>JAYEVE010000445.1:0-563225 GCA_036346375.1 Guadua angustifolia | reverse complement strand
AGAATGTATGCTACAAAGAGTTGTAAAATACAACATGAATTATCACCGATAAATATGAATTTTTTAATTTATTGAACCCCGGTTTGAACTCTAAAATTGTAGCCACTGTCGAATTAACACTGACTTTTAATAATTAATGCTCACAAGTTACAGCGAATTTTTGAATGCAATCGGTGCAAAAATGTTCCTCATAAATTTAATTTCCTCCCAAAAAAATTTAATAATTTTTACAATTTATATTTGCATAGTTATCGTTCATTTACATTACCATCTAAATGATTACATAACATAAAACCTTCATGAAATGAAAGTTTTTATATTTTTGTTTGATTTGAGAACCGCATGATGCTCTATGTACTCCTCATGATGTACCTATGCATTAAAACTAACCTTATCTATTTTCCAAATTCTTTTATTTGCCTTTTTGAAAAGAAAAATCACTGCACATTAGTTGTGGGGAGGAAAAAGGGAAAAGAGAGCGACAATGACGGTAATAACTAGCTAGTAGTAGTTGTGTGACAATGACAAAAGGACAGTTGTTGTCTCGACTTCACACAAACTAGCTGCAAGTGACACCTTAAGGACAAAGAGAGGGTCCCCATTTTGTGTCTGCATTAGAGGTAGCCTTGTTAGGCCAAATACGTTAGTTACGTAGCTAAATAGTAATTATATGCTCCCTATGTATTGGTTTGAGTAAGTGATCTTTTGTGTTTTGGAGTTCTATAGTAAGATCTTGTGTAGTGCTCCTCGGGTTACTCTCATAAATACTAAACCCTTCGAGTGAAAATTTACGATGTGCCAACCCTACTTAATAAGAAAGCTTAATTAATAAAATTTAAAGGAACAAAATGTTGCCTTATAAACTAACTGACAATTACCTAATCCAAGTAAAGACCAATCTGAAAGACCATGTGGAGGTCTATCCTTGTGTGTGATGAGTAATTGACAAGATTTGTGATTGGATTGATTTGAAATTGAGTTTGATTTGAATTGGATCTTCAAATTGAAGCAATTTGAGTGTTGGTTGTTTTTCCTAGTGCTACCGGCCCGGGGCAAGAGTAATCGACCATTGGGCTTAATTATGATTGATTTATGATTGTGGGATAATCATTGAAAATATTTGTGGGCATTGCTATGTGAAAGGTTTTCCTTGTCTTTGATGGTTGCAGGGCGACGGTGCTAGGTCATGGTGAGGCGGAGGATGACCGGGACTAGGCGAGGAGCGTCGGAGGTCCAGACGGTCGGGAGATCGCCGGAAGATGACCGGAGACGGAGTCCGGGCAAGCCAAGAAGATAAGGAAAGGAGATGATGCTAGCTAGATGCCGCGTGGATCAATGAGGGCCGTCGGATTGCGGTCTAGTTGATAGGTTAGCGGGTCTAGGTAGTATGCTTTGAAAACCGTGCAAGAAAACCCGGTATGTGTGTGGGTTTTGGGTTAGCCCTTGCATGGCTGTGTGAGTGGGTTAATCCTAGCCCTTAGATGAGTGTCCTAGGGTTGAGAGACTCATCCAAGGGTGGTAGGTGACCCAAGAGTTGTATAAATAGGGGTGGAGGGTGGCCTCCTCCTTGAAGGTTTGAGTTGCTCTTTGAGCTTTGCCCACATGAAGTGAGGCTTTGTAAACCTTCCCACCAGAAATACAAAGAAATTTCTTTGCATCATTGTGAATTTAAATTCTGCATTTACATTATGTCTTTACTTTACGCAATTTAAATTCAGCATTTACATTACGCATTTACTTTCCGCAATCTACATTCATGCAATTTGGATTTGCCTCCCCTCCTTCTAAATGCTGATCTTGGATGTTTTGAGTGTGTTCATATGGTTTTACATCTCTTTTGCACTCTTTGATTGAGTAGAGATCATCTCTTCTTTCAAGTTCCAGTTCTGTCCAGAACTTGTTTTTCGCGCAGCAGTTAGTCTTTGATTTTTAGAAAAATATAGAAAAATCCTTCTTGAGTTATTCTTGTTGGAGATTGTGCGGGACTCCTATACCCATCTTTAGAAAAAGTTTGGAGTCCACTGGTTTCACCGTTTGGGTGCTATGAAGTGAAAACCGAGCCCCAAATTTTCTGCCCGAAGTTTCTGACTGTCTATGTTCATAGATTTATGATGATTTTTCTACTTGGATTTTTGATCTGAATTTTGGTGGAGGATTCATGACTCATCTTCTCATAGGGAGAAAATTTTTCATAATTTTTTGAGCAGCAGAAACCCACCAACCTCCTGTTCAAATTAAAGACAGATTCTGGAAATATCTGCTTTTGCTTTTCTAAAAGAGACTTTTGTGTTTTGGCTTGATCTCTTTTAGAAAAGAAGTATTTGAATTGATTACTCTTTCTTTTGGACACTTGACAACCAGGATTGTGATTGAAAAATCCTCACATATTTTATGGATAATATCCATGTAAGCTAGGGATGCACATAGTTGTCTAGTCGTTCGGTTTTTTATGGTTTTTCACGATTTCCTTGTGCGATCTTTTCTCGATTTTAGTTGGAGTATTTTGGGGAAAATTTATTTGCGCACCATTCACCCCCCTCTGTTCGCCATCTCGATCCTTCAATTGGTATCGAGCCGGTTTTGCTCTTCCATAGATCTTGACCGTCTCAAGAGCCATGGCGACGGACAAATATTCCACCAAGCTTCCAATTTTTTCTGGTGTTGATTTTCCTTTTGGAAATCCTTGATGGAGTCATACATCGCCTGTAGGCTTCTCGATATGGCGAAGGTGAAGCTCCCATATGAGGTTCCTGCCGATGAGAACGCCACGACCGCAATATGGTCGACGTTGAGGCAAATGCTAAGGCGAGGAACATTCTCATCAGGACTCACCAAAGAGTGAGTATGATCGATTTCTCACCTTCGCTCCGCCCATGAGATTTGGGTAACCTCGATGCTTACCATGAGGGCACTACTCAAATCAAGACCGTGAGGCAGATTAGCCAAGCGAGTACAACAAATTTGAACAACGCTACCAGTGAGAGTCTCGATGAGTGCTTTGGTCGGTTTACTAAGATTTTGAGCGACCTCCGAAAGCGATGGGTTGTATATACCCGACTCGGACAATGCTCGGCATTTCTTGACCGTGACTCGACCTTCGGGTTTGGGAGATGAAGGTGACCACCATCAAGGACACCATCGATCCGTCGACTCGACTCTTGACGGGCTTTATTCTCGCCTCAAGACTCATGAGATTGATGTCGCCTCTCTAAGACTAAATCTCGGTCGATGGCTTTGGTCACCGATCCCATTGGGTCCTCTTCGGATTTTCTCTTGACGTTGCTTTCGGGTTTTCTCTCCGCTCTTTGCGACGTAAGCGATGAAATTCGAACAATTTTAAAATGAGCTTGCTCTTGTCGTCAAAATTTTCCAATATTTACAAGAGAGTGAGAGAGAGGAAGAGAGGTGGCATGATCACCGCTTGAGTGTGGTGGCCCCAACCACATTCGAGCTTAATCGCCTTAAGCCGAGAAGGGCAAGAACGACGCCGCCGGGTTTGGGCAAGAACGACTACACCGACAAGAACTGCAACAAGAAGCCTCCAGTTCGTGAACGGCACAAGCGAGAAGAAGTACCGCAATTCTCCAAAAACAAGAAGCTCTTCCACCAGGTTCCTTGCCGCCCTCGACGACATCAACCTCTCCGACACGGAGACATGGAGCGATTTAAGGCGAGGATGATCCGCAAGAGAAGAAAGGCGGCGACGACTTCCAAGATGTGCTTCATGGCAAAGCGCCATTGAAGTGAGCGACTCCGAGCTGTCAATGACATTGGATGAGGTACCCACCTCACGATTTAGTTAAATGATGCCTTCAGAATTAGGCAAGTTTCATGCTAAGGCTAGGTCGAGGTGTTCTCGAAAGTTAGAAAAGGAGGTAGATAGATTGTCTCGGGAGTTAGCTTCACTTAAATCATGTTCCTCCCGAGACTCGATAGTTGTACTCTCTGTGATGCTTTGCTTGAGGAGTTGGAGAACCTAAGGACCTGCATGATAGTGTGGTTTCGATCTTGAGGCTCTTAGGTCAAGGATGCTAGTACATGTTCTATTGATCCTATTCCTATTGATGATAGTTTTCTTCATACTCACACAACCGCATCTTGTGAAAATTGCCCTAAGCTACTTGTGAAATTGATGCCATGGGTTGTCACCTTAGGAAGCTTTACGCTAGAAATGATGAACTTGAATTGCATGCTTCTAAGGACCCAACAAATTTCATGAGGGTCAGAAGCAACTAAAAATTGATAATGAAGCTTTGAATGCCAAGTAAAAGAACTTGCTAAGGACTTACTAGTTAAGTCGATAATGATTGCTTTACGTGTATTGGGGTTAAGGATGACGTGGATAAGGTCCACGAGAGCTTAGGAAGAAGATAAAGGCCAAAGTTGGTAGAATTAGAAATGCTTCTTGTGCTTCCTGTGAGTCTCTCAAATTTGAGGCGGTACTGTATAGGGAACAATATGCACGCGCTTGTTCAATCCTTCTTCTTCCGCTCTTCTTCTACTCCTTCCCTTGCTCTTCTTGTGCCTCTCTCTTCCGGGAGTGTGAGTATCTCATGAGCACTCTTGAGAAATTTGTTGGAGGCAAGAAGAAGCTCAATCTCATTCTAGACCGGTCCAAGGTTAGCGATTCAATCAAGGTCTAGGATTTGATTACTTGAGCACGCACGGCGCATCCGCCTTCAGCTTGTAATGCGTGCTTCCAAGAGTGGTGAGATTGTGGTTGCTCCCACGGTGAGCACCACTTGCAGTTTAGGTCCGCTGGTGTGGTCCATGGGTCTTCCGACACTACTACACGCTTACACATCACAATCGGTTCTTTTTATCATCGCAATCGGTTCTCGTGGCTTACACTAAGCGGTTAGACGAGAGATGAGGCGCTATTATTACAATCGGTTTGCTTCGATAGAGATGAACTCATCATCTCTATCGGTTCTTCAAAGAAGCGATAGAGATTATATCTCTATCGCTTCTTTCAAGAACCGATAGAGATGATGAGTTCATCTCTATCATTTTCTTTCAAGAACCGATAGAGATGATTAGTTCATCTCTATCATTTTCTTGTAGGAACCGATAGAGATGTAAACATTATCTCTATCATTTCTACAAAAACCGATAGAGATGATAATGTCATCTCTATCATTTTCTTGTGAGAACCGATAGAGATGAAGGGTGTGCTACTTTCCAATTGACCTCCAATCAGCACATATTTCACACAAATATATATATGCACATATCACAAACATACAAAGATGTATATCACATTCACATTCATAGAAAATGAATACAACTCATTCACGTAAAATGAATACTTTAATTGTTACAACAAATACATATCACATCTTAAAAATGAATACTTTGTTACAACCGACACATGCTTAACCATCATGTACACATGTAATCCCATTCAGATTTGTAATATTGTTCACATATAGCCTAGTACGAGCTGGATCTCTAAACCGTCCGCCCTCCACCATACATTCCATCCAAGACCACTGCATAAGTGGTCCCTTATCTTGTTGAGCGAAAGGGTCTATACTCTTGGGGATATTGAGAGTCTGCAAAATAGAAACGAGTGTTTTAATTTAAGTTTTGAAATTTCTATGTGAAAGGCTACTTGTATTATTATGCATGTACATATATACCTGGGGGAAACGGTCTGAGAGGCTAATCAAGATCAAGCATGTGATGCATGACGACAAAACCGCAAAGTGGTCGTCGCTGCCTCGCTGATGGCAATCGTGAAGAAAGAAAAGAAATTAAGAGACGAAGAAAATATGTCAGAAATCTAAATCTTATATAGGAACGCCACTTGTACCTTGAAGCGCACATACTCAAATTTGGAGCCCTTTTTAGATCGTGTTTCTCCTTCATGCATTTAGTCGAGAAACCCCTATATACATTGGAGAGACGCTCATAAGTACAAAATAATGAATGTACGTAGTTAAATACGTAAAGTGTTACATAAGAGTAGTGCACTTATCGCTCCAAAGAAGGCTTGATCGCAGAGGCCATCGGTCTCTTCTCAATGGAATTAAAAGTGTAGACCACGTTGTTACTCGGAATGATCACGAGTAGGACCCAATGGTTGCTTATTAAATGGTATGCAAAGAAGGAAATAAGTTCACATACGGTTGAAGTGCGCATAAGTAATTGAAGGGTGTAGTAGTACTTACTCGTGGTACGGAATAGAATGAAGTCCTTCTTGGCCTCAAATTTCAACGCACCCTTGATGTAGCCGCAGCCATTGCGGTTGAAGCCTAGCCATCGCTATGACACCAAATCGTGGTCGATTTAACCCAATTAGTTGTCGATTCGTCACGATCATTGCCTCATTGCCACGCAACTCAGATTGAATGTTACGAAGCATAATGCAAAATCCTATGGAAGTTCTAAGGTCATGCTACGTGGTGCGACACTCACAAAGGTCCGTGATCGCACAAAGGAAACGCCGATGGAGATCATTTGGTAGAGACGGAACAGATCCTCAAAACCGACCGAAATGTCCCGTCGTCCTCACGGTGGAAATGTCCTTTTGTACCTAACATTGAAGTCGAAGCCGACGCTGCTCCTTTCACTTTGTCAATGTACCATCCATGGAGCCGCGAGTCCACAAGCCTAAAGTATTCAATTTCGCAGAGATGTAAGGGCTTTCCATGTTCATACGCCTTTAAAATTATAGGGCTTCTCAGGGCTCAGGCCGGCTCTCCTTTCTCGGGTCAAGGAGTCTCCGAGGCGGGGTTGGAGGCTTTTCCTCGCACTGAGGGCACTGTGGTCTCAGTGAGCCTTGGCTTTTAGCGGAGGCCTCCAAGTGGTTCTGGTGGGCTCTGGCTTGCTCCTTCTCGGGCCAAGGAGTCTCCGAGGCGGGGTTTGAGGCTTTTCCCATGCACTGAGAGGGCACTGTGGTCTGTGTGAGCCTTGGCTTTTAGCGAGGCCTCCAAGGGTTCTGCAGGCTGCGTGGTAGCCTTTTATGCACCACCAAGATCATGCAGACTGCCACAATGTGGGAGGAGGCGCAGTATGGTATTTAACCTACAAAGCACGCCAGATGAACAACTTGTTGCAATACTACCGAATGGTACGTAAGAAGCGAGGTTTTTACCTTGACCAAGACGACGCCGCCGTGGGCCATTTGATGAACGACATGTGCGCTGTGCGAGAGTGGTGATCTCTTCGTTGGGGGAACTCGAGCACATGTGATAAGAAGGCTTCGTGGACGAGTCCACCGACCCTCATGTAGCCCTTCCCCAAAGGCTGACCATGCATCGTGGTCGGTCTCGCTGCATGGAAATGCAACCCCGCTGCAGCCTCAACAGAAATCCGGCCTTCCGTCAGCGTGAGCCGGCACTCAGAGGCGCCTGCAAGAGGTGCGCAACTTAAGAGAAAATATTGGGGAGTTACCTCGCACCTCGGCCATGCAAAATTAACTATTACCTTTAGTCATGACGGACCTTTATCGCTTTTAGACCAAGAATTTGTGGTCGCAGCACGTGTTTCAGACGCAGAGGCGGGGTCATCCGCTCGACTGGAGAACATCGCCATCATCTCGGCCCTCAAGCGGTCCATCTCTACCCTCATCTCCTGCTCACGTGCCGTCATCTCCCCTCATCTCCTCCTTGATCTCCTCCTGAAGCGTGTCCTTCATGCGCCCGTGCGTGCCTCCCATGATCTTGCCCCGCACTCCTAACCTCGTCTTCGGCACGTCTTCTTCAGATGCCCGCCCTTACGGCAAGTACCGGCCCTTATGGTCGGACTTCCGATCGCGGAGGACAAGATGTCATTTGACCCTTGGCTAACAAAGGTCCCCGCTTTTCCTTCCGGCCGACCTCCTCCTCGCAAGAGGGAGTACTAATTAGATCTGAAATACAACAGAATGGTTGATCGCAATGTAGTAAGTTTGTCGACTTACGATGGTGGAGACGACTTGCGCAGATAGCGGGTTTGGTACTACCAACTGCCCGTCCACGGATTTCTTTGTCCTCGCTAATACCCAACACGCGTCGCCTCCTCACATATGTGGGAGTAAGGCAGCGCTGTCCCGAGTTCACAAGACTGTTACTCGCGCCCATTCTTTCTTCCCTTCAGAGTCATCAACCGAGGTGGTGCGTGTACGGTTCTACCTCCGATACCAATGTTCTTCATCTCGGCTCCGCCAAGCAAGGCGTACCCTTGATCCTCGTGAACTCCTCCCAAACATCGGAGTCACGAACGGATACTTCTCGAATGGTGTAAGGCCTTTCAAAGACGTACTCACTATGCATGTAGCCCCGGCGCCTCAAAGCCACACCCATCCTCTTCATGTATGCATCACCGCATTGTTTTCGCCCTCCTCTTCTATAATCCATTTGCCCTTCACCTCGCCCCACACTCGGTTCTTCGCTTTGGCGCGACCTCCTTTCTCCGGTCCTCTAACTGCTATGGCAACCTCTCCTCACCAATTGGCCGAGGAATGAGCGGTATCGCCTTTGTACTTAGGAGGACCGTGCAAACCCCCGTGGCATTGAATCGAGAACTCATGTGTTCTCCTCAGGCCCTTTACTCGGTCCTCGCCTTCCTCACCTTACTCGGCCCCTCGACACTTGGAAGTTGGCTCGGCTCGACACTTGAAGTTCGCTCGCCCCGACACTTGAAGTTGGCTCGGCTCGACACTTCGAGTTCGCCGCCCTCGAGCAAATGCAGCTAATTCTTGCTCATCATGGCGATGTCGATGCTCTCTAGTTGCGACATTTTCAGTTTTCTTATCCGACATGGTCATATATTTGACATGAGATAAAGCAATTCGTAGCAATTATGTGAAGTTGACAATAAATCATGTAAAGCAACGGCTCATTGACAACAAACAGAGAAACTAATGATCTTCAACGATGACTCCTAACCTCTAAATAGGTTTGGTCCTATCCCATTCGAGGATATCGCAGTTAAGCCAAGTTCTAAGCCGTTACTACTCCAGAGAAAAGATCTTCGCATTCGTTGTTCTCCGTATACACGCCTCGACAACAAGTCAAGAGGGTGTGTATCCGGAGAACAATTGGGAGACGCTATCAAATCTACTCGTGAGTTGTACAACACCAGAACTTGCCCGAACCACATATCCTCGAACCGCCCAAAAACGTGGACAATTGAGATCGCTTGCTTATAAATATGCTATTCCAAAGATATTTATAATTAACACACTCGAACGGGAGACGAGGTTACGCAACCTAAACTCTAACATATGCCGAGATAAAAAAGTAATATGCAATTAAGATTGAAATAACTATACCACCGCATACTCAAAAGTTGCTACAAGCCATCAAGCATATATGAACAAGCAATCATCGTGCATATGGAAAGATTATGCTATATAGAAATGTATGAATACTTTTGCAAGGCTAACTTTGTAAAATACCGTGACTATCCAAGAGATACACCAAGCATAGAGAAAAATCGAATTCAAGATCATATAAAGTGATAGGATAGTCTATTAATCTATTGATATTGGGTATTGACCGGATTGAAAGAAGAGAAGCGAGTATAAGAGCAAGTTTTTAATTATTATTCCATATAACAAGATGAGTTCATATACATGATTCAAAAATGACCATACCGACATAATTGAGAAGACGAAATAAATTATGCATTATAGCATTCATGAGAAGAATCATGTCTACTATGGCAATTTGGAGTATTTATGAATGATTGCTCTCAGATTTTGGGTATATTTGAAGGTTATAAACCTTCAACTACAATCACAAATCGGCAAAACAATCAATTTAGTAAATAAGGCCTCAAACCCTTACTACCTTATCATGCACAACAAGAATTGACAATAAAAGTCATCGCTATTGAAGTCTTAACTAACAAAAGTTGAGTTCGAACAATATATATATAATCGATCAAGATATATCAAATATACCAACCAACAACAAAGCTAATCAGGATCACCCACTATGTTAACAATTGAATTAATCGATAGAAAAATCAACAAGAAATGATTACTTCATCGACACAATTACGATCGGCAAGTTAATTGAACTAAAGAAGTCACCGCAAGAGATCACAAAGCTAGCCGAGCCAAATTGAGTCTCATCGAACATATTAACTTAATCACAGATGAACAAATTGAACTAAACAGTACTTCAGACTTTCATGCAAGTGATTGAATCAAAACTTCTAAAGCATGTAAGTCTACGGTTTAAGGCCTCATTCACAGGACAAATTGTCTCTATCATTAGTTACCCTATTATCATCACAGAGTAATACCTCTCTCCACCCAAGAAGAAACAAATGATCTCAAAAACTTACAATGTAACAAAGACTCAAGCGAAGCGGGGAGGAGTCGGCGTGGGGAATACGAGCGTGGGGAGGAGTCGGCGGCGGGAGGAGTCGACATGGGGAAGAAGAGTCAAGGTGGGAGGAGTTTGCTGGGGCTGCACAAGCTGGGGAAGAGTCTCACGCTGGGGAAGAGTCATGTCGGGAGGAGTCGACGGCGTGGGGGAGTCGGCGGGGGGAAGGAGTGCACGGCGTGAGGAGGAGAGGGAGGAAGGAGGCACGCGATTCGGCAATGGGAGGAGTCGGCGGCGACGTTGGCGGTGGAGGCGAAGAAATCGTGGTCGGGGAGCACCAGAGTGGGCGGGAGCTAGGGCAAAAATGGAGGAGCGCGCGAGTAAATTGTTCACTCTCCTCATTACTATCGGTTTTCCAAAAACACCGATAGAAATATCGAGGATATTCCTATCGGTTTTCAACTAAAACCGATATAATTATAGTATCTCTATCGGTTTGTAAAAGAAAACCGATAGAAATACTTGTACTAAGGAAAACCCTAGAGGATATTTCTATCGGTTCTAAAGTAAAACCGATAGAAATACTTGTACTAAGGAAAACCCTAGGAGTGATATTTCTATCGGTTCTAAAGTAAAACCGATACAATCAAGGATAATATTACTATCGCTTTTATTACAAAACCGATACAAATGATTATGTATATGTGTCGCTTTAATAAGAACCGATACAAATATAGGCAATCGCTTGTTTTCCCCGACAAACCATACAGTCTGAATTTACAGAGATATCTGATCAAAGAGTGAAAAGGCCATATCTTTTGCACACATAGTTGGAATTATTTGAAAGTTTGCAGAAACATACTTTGTGATACTACAGATCTTTTCTAAAAAGGATTTTGGCAAAATGAGTAAGCATTGAAAACAGAAGCCCAAATTCACTTTGTAGGCATACTTTTTGGTCAAAGAGTAGAAAAGTCAAATCTTTCTCAAATAAAGTCCAAGTATTCTGAAAATTCCCAGAAATGATTTGATGTAGAGTGCCTTCTTTTTATTCCATTAAGTAGCTACATACCACAATGCATTGACAAAATTTGAGAAAGTTTCATACGTACACATAACCTTTGCAAACACATATCAACTGATACAATGATGTACTCCTTTTATTTACAATATAACCCTTCTTGATGATCTACACGCATATAATTTCTTCCATGTGTGTCGTTGTCACCGCTAAGACAGGCCCCATCCGCAAACGGAGGTATTTCATCGAATTGGTCGTATTCTTCTTCATCTATGACATTTTCGACACCAACGATCCGCCGCTACTATAAAGGACGACGGCAACCCTGGATTGGCCGGATCACGCACATAGAAGACTTGATTTGCTTGCTTCGCAAGTACGAATGGGTCATCTTTATAGGCGAAGTCTGCTGAGATCCACA
Organism: Guadua angustifolia; assembly: GCA_036346375.1. Classification (NCBI taxonomy): domain Eukaryota; kingdom Viridiplantae; phylum Streptophyta; class Magnoliopsida; order Poales; family Poaceae; genus Guadua; species Guadua angustifolia. The sequence goes on along the minus strand of JAYEVE010000445.1, from coordinate 551,521 downwards.
AGAGTAAAACCTCTCTTGTCGACCTTCACTCCATGTGGAAGTCCCACCCACTTACATCGAACAATGGAATCTGGTATATTCCGTAATCGAGCTCCCAAATTTCTTCGATCACCCCGTAATAAGAGTTCATTGCCATTGAGGATCCTCCTTTCCGATGATGTTCATCGGACAAAGCATCTATGTTTGACACATTGCTTTTGAACAAGACTTTAGATCCCGACTTTCAAAGGTAAAAGGTGTACCCATTAATATCGCACTCCTGCCATGTCTCAGACATTAAATCTAGGTCCGTCACCAACCATTTGATAGTATCACTAACGAGACCTCTGCCTCTGCTTTGAACCATGTTAGAAATCTATCGCTGTGTTCTCGCATGATGGAAAGCTCATCCATATGTGGATTCTCTTCGTAAAATCGACTTGTGCCGCTTCGATATACCCTCGCAACTTCGTGGTCAGGCCGCAAGATCGTCGATGCGCTTTGTAATACATATCAAATCGTGGCCTCGTTAGTTTCGCCTCAACAGCCTTTGCCGATAGTCCGCCTCATGGCGAGATAGAGGAACACCGATTGCTTGTCTTCTCGAGATAGTCCACGCAGAACTCAATAACCTCTTCACCCCATAACCTTCCACAATACTACCCTCGTGTTTCGACCGATTCCTCACGAGGACTTTAATATACCCATGTACCTCTCGAACGGATACATGTAACGAAGAATGCGGGCCACATATCTTAATCTCTCGACAAGGTGAACAACAAGATGGACCATGACGTCAAGAACGATGGTGGGAAATGCATCTCAAGTCGACATAGAGTCTCGCACCACCTCACTCTGTAAGTTGTCTAGCATATCGTGGTCAATAACTTTGCAGAGATCGCATTGAAGAAATAACAGAGCTTCGTGGATTGCAAACCCGACATCCTCAGTGCAGAATATTTCGATAGCAATCGGGAGCATTTGGGTCATCAAGACATGGCGATGTGGGACTTCATGCCCAACAACTTCAAATCATCCATGGACACCACTTTCTTAATGTTTGCGGAGTAGCCGATGGAACTTTAATACCTTGGAGACATTTGCAGAGATCTTCTTTCTCCTTCTTGGACAGGGTGTAGCATGCAATGGGATGTACTGACCTTTCCCATCCTCCTCTATCACCGCAAGCCTCGGCCTCGATTCTATGTAGGCCATGTCGCGACGAGCATTCACACCATCCTTGGTCTTCCTGTATGTTCAGCAGATACCAACCAAATTGTCGCAGACATTCTTCTCAACGCATGACATCAATACAATGTCTGACATCTAACTCCTTCCAAAGACGGCAAGTCCCAAAATATGGACCTCTTCTTCCAAATTGTCCTAGTACTAACAGATTTACGACTCTTTCCGCATCAAGTTCAATATCCTCCACACGTGAATATACTTGCCTTCCACTCATAGGTCATGCGGGGCGACGGACTTCCTCTTCCCATCAAATTTGTCATCCATTTTACGGTAGATCGATGACTTCGAGGTAGAAACCTACGGTGACCCATATACACGGTTTTCTTGGAATTCGTAGCCATAGGCTCTCCTCCTCTTCACAGATAGGACACGCTTTGGCTTTCAGATCAGACCGCCAAATTACCAAGCTACGGAAATCATTTATGGTACAAAATACCATAGCTCGAGGGTGAAATACTCTTTTGTATGCATCCCACACCACGACCCCTCATTCCACAATTGTACCAAATCCTCGATCAATGGTGCAAGGTACACATCAATATCATTTCCTACTGTTTGGGTCCGAGATTAGCAAGGACATCATGATATACTTCCGCTTCATGCACAACCAAGGAGGGAGGTTGTAGATACACAATGTAATCCGCCACGCGTCTGATTGGATTGCTCATGTTACCAAATGGATTCATTCCATCCACTCAACCCAAACCTTATGTTCCTCATTTCGCACCAAACTCCTCATGTTTCCAATCGATGTTTCTCCATTGAGCCGAATCGCCAGGTGTCTCGACTTGCCATCTTCCTTCGAGACTCATAATGCCAACACAACAATTTTGCCTCTCGATTTGCAAACAACCGCCAAGACGGGAATGATGGGCAAGTACCACAATACCTTGGCCTGTGCACCTTTAGTGACCTCTTCACCATCGTTGCCTCGGCTCTTCGCTTCTTGTCGTTACGCTTCTCCTTTTGTTTGTACCGGGCACACCGCATGCTTCGGACAAACGCGTGCAGCTCCCCGATATGCGTTCACAGACAAGATGCAATCATTAGGACATGCATGTATCCTTTCTATTTCCATTCCCATGGGACACATGAGCTTCTTCGCTTCATAAATGCTTGTTGGCAACTCGCTTCCTACGAAGCACATCCGATAGAAGAACTAGAAGTGCATTGAAACTTGTATCCGTCCAACGGTGTTTTGCCTTCGAGTTCAACAATGCAAGGACCGAACCCAACTTGGTGTATTCCGCTTTGCAACCCGTGAACAGCGGTTTGGCATCGCCTTCCATCAAGCTTTTAAACTTTTCAACTCTCTTCCGTAATTACCTCCACATCCCGCAACATTTGCTCCAAATTCTCATCCTCAAACATATCATGCTGCAACTCGTCATCCGTTCCACCGTGATCTTCGTTACACCGGAAGGGTACCACTGCTCGCCGTGATGGATCCAACACGTAATTCCTCACAAAGCCACGCCGAATCGTGGTCCTCGATTTGAGCCGAAGTTGTTAAATCTTCTCGATTGGTGCAATCAATGCAAGGACAATATATGAAGTTTACACCCTCCTCACAATGTCCTCTTCGCAATTTTTTGAACTCCTTAACACCCTCTCCAAATTCAGACTCAAACGACTTTTCTCGATACATCCATTCCTTACGGTCCATCTCAGAATTAAACTTCGCACAATAAATATTGAGACACCTAGCTAGCTATTTGAAATATTGAGACATCATTTCAGTTAATATTACCTTTATGTAAATAGAGGACAGGTTCCAAGATATATAAAATATGTACTCCCGATCGATATCTAGATTCTTCTCCTGCTTTAGTGCTTTGAATTCCTTACATAGGAGACCTACATTTTTAACATCAACAATGATATCAAATAATCTAATTATATAGCTACTTGTAGTACTTGCAAATCTTTTGACTACAACAAAACAAAACAAGGGTACCAACGATGACTCCTAATATCTAAATAGGTTAGGTCTAATCCCATTCGAGGATATGTGGTTGAAAGTTTTAAGGTGTTGTACAACTCAGAGAAAATTTGGCTGAAGATCTTCCATTTGTTCTCCATATACACGCCTCGACAACAACGAGTCAAGAGGGGTGTGTATATGGAGAACACCAGGAGACGCACCAAATCTACTCGAGTTGTACAACATGTTCCAGAACTTGCCCAAACCACATATCCTCGAATATCAATTAAAAACGTGGACAATTCGAGATCGCTCACTTATAAATATGCCATTTTGTTCGCATATTTATAAACAAGCATCCTCGAACAGGAGACGTAGGTTCCGAAGCCTAAACTCTAGCATTTATCACATGATAGAAATTAACAATAATTCCATATTAACAAGAGCACTACAATAATTAAATAGATGTGTGCTTGACAAATTAATAGAGAGTGTGAAATCTGATAGCATATACTCAATTCCAGTGCAACTTAAACTTTATTCACGATGTATCAAAATTACCTAGTGCAAAATTGAAGGGGTTTAATTTAAAGGCCAGATTGCTCACATTTTGAAGAAAACAGCAAACGAGGGTAAAAAGAAGGGAATCTCCTCAAGATAAGGCTTCAAATTTGCCCTCTTAACACCTATCCTTGAGGACTTCAAATTTTATCATCCAAGTATTGCTTCCAAGCACATAATATGAGCTGCTTTCTTGATCAAGCGGCGAGAAATCTCCTCCGAACAACAACGAGATCTTGTTCCCGAGTGGTATATATAACCTAGCGAGGCACATCACAATCGGTTCTCAACTAAACAAATATAGTGATTTCCACGCTTATCACTATCGGTTCTTTCCATAAAAGCGATAGTGATGATCACGTAATGAACATCACTATCGCTTTTTTTGAACCGATAGTGATGTATACCCACATCACTATCACTTCTATAAAAAGAACCGATAGTGATGTATACGTGATCATTACTATCGCTTATTTTCTTGGAACCGATAGAGATGATCGCCCATATCACTATCGCTTGTTAGTTGAGAACCGATTGAGATATGTCGAGTCCATATCACAATCACTATAATCTCGTAACCGATAGTGATTATTACTAACACCCCGTCCGGGTTATCTATCACAATCGTTGTTTCTCGAAACTTAAGAACCGGCTACGTATAAAGCGATAGTAATGTGCCGCTCAGTAGCATGACCGTATGATGCTTCTCCTCTGCTTTCGCCTAACAAGGCAAAGTACACATGCACCTTCAGAAGAAGGATGGTCACCTAGTAGATTTCTGATTTTACGCAGCAAGATCACTTCAGCGTGAGCGTGTTGCTGCACTTAGGGTATTCAGGTCATCCCGCACTCGAAAGTGTTCTAAAGGCACGACCGCTTTCTAGACAGTTAGAGAGTCGCTGCTTTTGGGCAAAGATCCAGACTCGGTTTTCATGCTTTGTCAATGAAGTTTTAGTTCTAGAGTTGCTCGTGGTCGATCTTTCCGCCCTCTTGATATTCCTCGCTTTTTCCCATCGAGGTAGATATCAGCGGGCGTGAGGTGTTTTCGGTAGGAGATTTAGGCAAATTCATTGGGATAGTCCAGCCTTTGCACCACGGGCGGCCAAACCAAAGGATGTGCTCCTAGATCTTCCACTACAACTGCTTTTTCCCGATCTTGTTAGAGTTGAGCGTCGAGAGACACTAGAGTCCAAATTCTTCTTTTGTGGTCGGTACTTTGAGCGCCGTGTAATTCAAGATTGGGTTCCCAAGTCTTCACTTTATCCCAAGATCGAAGTCTTCTCCGACTTGATCAGTTCGCTTGATGGGGAAGGAGATGTTTGGATTGTTGACTCGTTGTTCTCGCCATATGACCGGAGATTCTCGTTGGTTCTCTTCCTAGTTCGAGCCCCCGTGATGAGTTGATCACCTTTGGGGATGCGCCCTCGTAGGGTCATTGCAAAAGGTACCATCTGCATTAATGAAAGTTTTATTCTTAAAGATGTTGCCTTAGTAAGTAAACCGCAATACACTCGCTACATTTTCACAATTTATCGATGACTCTTTCGAGGTAAGCTTCAAGAGTAATGCTTGTAGAATCCTCGATTCGTCGAGAGTTAGTTTGCGGATTTCTAGATTTGGGAGAGTCTTTCGTCTGATTTTTCGCTTCTTCCGGAGACTCTTCGTGTTTGATTGCTTCGAGTCCCGTGATCTCTCCTTCGCATAGGAGACTTGGTCACATTGGTTTTGATCATCGACCAGAGTTAGCAGCCGTGATCTTATTCGTGGTTTGCCCAAACTCAAGATGGTCAAAGACTTAGTTTGTTCTCCCCTGCCGACATGGCAAGATGGTTATCGCTTCTCATCCTCCACCACCGTAGTGATGATCGATGCACCAGACAGCTTTTACACATGGACACCGTTGGTCCAAATAGAGTCTGCATCAAGCGGAGGGAAGTGGTATGTCCTTGTCATTGTTGATGATTTTTCGAGATATTCTTGGGTATTTTTCATGGCCTCAAGGATGAGACTTTTTCTCACTTCAGGGGACTTGTTAGTAGGTTGTCTATTGAGCTCCCGAGTGCATTACGAGCTATACGCAAAGTGACAATGGCACCGAGTTCAAGAATTCCTACTTTGAGAGTTTCGTGTGGAGTCTGGTTTAGAGCATCGCTTCTCTTCTCCCACGCCTCGCCAGAATGGCGAGTGGAAAGGAAGAACAGACTCGGTTGAGATGGCATGACGATGCTAGATGAGTCTGAAGATTCTAGGAAGTTTTGGGTTGAGGCTATAGCTACCGCTTGTCATGTTTCTAATCGCTGTTTTTGAGAGCACATTTGCATCACACTTCTTATGAGTTGAGGTATGGGCGAAAGCCGGTGTTTCTCATTTTCACGCTTTTGGTTGCAAGTGTTTTATCTTGAAGTCCGTAACCTAGATAAGTTTGAGTCTCGTTCTTCCGATGGTATCTTTCTCGGGTTACTCGACTTCCTCTCGTAGCTATAGGGTCAGGAGTTGTGATGCGAATAGGATCATAGAGACCGTGACGTGACCTTTGATGAGGCTAGCCTGTGCTAGACCTGATATTTCGTGCTCTTCTTATCCCTCCGAGACCATCTTTGTAGAGGATGAGGATGATGGAGATGATGGTGTTCCACCCGATCCATCCTCCTCTTCACCGAGGTGCCTCTTGTTTCCATTTCAGATCTCAGAAGATCACCTTTGCCTCTTCGACTCTCCTTCAATGAGTGGCTCGTTCTACCTCTTCTCCTCAAGAGGTAGAGGCCACTCGCTTCTGGTCCTCCTCGCCACATTCAACGTTCTCATCCACCGAGCAGATCATTGGTGATCTGCTTGAGCTGTGACACGCTCAAAATCAGGCTTATCTTCTTCTGCCTTCACTCGCCTTTGTTGCCTCTTTTGAGCCAAAGGATGTTACTCATGCATTATCCGATGAATCATGGATTAATGCTATGCATGAGGAACTGGAAAACTTTGAGAGGAACAAAGTTTGGCAGCTTGTAGAGCCCCATCTGGTCATAATGTCATTGGGACCAAGTGGGTGTTCAAAAACAAGCAGAGTGAGGATGGGGTTGTCGTTCGCAACAAGGCTAGGCTAGTTGCGTGGTTTCACTCAAAGTTGAGGGTCTTGACTTTGAGGAGACCTTGCCCTCAGAGCTAGACTAGAGGTGATTAGAATCCTGCTTGCATTCTCTGCATCCCAAGGCTTCAAGCTTTATCAAATGGATGTCAAGAGTGCATTTCTCAATGGCTTCATTGAGGAAGAGGTGTATGTCAAGCAACCTCCGTGATTTGAGAACCCCAAATACCCAACCATGTCTACAAGCTTTCCAAAGCCTTGTATGGACTTAAGCAGCCCCTAGAGCTTGGTATGAGAGGCTTAAGTCCTATCTTCTCACCATGGTTTCAAAATGGGTATAGTAGACAAAACTCTATTCATCGACACCAGATTCTCATTTCCTTCTCGCCCGATTTATGGGCGATATTATCTTTGGTGGCTCATCTCAGGTCTCTTGTGTCTCATTTTTCCAAGTGATGAGCACAGAATTTGAGATGAGTATGATGGGTGAGTTAAGCTACTTTCTTGGCTTCCAAATCAAGCAGACTCGGAGGGTACTTTCCTACACCAAGGTAAGTACACTCGACCTCTGAAACGGTTTGATATGTCCGATGGGAAGCTTTGTGATGACTCTATGGCCTGCATCGCCGTCCTCGAGTCTGATGAGGATGGTGAGCCTCGCTGATCAAAAGGAGTTTGAGCATGATTGGCTCTCTCTTGTATCTTATCGCCTCGCGCCGGACATACACTTTGTCGTGTGTATGTGCGCCGATTCGAGCTTCTCCTCGCGTCTCAGCCAATGCTTGACGTGAAGCGCATCTTTAGGTACCTTCGAGCTACCATCGATTATGGTATCTGGTACTCTTCTTCCTCTTGTCTATCCCTTAGAGCCTTTTCCGATGCTGACTTTGCCGGTCAGAGGATAGATAGGAAGAGCACTTCGCACTTGCCAATTCATTGGCACTTCTCTTGTTTCTTGGTCGCCTAAGAAGCGGTCCCGAGTCGCATACCAATCACCGAGGTTTAGTATGTTGTCAGACCGATTCTCAGAGCTGTGTGCTCGATGAGATCGACCTTGCGGGACTTTGGGTTAGAGATAGAGAGTGTTCCACTTTTCGTGATAACATACGCTATTTGCATTGCTAAGAACCCAGCAGTCAAAGACTTTACCAAGCACATTGATATTAGATATCACTTCCTTAGAGACCATGTGGAGAAAGGAGACATAGTGCTTCAGTTTGTGGAGAGTGACCACCAGTTGGCCGATATCTTTAAGCCTTTGGATAGCTCTAGGTTGTTGCCTTGAGGAGTGAGCTTGGTGTCGTGTGCCCTTACGGCTTATTGTGAGGGGGAGCTGGTTTGTACTTTATGTATTATATGTATATATTTTCTTCCAGTTTTTCCTTTCTTTTGTCTTGTTCCGGGTACTATGGGTTTTATTTTCTAGAGTTCTGAGTTCACTTCACCTAGACTTCTGGCATGCCTCGGCATGGACCTCTCATCTTATGCTTTAGGATGCTATTCTCTTCTTCTCGGTTGAGCTCACTCACGCCTTGTAGGTCTAGCAGTGTTGGGCCCCCGGTAGACAGGTCTGTGGTTTGCTCTGGCCGGAGTTTGAGAGCTAGCTTTCCTTTGTCGATCATTGGGGAAGATGAGAGCGAGTTTGAGCCTAGTGTTCTCTGCTATCTTTTCTATACTCTATAGTCACCCAGCTTTGCGCTTTCTCAATCTTTCTCTCCTCATTTCGTCATTTTTTGGCTTCATTGAGTTCTTGAGTTTCTCATTTGCCTAATTCTGCTAATAACTCAATTTGAACCAAATTTGGGCTTAAAATTGATTCACATGTTGAGGGGAGTTTGGGAACCTGTGGATGCATTGCATATAGACGCATTTTCTTTTGTTTTATGAGCTTTGTCTATTATGCAATTGACTCAATCTTCATGTAATGCACCTTGCTACATCTTTTGAAGAAAATCACTAGCTTCGGGTTGTCCAAGTTCATCCATCATGCTAAGCTTGTTAAAATTTGAAAATTGAAAGTTTTAATCAAAAACTTGATGAAACATGTTGCTTTTTCTTGCTAAGTTTCGTCTCTAGAGGTATTTACCATGATTTGTGAAATTTTGGAGTTCTCTAGAGTCCCTATAGCAACTTGGGTGAAACTAGCTTGATCCATACTTGAGTCCTTCCAATTGCTCATATGTGCTAAAATGAAAACAAAATTGACTCTTTTGTGCAAAATTGATCTCAACACTTTGCATTCACGAGACCGCCTCCCATTGCACTTGGGATGAACTTGGAATGCATCGTGTATGACCAAGACCATCCTCTTAAGAGTTCTTCTTGAGATGGTCAAGATGGCATGAGTCAATTACTCTTGAAAAATGCAAATAAACAAAAAACATATGTGGGTAAAGAATGCAAATTATGTCAAACATTTGCACCCGCTATGTCTTTTCAAATACTAAGGCAAAAGTGCATTATATGGAAAATGAGCTCGAAGGACCTTGTTTGCACTTCTAGATTTCCCAAAGTGTTGAGTAGGTTGAACTCTAGGTTTTCCATTTGATCCTATGAGTGGTGTTTGCTTCTAGCTTTGAAACTTTTGTTAAGTTTTGCACTTGTTCCAATCTTGTTAAAATAAAATCTTGTAAACAAAGCTTGTGAGCAAAATGAATTTGTTCTTGGAGACATCTAAGTTTAGTCATTTTCTAAATTGATTAGCTTGGTGTCATATCTTGTCATTATGATCAGTTGGATAATCTTCAAAGCTCCTTAGGTTGCATCTCATGCATACATATTCAAAGGGGGATAAAAAAAAATTTGACTTATTAATGCCTATATTGCCAAAAGGGGGAGAAAATGTAGAAAAGGCATCTTCAAAGGAAAAATTCTAATCCACCTTGATTCTTATGATCTTTGTGACAATTGCAAATTTTTATGATCATAAGCATATTCGAGTGTTCATTGTGAGTTTTGTTGGATATTTTAGAGCTTTTGTGGAAAACTTGCTCTTTCTTTTATATTGCTCTAAAAATCTTTCTAGCCAACTTGGTCATGATATTATTTCCTTCTCTCTGGACCGAGTTTCGCTTTGCATTCAAATTGCTTTCTTCTTCTCCTTCAAACTCAAACTTATGCCTTTTCATGTGTTTGTCAATATACTCATCAAGGGGGAGATTGAAAGACCATGTGGAGGTCTATCCTTGTGTGTGATGAGTAATTGACAAGATTTGTGATTGGATTGATTTGAAATTGAGTTTGATTTGAATTGGATCTTCAAATTGAAGCAATTTGAGTGTTGGTTGCTTTTCCTAGTGCTACTCGGCCGGGGCGTGTACCGAACCATTGGGCTTAATTATGATTGATTAATGATTGTGGGATAATTATTGAAAATATTTGTGGGCATTGCTATGTGAAAGGTTTTCCTTGTCTTTGATGGTTGCGGAGGCGACGGTGCTAGGTCATGGTGAGGCGGAGGATGACCGGGACTAGGCGAGGCGTCGGAGGTCCAGACGGTCGGGAGATCGCCGAAGATGACCGAGGCGGAGTCCGGCAAGCCAAGAAGATAAGGAAAGGAGATGATGCTAGCTAGATGCGCGTGGATCAATGAGGGCCGTCGGATTGCGGTCTAGTTGATAGGTTAAGCGGGTCTAGGTAGTATGCTTTGAAAACCGTGCAAGAAAACCCGGTATGTGTGTGGGTTTTGGGTTAGCCCTTGCATGGCTGTGTGAGTGGGTTAATCCTAGCCCTTAGATGAGTGTCCTAGGGTTGAGGGACTCATCCAAGGGTGGTAGGTGACCCAAGAGTTGTATAAATAGGGGTGGAGGGTGGCCTCCTCCTTGAAGGTTTGAGTTGCTCCTTTGAGCTTTGCCCACATGAAGTGAGGCTTTGTAAACCTTCCCACCAGAAATACAAAGAAATTTCTTTGCATCATTGTGAATTTAAATTCTGCATTTACATTATGTCTTTACTTTACATAATTTAAATTCAGCATTTACATTACGCATTTACTTTCCGCAATCTACATTCATGCAATTTGGATTTGCCTCCTCCTTCTAAATGCTGATCTTGGATGTTTTGAGTGTGTTCATATGGTTTTACATCTCTTTTGCACTCTTTGATTGAGTAGAGATCATCTCTTCTTTCAAGTTCAGTTCTGTCCAGAACTTGTTTTTCGCCCAGCAGTTAGTCTTTAATTTTTAGAAAAATCTAGAAAAATCCTTCTTGAGTTATTCTTGTTGGAGATTGTGCGGGACTCCTATACCCATCTGTAGAAAAAGTTTGGAGTCCACTGGTTTCACCGTTTGGGTGCTATGAAGTGAAAACCGAGCCCCAAATTTTCTGCCCGAAGTTTCTGACTGTCTATGTTCATAGATTTATGATGATTTTTCTACTTGGCTTTTTGATCTGAATTTTGGTGGAGGGCTTCATGACTCATCTTCTCATAGGGAGAAAATTTCTCATAATTTTGTGAACAGCAGAAACCCACCAACCTCCTGTTCAAATTAAAGACAGATTCTGGAAATATCTGCTTTTGCTTTTCTAAAAGAGACTTTTGTGTTTTGGCTTGATCTCTTTTAGAAAAGAAGTATTTGAATTGATTCCTCTTTCTTTTGGACACTTGACAACCAGGATTGTGATTGAAAAATCCTCACATATTTTATGGATAATATCCATGTAAGCTAGGGATGCACATAGTTGTCTAGTCGTTCGGTTTTTATGGGTTTTCACGATTTCCTTGTGCGATCTTTTCTCGGTTTTAGTTGGAGTATTTTGGGGGAAAATTTATTTGCGACCATTCACCCCCCCTTTGTTCGCCATCTCGATCCTTCACAATCTTAAATTAATATCCTAATGAACAAAAGCCTAGCTTGTAACCTGGATTAACCCCATCCAACCATCTTTCCCCGATCCCAACATTTCAACGGACATGGTTGTACGATGCCTGCAACCTAGTCCACCAATATATCCCCTGGAAGTAATAAATGATAAGATTCACAGTCTCCTCAAATTGACCCTCATGTCTACCTCAACCTAATTCTTGAAGTATCTCTGCCCTGCTCTCAATCTAAACCTTCACCTCCTGTGCCCAAGAGGTCAGCCTAGAATGGAATTTAATTCGCAACTAACCTAAGCAACCCTCGTTGACTTATACAAATTAGCCGTTGTATTTGAATACCCTCCTCGATGTCGACATCTGGTCTTTTCCAGAAAAACTATAGTTGCTATACATCCTTTCTAGCAGCATAATCCATACCTCTCCTTGAACCAGCTTATCTATGTTAGCGAACCTTAGCCAATAAAAAGAGATATGTAGAATGCGTTAATGTCCCTCATCTGTTTACATGAAACCCAAAAAAAACCTTCTCCATTCTAGGGATATCAACCCGGAATCACAAGAAAAAGGTTTAATGAAACAACTAAACTAAAGACAATGCAACAAGAAAATAACTAGATCATCACCGAGAAAACATTCCCTAAACCCGTCTAGTCCTCAAATCTCGAGGATGAGATTTACGTAAGGGGTAGGTTTGTAACATCCCAAAAATCTCACAAATAGTAAAAATGAAAATTTAGAATTTTGAAAATGGAATTGAATAAACATTTTAATTGAAACCAAGATTTTCATTCTAAGTACCATCTTTTTCTTTATTTTCTTGTACTTCAACCTAAAGGAAAAAGAATACGTTGCTACATTAAAATTTTTCACCTAAAATAATAAACTTTAAGATGAGTTGAAAATGTAATCTTACTTTGAATTCCCATCTTTTCTAAAACTTTTTCAACCTTAATAATTATTCTTGAATTTTGGGTTAAAAAGAAAAATCAATAAATGAAATTAGAAAAAGAGTAAAGTAAAATGGTAAAAGATAAAAGTAAAAAGCCAAAAATAAAAAATAAAAATAATATTAATTCATTGAAAAGTCCCCATCACATCTTTTCAGCTGTCCAAAGATTTTTAATGATTTAGGTAAAGAAGTAAATAATAAAGTGACATGTTTTAACTTCAAAAGCAGTGACATGACAGAATGTTTCAAAAATAATAAAAGCTTATACCACACTGAAAATTTTATAATGTCTTACTCATGACATAATTAACCCCTGGTAAAAATATCAAAAATTAATAATTACTTTTATTGCCATTTAAAATTAAAAACCGATATCACTTAAATCCAAAATCTGCAATGTCAGAATTTTTATTAAATAATGGAGTAAGGTTTTGAGCTGAAAATTTTACAGAAGCATTATTAGCTCAAATTCATCTGAAAAACAATGTTTTAGAAATAATAGACTTTATTTACTCTCAAAGAAAAATCAAAATCTGAAACAAGGATTTGGAGCAGTCACTGTTGTATGAATATTAATAATTTTTTGGTAACTCATTTTTAACTCAAAAGTTTACCAGACATCAAGGTCTATCCAATGACCCCAGTCAAAAAGTTTGAAAATTACCTACCCGAAGTTGGCAGCCCAATAAATTCAGTATTGAGTCAGAGAGCTTGAGTGAGCCTTTTTCTTGATCATTAAGCTTACATGTGGGCCACCTCGATCTTTGACCCCACTTGTCAGCCATAGCATGCACTGAACCTTCTCCTCACTTCACCGCAAGCCAAAGACCGCTGTGCGCCTCTTGCCACGGCAGAGAATTCGAGCTGATTTCCTTGCTGCGACAGAAGACGTGAGCCACGCGGCCACCGAAGCATGCTGCCCTGTCAACTCCGCCGTGCGCCCATGCTGCTGCCCATGCCGTGCCTAGCTTTCTCCGCCGAACCCCGCTTATAAGCTGACCCTGTCGAGCACTTCGCTTCCGTTTTCTTTCTGCCATGGCCGCATAATCTTGAGCTCTGCCTAAACTCGAAATTCAGTCGAACCAGCTATTCAAACCCAAATTAACCTGAGAGGTAGCATCTAGAGCTTCTAGTGATCAAACGCCAGCAAAAAGATTTGGTCTCCTTCATCTGAAATCTTGCTGCAACCGTTGCTCGTCTTCTTCAAAGCCGGTCGTCGGTGGCAGCCTATCTTGATGACTCTTCGATTGAAGTGACCACAAAAATGGGCTCTCCAGTGTCCTCTGATGCTCACAATGCTGCCGATTCAATTTCTCATGCCTTGATCTTTGCTCTCCACAGGGCCGCCATTGTCACCGCCGCATGACCTCATCGGCAGCTCACTTGAGACCTTCTCTGACCGAATCGGTACCTCTCCAGGGTGCGCACGAGTCCAGTGAAGCTCACAGCACCGGCGATCCACTTCCTCCGGCCTTCCCTTGCCGGTGGTGATCATGGTGTTGCCTTCCTCTATTTGGTGTTGCTGATGCCATGGGCCCCTTTTGTCAGCCGGCGTGAAGGGATCTTTGTTCAACCGGTAAAAGGCATTTTCCCTGTTCCGAAGGTGCATTTCTTTTTCCAGTAAATTTTCAAACCGATTGATAATAAAACCTCAATATCTTTTGCATTTCAAATCTAAATCTGATGAAACAAATTTCCATATTCATATGAAATTATTAATATTCTAAATATACAAGAATATTTAATTTTTGAACTATGGAGCAATTATTTAAATTAATTTTTGTTTATAATCCCATTATGGTCTTAAGGTTAAATCTGTGAACAATAAGTCATAAAATAATAAAATAAATTTTTATATGATGATAAGACCAAAATGAATTTACATCTGCAAAAATAATTAATTTATGAGTCATGAAACAATTATAAAAATTTAAAAGTATTAAACACACTATTATGGACCTTATTGCACACATGAGAAATATAACTCCTAAAATCATAAAATAAATTTGAATATGTTTCTAGAATTATTAGAAGCTCAGATATGCCAAAACATATAACTTTTGATCTGTGTTTAAATTATTTACTTTGCAATCATTAGTAAGCCTTAATTTGGCCATTAATAAAATGAAAATATAATAGGTCATAAAATGATGAAATAATTTGTATTAATTTCCTGAAAATAGCAAGAACCCATGTATGCATAAATATTTAAAGTCAAACTCAATTTGCCTTCTTTTAACAAAAGGAAATGTTAATTATGACAATAAATAAATAGGTAATCTATTGCAATTAAAGTTAAAATAATGCCAAGCCAACTTTAAAACAATTCTAGGATTGCTTCCTGCTAATACCTGAAAAATGAATCAAGAATCATGTATAGTGTAGTTGGAAATTAAGTTTGAATCTTAACCGATTTAAGGTTACCAATATGATCATTTAGACTACTTCAACTGCAGATTAAATAACCTGTCTAGATGCTAAAACTTATAAAACGAGTTTAGAAATACTTTACAAAATTCATAATACCATATTCTATAGTAATAATCTTATTTCATCAAGGTTTGCATATCAATCTTATTAGCTCAAAACCCTTAAGTGTTAATCACACGCTTCATATTCTTGCCGATTCCGTATAACGTAAACTTTATAATGCCACTAAAGCTTTTTCAGTGATGAATATAACATCTTGTCGAAACCCTAAAACTTATGAAATTAGCTTAGTAGTGCTCTCTAAAGTATAGATTACCCTATTATGAAAAGATAATCTC
Source organism: Guadua angustifolia (assembly GCA_036346375.1). NCBI lineage: Eukaryota > Viridiplantae > Streptophyta > Magnoliopsida > Poales > Poaceae > Guadua > Guadua angustifolia. The sequence continues at coordinate 536,191 of JAYEVE010000445.1, read as the reverse complement.
ACTTCACCATGATTTGTATATTAATCTTGATAGCCTAATAACCCTAAATGTTCGCATTTCTGAAGACCGTAATATTAATGAATGAACTTTAGTTGCAAATAAGAAATCAATAATTATAATGTTTGTATCACTAGAACCTTCTCAAATATCATGTAAATGATGCCAGTAGCCTAAATCAGTAGTTTTAACTTGTATAAAACTAATGCTTGAACAAAATCAATTAAAGATAAAGAACTATTCACTCATAGTCTATTGTAATCATTTAAGCCTATTCAGCGGCCTGTTGAATTACTCATATAAATGTAAATCTTGGTGTGACCAGATTAGAAAGATACTTTGGTATATATACTACCATATTCTAGAAAAATATTGTATTTATAACTTACTTCACATCTGAATCCAATCACAAGAAAGACCCTAAATGATCACAAACTGCACAGAATCGTTATCACTTGAGCCTTTTCGAGGACTTGTAACACCGCTCACCTAAACACAAATTTTATAGGAATTGGTCTAGAAACATACTTTAATATATGGACAACCAAATTATATAAAAATATCTTAATTACGATACTTATCAAATAAAATCTGCTAACGCAAACACCGTAAATGATAATATCACCGAAGCCGTATTACGTGAATAGTTAAGAGTAGAAGTCTTCGTCTAAAGTCACCACAACGCAAGAATCATCCTATGACCATATAATAACATCAAATAACTTTAAATTTCAGATCTAACTTGTAGAAATTGCTCCCATGCATAAACACTTAAAGTTAAGAACTATTCAAGCAAAACCTTTAGTGAATGTTTTACTTTTATCAATCCAAACTATTTTTGCATCTTGAATTCAAAATTATAAATACCAAAATACATAAATATAACCTCTTGAATTCATAAACAACATTATGTGTGTTCATAACTATATTTCCATGTAATCAATGAATGAAGGTAACGCACTCATGCTAAAAAGCTTCACCTAAACTAAGTACTAATGGAATTGTTGTGCAAGTGATAATTTGAGAACCCAAATCCACCATGACCTTCTTGGTAAGATTTAATTTGGTAATTTTATCTGATTTCTTTTTGCCCCATTTGATTCGATGTTGTTTGCTTTTGTCTCGGTTCTTATTATTCGATGCGTAGATGATGATATTTCGGATCCGATTGCTAACGACATCGACTACGATCCAGATTATATTCCCGAAGAAGAGCAACTAGGCAAGCACCCTCCTTTGACCATTTTGATCCCATATTTGCAATGTTATTTTGTTTTATCAAACTATATGCATGCGTGTATGTTTTAAACTTGCTATATTGTGGGTGATGGTAGCTAAATCCAATTGTATGCATTTCCATTACCTTGTCATTTGATTTACTGCCATTGTAACCTAGTAATGGTGTAGAAAATAATTAATGTCACTTGGGTAAAACTTGCGAGATTAACATATGTATCTGCTTAGCCATGCTCATTAGAACGAATTTTAAATATTGGACACCATTTTAACTACTATGAGCAACTTTGTTTATTTGTACGGAACCGAGGTATGGTTTCTGTGTATCTTGGTAAAAATCAAACTCAAAACCTATGATTTAGACGCGGGCGAGTTATTACTTAACTTGAGGTGTGAAAAGGACCTCACGCGTAGTTAGGGGGAGAATCTCGCTTGGGTCAGTTAAGGACCGAACTTGATGCTATCACCTAAGTGATTTCGTACAACCACATGTGCTAGTATGGGATAGCCTAAACTCATTAGATTAGTTGAAATTTAATCTTGCATCTTCGGAGGCCGGAGTAGTAAGGGCACATCGGGGTACGGTGTTGCTCGTAGGTTCTCCCTTCACCAAGGCGTTGGGGCCCAAGCATTCCAATACAACGATGCATGCCTTGTCATGGGGAGAGTTCCCGATGGGGGGCACCATCGTGGTTCAGGATCTCCGGACTGTGACAAGGGTTTGACATCACCGGGGCGGGTGTAAGATTAAACTTTAACTAGTTGAACGGTTTCGTCACAATCTAGCAAATCGGGTACGGTGAGTATCGCGAGGCATGGTTGACATGATTGCTAAAATGTGTCATGTGGGTAAAGTGTACACTCTCTGTAGAGATTAAAATCTAATTAATTAGCTGTGCTCGCGGTCATGAGCAACTTGGGAAAATAATGTCAAGTATAGTCTTTGTTTTTGCTAAAACTATTGGAAAATGGTGTTGGATTGGGTTGGTGAATTGGGAAGCCAATGGTGGCTGATTTTGCTTGTAATCAACAGCAAAGGAGGGCTGAGAAATGCCATCTATGAACTTTACTTACTGTTATTTAGCTTCATATTAAATGCTCTTTACAAATTCGTTACTGTTTTATGCATCTTTTACTTGCAAACAAAATCTGCCTTATGCTGAAAATGAGACTAGTGTAGAAGCTTGTTTCCGTGTCCTAGCCATGCATTTACTTTATTCCCATATACTAAAGTCTTGCAAGTACATACGTGTACTCACGGTTGCTTAATCTAAACAATATAGACGACGGAATGGATGAACGCCCGACGACTCATACTTTACTCCGGGGTCCAACAATCATGTTGACAGATGTACTTGGGCTTTTCCAAGTCGGTTGCCTTTGGGGTTTTACGGATAGGCATACCGCTGTCCTACTTTTGGTATATGTTTAATTTCCGCTGCAATTTACTTTTGGACATGTAATATTTGGCCGGTCAGCCGCTACTTGTAATAATAAGTAGTTGTAATAGTTGTAGTTTATGTTTATGCTATTCCAACTACTTTGATTCATGTGTATGTGTTGCGATACATCTCGAATACGGGATATGTGGGTGCTAGGTGTTGATCTTGGGAACTAGCACTAGACACATATCCGGGAACCTGGAATTGACATCAACCATCGATGCATAAACTCGTGCGACCGTCGTTCTTTGGCTATTGCTCGTGCTTCCCTTGGAGAGTATGGGCGATACCAAGGTCCTGAGATGGATGGCGAGTGCTATGCTTGGATGAGTTGGTCTCGATCCAAGTATGGTTATTAAGAATGGAATTGACACTCTCATGGACGCGTAAGTGTGTACGGTGTGACTATGTGACTCATATTTGTTTGGGTGAGGGCCATTTAGTCAATACTCCGTGCACGGGACTTTTGGGTGGTAGTGAGCATACACTTAAGTGGAGTATGGGTGTCACCTCTAAGTCCAACACACGTGTGAGGATCGATTCATATTTCTGGGTGCCCACAGCCCCATCCAGAGCACCACATCATCAAGTTTCCGAAAAAGCGCCTTGAAAAATTAGAAATTACAAACAGGTCCTTCTACGGTAAATTATAAATCCAAACGGGTCCTTCTATAGGTTATTTTGCAAAAAAGCCCGTAGTCAGGTTCTTCGACCGGAGATTTAAAACAATTTGAAATCATGAAGCAGGTCCTTCCAATGGATTATTTTACTGAAAAGGACCCCATAGTTCAAAGAAATTCAATGCGATCGCCAGGTTCTTCGGTTCGGAAGATTTAAAAATTTGGATCTACAAGGTCTTTTAGCGGTTATTTTGCAAAAAAGTTCTTTCGACCGAATATTTACAAAAATTTTAGATTGTAAATAGGTCTTTCCACCGGTTATTTAAAAAAAAGGACCCGTAGTTTCGCGAATTTAGTTTACAAAAAACTCGGACCAAATTTTTTCTCACGTTTAGCATTTATAGTATTAATTCTTGATCCCCATAAACGACTTAACGCTAATCTGGCGATGTAGCGCGCTATTGTACCTAGTTATTGCGCCTCCTCAGGGAGGGCCCTCGAAAATCTGGAAATCATGTTTATGTCCTTTCAAAAAAATAAAAAATTGCATTTAGGTCCTTTTGGCAATTTTTTAAGTAAAATAGACCCGAAAAATATCGAAATTACGTTTAAGTCCCTACATGCAGTTTTAAAAAAACAAATTCGTCGAGGGTTTATAGCTAGATTGGAAATCGTGTTTAGGTCCTTTTGTCGATTTTTTTGTAGACTAGACCCAAAAAATTCGAAATAAATCCTCCACGCGGTTTTCTAAAAAAACAGAAATTCGTCGAAGGTTTATAGCGGTCCCATAGATTCGCCGGCAAGGGTCCTTCCATCGGTTATTTTGCAAAATAAAATGCCAGTTCTTTCGACTCAGAAGATTTAAAAAAATTGGAATCGCAAATAGATACTTCCGCTGGTTATTTTGAAAAAAGAGACCCATGGTTCCGCAAATTCGATTTGCAAAAAACTCGTGCTAGATTTTTTACTCGTGGCGCGGCATCATGCGCAACTCAACCTAGTATATCTTATAGCGGAGAGATTTCAGCCCCAACTAGAGCACCACATCATCAAGTTTTCATAAAAGCACCCTAAAAAATTAGAAATTATGAACAGGTCCTTCCGCGGTAAATTATAAATCCGAACGGGTCCTTCTACAGGTTATTTTGCAGAAAAGACCCCGTTGTCTGGTTCTTTCGACCTGGGAGATTTAAAACAATTTGAAATCATGAACAAGTCCTTCCACCGATTATTTTACGAAAAGGACCCCATAGTTCAACAAATTCAACGTGGTCACCGGTTCTTTCGGTTCGGAAGATTTAAAAAAATTTGGATCACAAGCAAGTCTTTCAGCCGGTTATTTTGCAAAAAAATAGTTCTTTCGACCCAGAATATTTAAAAAAAAATTAGATTGTAAATAGGTCTTTCCACCGGTTATTTAAAACAAGGACCCGTAGTTCCGCAAATTTAGTTTACAAAAAACTCGGACCAAATTTTTTCTCATGTTCAGTGTTTATAGTATTGCGTTACTAATTCCCATAAACGTAGCTAACGCCAACGGCGTGACGTAGCGCGCTATTGTACCTAGTTATTGCGCCTCCTTAGGGGGGCCACGTGTCGCCCCCTTGGGGAGGCCCCCCAAAAATTTGGAAATTGCGTTTAGGTCCTTTTGAAAAAATTAAAAATCGCGTTTAGGTCCTTTTGGCAGTTTTTTAAGTAAAATAGACCCGAAAAATATCAAAATTACGTTTAGGTCCCTACACGCAGTTTTTGAAAAAAACACATATTCGTCAAGGGTTTATAGCTAAATTGGAAATCGTGTTTAGGTCCTTTCGTCGATTTTTTGTAGACTAGACCCAAAAAATTCAAAATGACGTTTATGTCCCTCCATGTGGTTTTCTAAAAAAGCGCGGATTCATCGAAGGTTTATAGCGGTCCCATAGGTTTGCCGACGGGGGTCCTTCCACCTGTTATTTTGCAAAAAAAACGCCGGTTCTTTCTACCTAGAAGATTTTAAAAAATCGGAATCATAAATAGATCCTTCCGCCGGTTATTTTGAAAAAAGAGATTCGTGATTCCGCAAATTCGATTTGCAAAAACTTGTGCGATTTTTTCTCGCGGCACGACATCGCGCGCAACTCAACCTAGTATATCTTATAGCGGGGAGATTTCAGCACCAACCAGAGCACCACGTCATCAAGTTTTCGGCAGCATACGAAAAATTAGAAATTATGAACAGGTCCTCCGCGGTAAATTATAAATCCAAATGGGTCCTTCTACAGGTTATTTTGCAAAAAAGACCCCATAGTCCGGTTCTTTCGACCCGGGAGATTTAAAATAATTTGAAATTGCGAATAGGTCCTTCCATCGATTATTTTACGAAAAGGACCCCATAGTTCGGCAAATTCAACGCGGTCGCTGGTTCTTTCGGTTCGGAAGATTTAAAAAAATTTGGATCACAAGCAGGTCTTTCAGCCGGTTATTTTGCCAAAAAAACCAGTTCTTTTGACCCAGAAGATTTAAAAAAAAATTTAGATCGTAAATAGGTATTTCCACCGGTTATTTAAAAAAAAGGACCCCTAGTTCCGCAAATACAGTTTACAAAAAACTCGGACCAAATTTTTTCTCACGTTCAGCGTTTATAGTATTGCGTTACTGATTCCCATAAACGCAGCTAACGCCAACGGCGCGACGTAGCGCGTTATTGTACCTAGTTATTGCTACTACGTAACAACTATATTTTGAAATATGTATCTTCTTTATTCCCTATTTACATTTCTTATAGCTGCATTGACCGCATTGACCTCCAATCCTGAACATTTTGTTTTCGGAACTTTCAATAAAGTTTGAAACCTATTAAATCAGCCCTTTGTCATCCGAATTATCACCATGATCACGTATTTTGCTAGAAATGTAATTAGCTTGCTCACCATCCCTTCAGCCATCTTGAGCTCGCTCTCTCGAAAGCTAGGTGCGCGTGTTGTGTACTTGTGGTGCTGTGAGTATGACCCTGTGAGAGAATATGAGATGTGAAACAATACATAGATTAATCCTCTAGAATCACGACCTCGAGAACCCTCTAGGGTCGGTGTCGGTGTCAGTCGTCACGAGGGCTACAGCTAGCTCAATGTTTACGTCTCTGAGGGTGGTATTTGGATCATGCTATTTTGGACCAACACGAGACAAGCTCGGTCCAACCTGGCTCATGGTCTCGGTAAGACACTGTTGCAAATGGGCTGGCATGGTCCAGAATAGTGCTCACATGCTGCGACACAGCACGCACGGCCTGGAATAGTGCTCGTGTGCTGCGGCCCAGCATGTAGGCCTGTACCCAGACGACATGTAGGCCTGTACTCGGACGGCACACAGCCGTGCCCGCGGAGGGGAAGGTGGAGGGGCGGTGGAGCGTACCTGGCGGTTGCCTTGCCACCAAGGTCGTCGCTCGTTGTCATGGTCGCTCGCGCTCCTGACTGCCTCGCTGTGCCATTTGGCCCACCTCATTGCATGGCCTTGCTGCCTCGCCTATCATGCCACGTGGCCGTGTCCGCCTCACCACGCTCATCACGACACGTCACAGTGGCCGTCTCGCCTATCACGCACCGACGGTGGAGCCATGCCCTCACACCGTGCCACCGCCTAACTGGGCAATCAGGACCCTGATGCCTCGGCTTCCCTGTCATGCCACGCCTTGGCCATGCGCTCGCAGCCTTGAACCTTGGCCCCTCCGCACCCCACCATGGCCATGCGCCCACACCTCGACTCCTCCGCTGCCTCCCACCATGGCTGCGCCCTGCCGTGGCCATGCACTCACACCTCGGCCCCCCTCCCTCGTCTCCTGCACACTGCCATCTCAGCTAGCCTCGCGTTTGTACCGGCTCATCTCGCCTCACCCACCTCGCTGCTAGCATTGCACAACCTCGGCTGCCGCGATCTTGCGGGGATGGCAGGGCTATAGGGGCGATGTGGAGGTGAGGAGGAGGCGGCAACATGCCAGCCGTGGTATTTGGAGTGGAGGAAGGAGGAAGGTGAGGGGGCACCGACCGCCGGGCCGGGTAGGGAAGGAGGGAGGCGAGGTGAGGGGGAAAGAGGGAGGAGGGGGAGGAGACAAGATGAGGGAGTGGGGAGGTAGATGACCGGTCGTGTGCGAGAAGAGAGAGAAGAGAGAGAGGCATAGAAAAAAGAGAAAAGAGATAGAGGGAAAAGAGAGGGGGAAAGAGATTCTAGTGCAACCTTCGCTAGAGTAACGTTCATGAAATCACGAACGACAGAGATTGACAGTGATATAATGTGTGACTAAAATAAAGATAATTTTAACGGAGAGACAGTGATGTGATTGAGCGATTCCATCCCGCACGCAGTTTTTTCTGTGAAAAGGGACAAAGGGAAAATGGATCACCTGGCTGATTCCATACCGCGCGTGATTTTTAGATATCTCTCTCTCGCAACGTTTGGAGATCGATAGAGAGGGACGAAACAAAGCTGATTTCAATTTTAAGTTGGCGTGGGAACCAGGGAGTGTGGTACGGGAGCCGAGGGGAAAAGTGGAAGACCAGATTGGAAAATTTCATGAACGATAGAGAGGGACAACAATATGACATGTGAAAAGAAATAAAGCTGATTTCAATTTTCATCTCGCACCTGATTTTAATTTTCAACTTCTATTTTAGCGGATATGCTATAAAATCAGCCCAAAGGCTCTCATTTGTTCAACACTCAACACATCCGTCGCTCTCTCATTTGTTTAGCACATCCCTCGCTCTCTCCAGTCACGAAATAAAATGTTTCGCAAGAGTAAGAGTAGGATAGCACGCCCTCACTTTCCTAGTCCCTCTAGTCAGAATCAAGAGATCGATCCACGCTAACTCTCCCCTAGCATGGGAGACTATGGCTTGGATGACCGTCATCTGAACGGTACACACGACATCGAGGATGCCTCGTACATTCTAGACGCACTGAGCTCACATGCCGCTACATCGGTGTATTTGGGATGGGTGTCGGTATCCGCACTGAGCATGCAGGCAGACATGTCATTGCAGCCGGCACGGGCATCCATATTCAGCAGTCGATGGGCATGATGCCAGCAATATATGGACATAACCATCGAAATTGTGGACATGCATGAGGTAGTGTATACTATTTGCAAATACTATCAAGCTAAATTATCTACATGTGCTTGTGGTGGAATAGGTCATCTGAAGAGACACATGGAAGCATGTTTGAGGAAGATATCGGCTGGACGAAGGCGGGTGAGGGCATCCAGATACAATTCAACTTCAACACCAACGGTTCGATAAGTACATGGGTATACAACGCCGATGTAGCTAACGATAAAATTGCACATTACATAGTTATAGAGGATCTTCCATTTAGAATGGGTGAGAGCTCTAATTTTGAAAGAATGGTACAACGTGGTTTTTGCCCACAATACCAACATGTTAGTAGAAGAATAAATACACGTGACATGTATAAAATGTTTAAAAATAAACTAAAATATTGAAAGAAATCTTCATGACATTTAGTTTTCCATTACCTTAACATCTAATATATAGACTTTCTTCCATCAAAGAGTAGCCTAAATTAGTGTTGTTGTGACGACGAGTACATACTAAACAAAAAGGTTATAAAGTTTAGGTCAATCTCCGAGTCACACAACAGAGAAGCTTTCGCTAATTGTGTACTTGAAGTTATTACTGACTTTAAAATAGAAAGTAGAATTATTTTCGTCACTCTTGACAATGCATCAGCTAACACGACGGCTATGGAGCATCTCTCACTGCATCTGGAGAATTATGTTAGAGGTTTTGTACTTCACCAGAAATACGTATGCCACTTATTAATCTCATTGTGCAGGCAGGTTTGCTTGTAATGAAATCTAGTTTGGAGAGCATACACAACACTACCAATTTTGTTACAGGTTCGTTTGTAAGGTATGCCTAGTTCTCAGAGCACTATAGGGCCAACAATAAGGAGCCACAAAGATTTAACCTTACTATGAAGGTTAGATGAAACACAACGTATAATATACTAGAGTGGTGTAAAGGCTATGCGTATATTATCACTATCTTCATCAATTGCAATCATGATAATTAATTGGTTACTGAAGTGGATTCAAAAATTGCTAGTCATTTTCGTCGTTTTAAAAAAAAATTACAATGTAGCTACAAATTTATCCTGTGTGTACTACCAAACTTCTTCCTTAGTCATCGAGTGGCTCTAGACTATTGGTAATGCTTTTAAAGAAAATAGAGATAATTATATTTTACAACGCATTATAGAACCAATAGAGCAAATTTTTTTAAAAAATATTTTCATGCTATTCCACATCTGTACTATTTTGCTACTATTTTGGATCTTTGGAGAAAATTACCTACTGGGTGCCTTCGAGTGAATAGGTGAGACATTCGATCTTGATTTCTCCGAGACCTATTCTCATGTTTATAACGAGTTTTTCAGAGTTTTTGACAAATATTATGAGAAGTTTGGCTCTAGAAGTAAAGCAAGAAGATCTACCTCAACAACGTGTCGGGACCCGAATATGCAAATCTGGACCCTTTGTGTATAACGCACTAGTCTAGGATCACGCTAGTGTACACAGGCTCAACATAGGTAATTGATAAGGCTCGCACCCTAAACTTTCGCATCCTCTTGGTACTCCTCTATAACATGTGTAGACTCCTCAACTAGTGATGTTGTTGGTAATGGTGAGTACTTAAAGCACTCAACAAATTATGCACAGAATGCAATTCTAACATAATTATATGCAAAGCTTATTACAAAGGAATGGTTAACATGGTTTTTTTGCAGTAAAGCAGCATTTGTAAATGAGTACATTAGGTAGATTGAAAAGATAGTAAAACAAATAATAGTAATAAGTAATTTTCAGTATTTCCCAAGTATATATGGCATCGAGCCCTAAATCATGTTTCAAACCTTCCATTGGCAACCTACCATCCCAACCAAGTTTTTATTTCATAAAATCTAACCTTTGATTGTAATCACCGAGCAATGCTCAATACCGCGAGCATGGCTATTCAAATAGATTTTACACTCTACAGAGGTTATGCACTTTCGCCATATGATACAACCATTTCACCACATAGGCGGGTGATTATAACAAAGTCTTTACAATGCTCTGTCTTAACTTAATACTACCCACTAAGGTTTTCACACTGAAGGGTTAAACCACCACAATAAGGCCCCCACTGCGCCATGTGAGTTGATCCGTAAACCTAGGACTCACACCACCACTAGTAGTACCCAAGCTAAGACATTGCAAATTAATCAGTTAGGTTGTCCTATTTCAAATATGTGGTTGTATGTTTGACTCAGATCAATGGCTTGCAAGGTTAAGTCTTTAAGATGACTAGGACAAGACTTCCATATACTCTTTGCCCTTCGGTCTACCTTAGCATACTGCCCCTTGCCACTTACCTCAATCTAAATGATTATCACCCTAGTTGATTACCAAGCACCACGTACTATCAACAAGTCAACATCGTTGTGTGACATCCCTTGCCACTATAACTCAACATCCTTATGTGATCACACCTGACACACTAATTCACAATCATGTTCCATATTCCACTAGCCAAGATTAACTTTCGATATTTTATGAGACATGTGATGTACGCGGCATGGCTAAGCATATTTAACATGGTCTAACCATCCCATGTTAATTTTAATATTAACCAACTAATAATGAACCAAACTAGGGTGAATGAATCATGGCATATAAATGACAAAGTAGAATATAGTTCAATTGGACAAATTAACTAGATACTAATTTAATATGAAATAGTTATACACAAAATATTATGCATAAAGTAAAACAATATAGCAATTTTATAAACTAGGTTCAGCATGATCAAAACACAACTTTCCTTGGAAAAGCTCTTGATCTTGCTCTGGAACACTTTTCGAGTCAACAGATCTTCCTTGGATGCTATGAGCACTTTGGCGTCAAATAAATACCAAAACAAAGAGCAAACAAACTAAAAATCTAATAAAATTCACCTTAAATAGATCTCAATCGGAGCTCGTATGAGGAAGAACGGGCTCTCAAAATTTTGAATAAAAGAGAAAATACAAAAATTATAAAATAAATAATTAACCAAATTATTTTTTTATTGAAAAAGCCATTTATTGCATTGTGCTAACATCAGCATGATGTTGGCATCACCCTGGACCAACCAGACATAGCCACACATCTCGGGCATATGGATTGAGTTCACAGCACCGCGCTAGCTCACAGTGAACTTGGCGCACGATGATTTGGTAACTGCACCAGACGCGCGGCGACTCATGATTGGCTACGGTGTTGCCCACTTCGATGCTCTCAATGGCTAACACGTGTCTCGATCAAGACCGCTTGTGGCAGATCCGACAGACAAGGTTACTGGTGAAGTTCTACTCTCAGCGTAACTATGTGGCATGATCTTGAGCATTCACTGTAGGTCAGACGGCCAAAAACTTTACCAACGCAGATGGCGGCACGATGGCACACTTCCACCGGACTTGGAGACAAAGGCCCACTCAACAGCGCTCTAACAACGAGAGCTAATGGATTGGATGCGTTCAACACAGCGACTTCAAATCTGGTACCCAAGCTGCAGAACACGGCTCGACAACGATAGGCTTGACAAAAACCACAATGGTGAACGCGAAGAACTCTAGTGAGCTTCTGAGCACGAACTATGAAGGCCCTAGCAAAACTACTCCGTCCAAACGTTGCGGCGAGTCACGATGAACATCGGGCTGGGGTTAACGCTCCTTATAAAGGCCTCGGAAGGCGTACCTGCCACGGACACGGACTTCAAGTCCAATGTTGATATTACGGCGCATGCCATGACTCTGCATCAGGGATGACAACCCAAGACACAACACACATCCCATTTGACAACACCAACACTTGCGGTGCAGCGAAATCTCAATGGAACATGCATCCAGATCCGATGATTACAAGCATGTAGAACCCGAACCATCACGAACTCCCACAACCGAATGATCCGGATCTAACGGCGCAAGCACTTAGGGTTTCCATATGATCTTGGCTATTTGATTAGGATCCAATGGTCGGGAACCATCAAAGCCACTCGGCTTGAAAATGGTCATACGATCACCATCCAATGGTTGCGATTGAACCTTCTAGAAGGCAAGCCAGCGGGCGAGCTAGCACACGATAATGGGCCCTTTGTTCAAATGAGTTTTCTAGGATTATCTGAATAAATAAAATTCTAAAAATAGATTAATTTGTTTAAGGAAAATAAGGTATAAAAATCCAAGAAAATTATAATAAATACTTTAAGACATTAAGAACCCAAATAAAATATTTTTAGCGAAAATTTATTTTAGTTTTCTATATAATTAATTAGTTTTCACAAAAGGCCAATATACTTAATTTTAAATAAAATCTAATAAATTCAGAAAAATCACAAAATGCACAAATAACTCAATAAATCAATAAAAAGTAAAAGCTTATATCTTACAAACTTCCCCCTTACGGAATCTCAACCCCGAGATTCAAGTCTGACTAAGGAATAGGTTAAGAAATTCTGACATCAAGTCCTCTTCATGCTCCTGGGTAGCTTCACCTTCCGAGTAATTACTCTACTGAACTCTGCAAAAGCAAATTGACTTATTCCTAATCTTACGTTCTATCACATCCAGAATCTTGATTGGTGGCTCTATATAAGTCAAATCATTCTGCAGTTCAATTGCTTCTAACGGTGTCTGCTCTGCTAGCACTCTGAGGCACTTCTTAAGTTGCAACACATGGAACACATCGGGCACTCCTGCCAATGACTGTGGTAGCTCTAATTGATAAGCAACCTCTCCTCGATGGCTTAAGATCTTGAATGGACCAACATATCTTGGCGCAAGCTTTGCTTTGACGTGAAACCTTTTAACTCCTTTAAGTAGGGTAACTTTGAGATATACGAAATCATGTAGCTCGAAGCTCAATTCACGACAATGATTATCAACATAACTTTTTCTATCTTAACTGAGCTATGTTTAATCTTTCTCTGATCATAGCAATCTTCTTTTCAGCTTCCTTGAGAATATCAGGCCCAAACATTAAACGCTCTTCTATCTCAATCTAGTTCAAAGGAATACGACAGACACAACCTTGCATCAGCCCGAGGGTACTTAAGCCAAGGAGGTCATCTCTCAGACCTGAGATGGTTGAGACAATTACATGCCCCAAAAACTGGTAGCGTGCAGATGACAGGATACAACATCAGCATAAGGATCTGGAGATCACGGATGCGGTAGCCCACTTTAACAATTTCAGCATCGGGTAGTCTATGTATATACGTAGTTACTGTACTTTTTCCATTTCGAGGGTACTCCACATTGGTGTCGACGTATTTTGTTGGACAGGACCCCGTCAACGGACAGGGTTTCTCCCAGAATGGAGATTAAGGTTCGGTAGAAGGCGTCTTTGCGGTCGAAAACCCTAATGACTCTCACACGGGGGATCCAGGGATCAACAGATCAAAGAACACACCAGTGTATCTAGGTTCGGCCCCCCTGTTTGGGTAACAACCTTACGTCCTACTAGATCTTCTTTGATGTATATTGAGCTGGTTACAATGCTCTTCGTTCTTCTCTTTTTTTCGCTAAGTCCTTCGACCTTCGACCCGACCCCCCTTCCCCATGCACCAGAGCTCCCTTATATAGACTGGGCTGGCTTGGGCAGGTGAGAAGGTGACATCATATAGATCTACGACTCATTAATTACACCCATCACTTTGTACCCCTCAAGCTTCATTTAATATCATTGTATGGCTTCACCCGATCACTTTGGGATGTGATGTTCCTCTGACGGGTTAGGTGTGGCGCCCGGAGGATGGGCGTCGTCGCATCAATAGTAGAACTCTTAGCAATCAATGGCCACGACCTGGCGTGTCGACTCGACATAAGCGTGTCAAGGGAAGAGACTTGGTGAAGCCTCCTTCTCATTCTCTTGGTTGCCGGCTTGGCGAGAGGGCTGATCGCCCTTTGCTCACGGGGGCCGTGGGCGCCGCCCGGCGAAGAACTGGCGCCGCTTGCTCGCCGAACCGCCATGTAGGCGCCGCCCGCGAAGGTCGAGCCCGCTTTGCTCGTCAAGCCACGATGGAGGCGGCGCTTTGGCGAAGGGCGGCGCTGCCGCTCGCTAGGTCACCGTGGGATGTCGCCCGTGGCGAGGGCTGATCGCCGCTGCTCACCGAGCCGCCATGTGGTGACGCTGGCGAGAGAGGGCAGTGCCCACACGCTTTCGCCCGAGCCCATGCCCGATGAGAGGGCGGCGGCCGACACCTTCGCTAAGCGCCCGTGAATAACGCCCTATGGTAGGGCTGATCGCCCCCTCTTGCGAGCCACCCGTGGTGGCGCTTTGGCGAGGGCGGCGCGCCTACTCGCTAGGTCACCACGTGGGCGGCGCCCGTGGGTAGACTTGATCGCCCGCCTTTCGCCCGAGCCGCCCGTGGGCGGCGCATGAGGAACTGGGCGCCCGCTTGCTCGCCAAGCCTCCGTGGGCGAGGCCGATTAGGCGAACTGATTGCCCGCCTACTCGCTAGAGCGCCATAGGGGCGGCGCCCGGCGAAGGGCACGATCGCCCGACCTACCGCCAGTCGCCCGTGGGTTGGCGCGTGAGCGAACTGATCGCACTTTGCCGCTAAACGCCATGTGGGCGGCACCCGGTGAGAGGGCACGGACTCCGCTTGCTTCGCTAGGCGCCCACGGAGGCCGGCGCTGACAGGCGGGGCTTGATCGTCGCCTTCCCGTCGGTGCCACTTGTGCTTCGCACGGCAAGTGGGGCTGGTCGCCCGCCACTCACGGGGCGCATGTGGTCTTACTGCTCTGCGGCGGAGAAGGTACCACGGCATAAAAATCGCAAGCAGTAGCCCCAGGTCCATCTGAGCAGCGCGCCGATTTCTTTTAGGCCTCATTTAATGTCGGTGCGTTCTGGATGGACCCACCATACGAGCATACTGCAGTCTCGGTCCTCCCCATTTCTGCCGATTTTTCTCGCGACCCGAAACGTCTCGTACTTTTGCCTTTTTGCGAACCGTCTGTGCGAGGGGCCTATATATATGCGCACCCACGTCCAGCGGTTCATGCCCTTTCCGATTCCTGCACCCTTTGCTCTTTGCCCTTTCAACCTCCTTGTCCAAAAACCTTGCTTCTACTCCAATGGCGCAACCCTTTCCATCTTCTACTGTCGTCAAGGAGAGGGTGGCGACGCTCTCCAAGATGGCGCCCGAGGGTTCCCTCCACCTTCACCGTGGAACCCTCGCACCACGGTGCGAACCGAGGGAGATCGTCGTCTTCGCCTAGGGACTCCTGGCGGGCCTGGTGCCGCCATTTTTTGAATTCTTCCTCACCGTCCTCCATTTCTATGAAATCCATCATCCTCATCTCACTCCCAATTCTATTCTCATTCTTTCCACCTTCGCATACCTCTACGAGATGTTCGTAGGGGGCCCAATCAACCACTCTTTCGCTACTTCTACCTCCTCTGTAGCTCGGTAGGCCAGCGGGATCGTGGGGAGCTACCATTTTCGTCTCCGTGACGGGTTGGCCCCCTTCACATTCCCCTCGGTAGGGTCCAAGCTGGAAGGCGTGGCGGGCAGCGGCTCTCGTCGGTGGCAGCGGTGGGGTCGACCTCCTCGGGATGCCTGTCTTGTGACGGAAGTTCGAGCTGGAGCTCACCGTCGAGGCAGCGAGCTCTGGCGATGGCGGCTCGCATCAACCAGTTGCGGGGCCTTCTTTGTCGAGTCTTTGGTAGTCACGAGACTTCATAGCACTGGAGGATTAGCCCCTTAAATCGTCGTGCCATACTGCATGGTAGTGCACGAGGGGGCAGCGACATGACTATCTTGCATCCGGGCTGTAAGTTCTTTACTCTTCTCATGAATAGATATCTCCTTTTATGGTCGCCATCAACCAACATTCTTGTCTTCTTTTTTCTGCTAGGCGCAGGAAACTTGGACAGCCCCGCCATCTCAAAATGGCTATCCGGACTGCTCCCATCAACGTCGAGCATTTCGGACTTCCCTGCCGGGGCCCAACCGCTCTGCGATCTAGAGTCCGCGGAGTGCCTCCAGATCATTATGTTGTTCCCGGCGATGGACTCCACAGGCCCTTTTGCGCTGCCAACCCGCGGTCCCTTGGTGATCAGAGACTAGAACCCAACCGATGATCGGAACGCAGGCAAGCAACCATGCGCTCCGGACCCCTCGGATGCAGACCCCAAGAGGCCCCGCACCGTGGATCAAACTCCCGCCGCCACCGACTCCGCCGCTTCACCAAGCGTGCCTGGAGTGGTGGCGTTTTCATCCGGGACGACGACGTCTGCCGCCCCTGCTCTGGCACCGGCTGCACCGATGCCGACTCATGCGGTGCCGACCTCAACAGTGCCAACATCCACAGCACCGACTCCATTGGCGCCACCTCCATCTGCGCCGACTCCAGCTGTTGCCACCGCCTGCCAGGGTGGGCTCACGCTTCTGGTGGCTTAATTCTGCTTCCAGTCACCTCAAAGGACGGCCCGTCAAGGTGCTCCGGCCAAGCAGACATCCGCAACACCATTAGACGCAGCAGGGACTTCTGCCCAGGGGCAACCCGGTGCCTCCGAAGCGGCCAAAGTGGACGTTGCCGGCGCCGACGCCAATGCCCACCCGCTTGATCATCCTTGCGCTCAACATCCGGCCGGTGCTGCTTACTTTCGCCCGAACTTGGCGAAGCGCACACATCATGGCGCCCTCCTCCTGCGACCACCCAACCTGACTCAAATGTCGCGGCGGATGGCGACCTTTGCGAGGTGGCGTGGAGAGAGGGGAGATCTGGTGGCCCGGAGAGAGGCGGGCAGGCAGCCTTCGCGCCCGGTGTAGGAAGGCGGCGGCGTAAAGCGCCGCGGTGGAGAAGCGACATCGCCTGTTGCACAACTTCATCGTCATGCTCTAGCCAGCTTACTAGCGCATGGCGAGGTCCTTGTAGCCGCTGGGGGTGGACCTCCGTGAGCAGCAGGCCTTGACAATGCGATATACTGCTTGCATCACCAGTCATTGGCGCTTAAGCGGCTTGCCAGCCGCCTTGGCCGCTCGCTCCGCCCAGGAAGGATGGCAAGTTGCAGTTTCCACCGCGCCGTTCGTCTTTGGCGTCTTTGCGCCCGACCCGGCCCCTCGCCGATCAATAGCGTCATGGCGGCATTGAGAGCGAGGCCCGAGCACAAGCAGCGTCTTGGCGAAGCAGCTGAACCGCGTGGCGGGATGATGACGGAGGAAAAGGTCGAGGAGGTCACCGAGCACATCCAGGTTGTCAACGACAACTGATGGCCCGGGTTGCCGCCTTTGTTTTCTTCTTCTTTTTTGTTCTTGTTTTGCCTGTCTGTATGCCAAAAACTACCTTAGCAATTGTAATGAAATTGGCATCATTTTACTTTACCTGCATGTTTGTTTGTCTGCGTTTGATTGCGTTTGTTCAACTCGACCACCGGGCAACCAGCCCCCAGCCTTGCCATGACGTGAACCTGAACACATAGGTTAGGTCGATACTTCGGCGCTTCTTAGGTGGTTGTAAGCAGCCGCTACAAACGCAAAAAAAAGATTACGCGGGACACGCAGAATGTAGACAAACATAGTCTCAAGTCCCTATGCGGGGTTGTCACTGGCCCATACCTCTTCGGAACTTAGATCCTAGCGATCTCTTGAGTTGCCAATTCCTCTTCTGAAGCCTCGCACAATTCAACGTCTACGCGAATCGAGAAGAAATATCAAATAAACACCAAAATCAAAGAACAAACAAACTCTAAAAATCCAACAAATATCACCATTAGATAGATCTCAATTTTACAAATTTTTAGGAATTTGAATCACCTCAATCGGAGTTCGTATGAGGGAGAACGAGCCCTCAGAAAATTCAAATTCTTGAAAAATCCATAAAATTGGAAAATCAAAATATTCCGAATTATTTTTAGAAAAGAAAATCCGAATTTATGATGTCGGCTGACGTCAGCATGGCGCCGGGTCAGTACGGATGACGCGTGGCAAAATCTACACCATCTAAAACCGATCCAACGGTTCCCGATTAATAACTACATGGCTCAATGCCAACCACCGGATTTAGATTTAACGGTCAGCAGCTACTGATGCCTTTCACTGTAGCCCTAATTGATGTGGCCCGATTCCAACCGTTTACCTGAGATCGAACAGCCGACAATTAACCCGAGCCGGTTACTATTTCCCTTACATCGTGGCTTACCTCCGACGTTCGATGCCAATCAGCGGTCAAAACTTTCATCGCTGCGGTGGTAACCGTGGCGGCTTCCCGAACTTAGGAAGATGGCGCTCCTCGGCGGCGTTCGGCGTGCTCGGTGATGAAAAAAGTAATCGATCCGTCGGTGCAATGCGGCGAGTTCAACTCCGGCTTTGAAGCGGCGGAAGAATCTCGGATTGTGGCAATAAGCGCGGAGAAGACCTTGGTACTCGGCTCTCGAGCTTCAGCGGCGACTCCTTGAGCAGCGATGCTTCATCAAAAAGCGCGGCGCTGCGGGTGATTCTCGGGAGAGGTCTCGGGGCCTTAAATAACCAGCGATGGTGCGGGAACTTGGAAAGTGGCGGCGGTGTCCATATCCGATCTGGCGGTCGTCAAGTTCTTCGAAGGCGATGCACAGCCACCATTCAATTTCCATCCGAAGGCCAAGGTCTTCCATGGCGTGGCGCCAATCCGGATCGAGAGCGAAGAACGTCGGCCACGATCTTGATCAATGGCCGGATAGGGTAGGGTTCTGAATCGGTATGTTTGATGAAGACCATCAGATGAACATCCAACGACTCTGGCGTTAGGGTTTATAACTTACGCGCGTTGATGAAGTCCGTTGGATCTAAAACTAACGGCGTGCGTTACTCCCGAAAATCAGCGGTGGGGGCTGAATCTTGCGCGCCTGATGGTAGGCTTGACCCGTTCTTGTTCTAAAAGATTTTCCGGTTTTCTATTTAAAATAATCTGAAAATAATTTGATTTATTTAAGGCGGTAAAAATAACGAGAAAAATTCCAAGAAAAATATCAAAAATACTTTAAGACATTGTGAGCTTAAATAAAATATTTTTGGCAAAACTTTATTTTGAACTTTTCTTTTTACAATTATTTCTTGACAAAAGGTAATATACTTTAATTTGAAATAATTCAAATAAATCTCAGAAAATCCAAATAAATTCGAGAAAATTCACAACAATCATAAATTGCAATAAAATAATATTAAATAAATAAAAAGCCAAAATTTGGGATGTTACACAAATGCAAATAAATAATCATGCAGGTTTAATCAATAGCGAGGCTCTAGTTATTTTGCGATTGCTAAAAAAGTAAAACATAAACTAATATTAGATTGCAATTCGCATTTAAAACAATCGCTAAGGAATAAGTGATTTACAGAAAGTAAGTACAATTGCACAACCAGTCTACCCGACTGAACAGCCATATATGCCGATTCCTTTGGACATAAAACGAGTTGCGAAAAACCAGTTTCAAACCGAAACTCCAGTTTTCAGAAAAATAACAAAATCTAACATTGGAATGACTTCACCAAGTGCCCATTACATGAGAGCACGGCTAATCAATTAGATTTTATACTCTGCGAAGGTGTACAACTTTACCCACAAGGAATGATCCACCCATTTTGCTGAGCCATCGACACACTTCCTTAGGTGTGCGGCAAAGCGATCATACATAACCGTTACATTATTTAGACATGACTTGATCCAGCCGGGGCGTTAACCCCGCCGTAGAACGAAAAACACACTCAAGCGTGGATCCACTTTCACACACAACACAACATTTACGAACACGGCGGGCGTACACCGTTACCGATTATGCATTTACCCACATAAAGCGTGTGGAAGCCCTAACAAGCAATCAAACCGGAATGCCTCGCAAGCTCCACCTACCAATGAGCAAAGCCATGTCTAAACAACAATAGGCTAAGGCTACCCCATAAATAGCCCTCGTGGTTGCCGCGAAAATCTTGGATCAATAGCGTCCCATTGCTCGGTCCTTAAGGTGATATGGGCGACACTCCACCCTACACTCGTGCGGTTCCTTTTGAACCTCGGCTATTGCCAATAGTAGCCCACATCAAATCATAGTTTTATTTTGGATTTTTAGCAAACTAACAGCAACCTTTTCAAATGGCAGTTGGTTGAATAAACAATTTGAAACTGAACCATTTTAGCATTAAGCATGGCTAAGAAGATATAATATCTAACGGTTATATCCAAAGTGACATTTCGTTATGTCTAAACCATACTTACGGTCACAAGGTTCACATATCATACTGATTAAAGGAAAACCATATTACGAGGGATAACTATTGTACTACCCAACATAGTGTTTTTTCTGAGGAATTACTGCATGCATAATACGATTGCAAAAACAACATATCGTGGGTGAATTCTTGGGTTCAACATGATCAGCGGTTGCTTGCCTTGCTCTGCACTATCGGGCTCGAACTACGGGTCATTGCAAGATCATCCTCCTTGTCGAATGCGTCCGCGTCTACATGCCTTAAGACAAAGCGGAAAGCGACAATTAGCAACTAAAAAGGGCAAAAAAAAAGTAGATAGCAAGAATAAATGAAATTTAACACACAACCTGAGTTGTAATTGAATTCATTATTTTTAGTTTACTGAATTCAAGATGCAAAAGATTGTGATTTCTTTTATTTATATTTTCGAATTCAAGATGCAAAAATAGGTTAAGATTAAAATGATTTAACCAATTCAGGTCTAAACAGATTCTTACCCTTTTTATTGGATTGAGTCAAAGCAATATTTTAATAAGATTCTAGCTATTGGACAACTCTCATTGCTAGAATATATATATGAATCTTCATATATATATAATATCATATGTATGATTATGCATGCAAGGATATGCATGAATAACCAGAAACTCAATTGAGTTCAATGCCATCACAGACTCAACTAAAGTTGCTTTTTATTACTTCTGAACCTGCATTATTTCTACTTTCATTCAAAGCATATATTTATTTTAATCAAATATGTGACATGTTCACTTAATGACTCATTAAGCTAATGAAATATCTCTACTTAGATACCATTACTTTACATTTTTAAGCTATTGACAACATCAAGGTTCCATAAAAATTTACTTTTCTTCATTTTGCCTAAAGTAAAAATTATTAATTTCTTAAGGCATAACGCTTTTCTCATGTATTTCATTTCTTAAAAATCACACAGTGATTAATCTAAAAACATTTTTGCATATTCTAAATCTACTAGATTTTACACGAATTTAAAAATTTATTTTACCTAAATTGGACTTCTAGTTCAAAAGATATTCAAGTTTACATTCTCTCGGGTATGAAAATTCCTCAAAAACAAACTTTCCAAAAACAGAAAATGCGCTTCTCCTGGAGAATACGTCTTCCCTTTTTGGCTTGCCCCGGCTCAGACACTGCCACTAGGACCCGTCGCGATGGTAAAGCAGAGATCGGTTGGGTTTGCATTTGTGGCAGTGGCCGAGCGCCGAGAATGGGTGGCACCACGGCCAGTAGCGACAAGGTGAGACCGTTGGTGGTACCCATTCCGCTCGGGACGGCCGGAAGCTTACCTGCATGCGCGTCGCATCTGGCGGCTGCCATGGGTCTCCGTCGAAACCTTCACGCCGGCGATCCATTACCTCGGGTGAAGACTCGGTGAGCACTAGTGAGGCGTGGGGGTTCCATTTCACCTGAAAACAGCGTCGGGAAAAGCGAGATGCCCGTTCATGAATGCGCTGGTGGAGAAAGAAGGCAAGCGAAATCGATGAGCGCAAGAAAGGTCGAATTGAGCGCAATTAGGACATTATGATGCACGGCGAAGCTTTGGGTTGATTCAATTTCACAGTTTACCTCTTGCTAGGCACACTGGATTCCCCCTTTTCCCTGGCTCTCTGCGAATAATGGCAGTGAAGAAGAAGGAGCTAGGAGCCAGCCTGGGAAACTAGCGAAGGGAAAAGGGAAAGAGTGCTAATGCGGCTTGAGATGGCTTTGTAGTGATTTGAGCAACACTGTTGAGCTGGGACGTGCGGCAACGATTGCTGGCATTGGTTCGGAAGGATGAGGAGTAGGCGGGAAGGTTTAATTGCCAAAGCATGGTGCGAGAGACTCATGGATGAGCCGTGCTGTGACCGTGCGGCGATGAGACGAAGATGACGCTATGAGATGACCGAACGATGAATTGGTTATTGAATCAATATTTGGATGGCTTAGTGCCGGGAGAGTTCTCCCGCTTCTGTTGATCGGCCCGAGCGGAGGTTGGAGAAGATGTGTCGACAGGTGGGGCTGGGACCACTACGGTGGCTGGGAACTTCTCCATTCGCATATGAGCGGAGCGACAATAGGTTGGCCCTACGTCGTGATTGGTCAAAGGAACCAGGGTGGTTGGGGTGACTTTCTCCCTCTCTCTCTGATTTTTGTTGGTAACCAAATAGATGTAGAAAGTGGTGAAACTTTTTGACTGAAGTCTCTAGACTGCAATTGACTACTGGTAAAATTTTGAGATTAAACCAAGTTACTGAGAATTTATAAATATTCTTTCAATAGTGACTGTTTGAATTTCTAGTCTCTGACTTTGATTTTTATTTGAGACCAAATGAAGTCTATTATTTTTGAAATTTTGTTTTTCAATTTAATTTAAGCTAAATATACTTATGTAAAATTGTCAGCTCAATTAATCACTCCATTATTTAATTAAAATTCTGACATTTAAACTTCCATTTTCCCAAGCTTTTGGTTTTCAAATTTTAATAATTCTCAGATCATCTTATTAATTTATTATATTTTTTAGTAGGTGTAGATATAGCAATGAGATTCTCATATAAATTTTCTCAACTCCATTTGCTGTTCAATATTTCACACAATTTTTGACAATGCATTATTTGAGAATAAAAATTGTTGTGCTATTTTCCTTCCTCAATTTCTTATGCATAATTTCATTTGATAATTAAAACAGCTTATTCACATGTTCAGGATTCTCCTAATTAATTTTCCAAATTTTTGCTTTTTACTCCATAGCCTTTTCTTCTTTTCATTCTTTAGTTGACTTTTCTTGCAACTGAAAACACAAAAAGAATTCATGAAACTCCAAATAAAATCAAAGAAATCATGAATAAGCTGAAAATATTCACATTCAAATTTAAATATTATATTTTACTGTTGTTACATTTTTGGGCTGTTCTGGATCTACCCCCTTACAAAAATCTAGACCAGAGATTTGGTGGAGTCTAAAAACTACTCTTGGAAGAATTGAAATTCCTCCTTGAGTCGATCTTCCGCTCGAGTTGCTTCTTCTTGAATGATTACTCCATTGTACCTTGATCATCTTGTGAGATTTGTTGCGAGTGTGACGTTGGCTTCCTCTAAGATTCTAATCGGATGCTCCCGATAAGTCCGTCGGGTTGTAGATCAATTTCTTCTAGTGGGTAAGTTCGGAAGGAAGCGAAGCACTTCCTCAATGCGATACATGGAAGGCGTTATGAACCTTTGGACAGCTGAGATGGTAATTCCGGTTTATATGCCTTTTCGCCCATCTTCTCAATGATACGATATGGCCCAATGTATCATGGCGCCAATTTACCTCGGATTTGAAAACGGCGAATACCACAAAGTGGCGAGACCTTAAGATAAACATGATCGAAACTCAAGTCACATCGACGATGGTCGGCATAACTCTGTTGGCGAGATTGAGCTTCCTTCAGTCGACTTCTTATTAAATCTACATGTTCTTGGGCTTCCTGAATAAGATCTGGACCAAAGAATTGCTTTTCTCCAGTCTCTGTCCAAAATAACGATGTTCTACATTTTCTTCCATAAAGAGCTTCAAATGGTGACATTTGCAGGCTTACTTGGAAACTATTGTTATACGAAAATTCCGCAAACGCCAAACACTTTTCACAATTAGTGTTATAAGATAGCACACAGGCTCTCAACATATCTTCTAATATTTCATTTGTCCTTTCTGTTTGTCCGTCAGTTTGAGGATGATAGGTTGTACTGAAATTCAGCTTGGTTCCAGCATACCATGCAATTTTTCCCAAAAACGAGATGTGAACTGTGAGCCACGATTAGACACAATTGTCTTTGGGACTCCGTGCAAACGCACGATATTGTTGATATAAAGTTCAGCCAATTTATCCCCGGAATAAGTAGTTTTTACAGGAATAAAATGAGCTACTTTTGTCAATCGATCAACAATTACCCAAATGGAGTCATTCCCTTTTTGAGTTCTAGGTAAACCAGTGATAAAATCCATACTAATGTCATCCCATTTCCATTTTGGAATTTGTAAGGGTTGAAGGAGCCCGGCTGGACGTTGATGTTCAGCTTTAACTCGCTGACATACGTCACATCTCGCGACATATTCAGCAATGTCCTTCTTCATACCAGGCCACCAATACTCCTTTTTAAGGTCCTGGTACATTTTTGTGCTTCCCGGATGAATGTACAATGGCGACTCATGTGCCTCAGACAAAATTAATTTCTTGATTTCTGCATCATTGGGCACATAAATCCGAGATCCTCGGAATACTATCCCATCTGAGTCTATGGTAAATTCAGACTCCTTGCCTTCTTTGAACTGATTCTGAATTTTAATAACAGCTTCATCTTTTAGTTGTGCGGCTTTAATTTGGTTCTTAAGGGTAGGTTGCACATCAAGAGTAGCTACATAACCATCTTCAACCAGATTTAGGTTAAGCTTCTGAAATTCATTCATTAAATCAGCTTGATTAGAAATCCAAGTGCAATAAAGTTTCCGACTGAGAGCATCTGCTACAACATTGGCCTTTCCCGGATGATAATGAATACCAATGTCATAATCTTTAATTAATTCTAACCATCTCCTTTGCCTCAAATTCAGATCTGGCTGAGTGAAGAAATATTTAAGACTTTTGTGATCTGTATAAATTTCAGTCCGATTTCCATTAAAGTAATGCCGCCATATTTTCAAAGCATGAACAACAGCGGCTAACTCCAGATCATGTGTGGAATAATTCTGCTCATGAGGGCGAAGTTGTCGGGAAGCATATGCAACGACTTTTCCCTCCTGCATTAGTACACATCCCAGACCAAGACGTGAAGCATCACAATATACTTCAAAGTCTTTATGGATATCAGGTAACACTAGCACTGGGGCCGATGTTAACCTCTTTTTCAATTCTTGAAAACTCTCTTCACATTCTAGAGTCCAGATGAATTTCTTCTCTTTCTTCAAAAGCTGGGTTAATGGTTTAGCAATTTTGGAAAAGTTCTGGAACTGATTGCGGCCTCTCCCAAGCTAATACAGTTTGTACTTTGCCGGGATCAACTGCAACCCCTCCTCTTGACAGGACATGACCAAGAAATGCTACTTCTTTTAGCCAAAATTCGCACTTCTCAAATTTGGCATAAAGCTTATTTTCTCGCAATTTACTAAGAACCATTCATAAATGTTGAGCATGTTCTTCTTCACTTTTGGAATAAATCAGAATATCATCAATGAAGACTACCACAAATCTATCCAAGTACTCCATGAAAATTTTATTCATCAGATTCATAAAACTCGCTGGAGCATTTGTGAGGCCAAATGACATGACGGTGTACTCGTACAACCCATAACGAGTAACGAATGCAGTCTTAGGAATATCAGACGGTTTGATTTTCAACTGAAAATAACCCAGTCTGAGATCAATTTTGGAAAATACTTGAGCACCATTCAGTTGATCAAATAAATCATCTATGCGGGGAAGTGGATACTTGTTTTTGATGGTGACGTCATTTAACGTACGATAGTCCACACATACGCAGACCACCATCCTTCTTCTCAACAAATAAGACTGGACTGCCCCAGGGTGAAGTACTAGGGCGTATAAAACCTTTTTCTAGCTGTTCTTTGAGTTGCTTCTTTAATTCCATTAAGTCATTAGGAAGCATTAAATCACGGGCGCTTGGATATGGAGTGCGATTCGGGCACCAAATCAATAACAAACTCCATATCACGGTCCGGCGGCATTCCCGGCAATTCATCAGGAAATACATCAGGATACTCATTAACTACGGACACTTGATTAATTTTTGAAGAAGATACAGAACATAGCACTGGTTGTGGTGTAGAGATTTTAACACTGGGTAAGAATTCTACTCGAATACCATCTTGGTTCATGAGAGCTACTGATTTATTAGCACAGTCTATGTAACCTTGGTGTTTTGCTAACCAATCCATTCCTAAAATTATGTCCAACCCAGAAGTTTCTATTAAGATGAAATCAGCGTAGAACACTACCCCATTTATCTCTATACTGATATTAGGACAAAAACTTGTAGTCCTAATGGTAGCTCCTGGGGATTTAATCACCATAGGAATGGACAGGAGATTGGTTTCTAACTCATTTTCCTTAGAGAACCTTTTGGACATAAAAGAATGGGAAGCACCGGAATCAAATAAGATCAACGTAGGAACTGAATGCACCAAACACATACCTAGCACCACATCAGGTGCCTCTTGCGCTTCCTCCACAGCCACATGATGCAATTGGCATGGTGCCACTTGGAATTTGGGTGAAGCCCCTAGAACTGCTTGCCCACCGACTCCGCAGGTTCGGCCTTGAGATTAGGGCCTTGCCCGACTTTCTTCTTGGGGCAGGAACTTGCATAATGTCCATGCTCATTGCAATGAAAGCAGTGGCGTTCGGCACTTGCTTGGTGCTAGTATCGCCCTTCTTGGTATGAAGAGCGAGTGGCTCATTGTGTTCTTGTTGGGGAACACGAACCACTTGCCCTTAGGCTGCTTGCTGAAATTGCGTGTTGAATGGCTGGGTCCATTGCATTTGTGGTGGGGTTCGTGAGCAGAACGACGGTGACCACCCTGTGATCTAGATGGTCCCACATTAGCAGACTTACGCGCAAGCCATTTGCGCTTCCTGCTTTCCAAAACATCCTTGCTTCCATGCTCCACTCTGACTGCTTTGTCGACTAGAGTTTGAAAATCATTGATATCTTGAGCAATGAGGGCCCACTTGATTTCTTCATTAAGGTGCTCCCTAAACCGCTCTACTTTTCGAGCTTCATCAGCCACCTCATAAGCAGCATATCTAGACAAGTAATTAAAACGATGTAAATATTCCATAACGGTCATATTACCTTGCCTCAAATCCAGGAATTCCCGCTTCTTCACTTCAATTATGCTGGCCGGCATATGGGTGCGACGGAAAGCCGTTTTGAACTCTGGCCATAATACTACTCGACCTTCTGGCAGGGTCGCCTGATAGCTCTCCCACCAAATGGCAACAGCTCCTTGCAATTGATAAGAAGCATACATAACCTTTTCCCTTTCATCACACTAGGCAATATTCAATTTACCCTCTACGGCCCGAAGCCAATCATCCGCTTCAAGTTGTTCTGAGGATGACGAGAACACTGGTGACTGGGTTCTTAAGAATTCATTCAGTTTTGATACTTGCATTGGCCCTCCATTGCCTCCCTGATTGGCATTCTGAGCAGCTATACCTTGCGCAATTTGTTGCAGCAACAAAGTGTGAGTTTGCCTTCCCAGCTCCATCATAGCCAAGACTTGCGCCATAGTCGGCGGCTCTGGCAACTGCTCCTCAAGAATATCTTGCTCTTGAAGAGTAGTGGATGGCTCACGACGAGTGGCCCCGAGATGTTGAGGCTCTTGTCAATGGATCTTTGCGGGTTAATTTGCATTAGGCGTGAGGAGCCTTTGTCCATTGAGTATGAACATTCATTCACCTCGCCCTCCAAAATGTGGCTCAGTGATCTTGTGGGTCGCATCCTGCACGCAACCTTCATTAGATGCTGACAACAAAAGAAAGTACTAATTGCCTCTATTCTTTAAAATGCGTCCCAAAATTTTACGGTTTCTTTGCTTTAAATTTAACTGAACACAAGAATAATCTCATCATAAATTTCCACTCTAATAGCTAAACTTGCGAGAGAAAATTCACATACTTATTCACAGAAAGCTGTACAACCAAAAGCTGTCCATAGCACACACTTATTTTACAATTATTTATCTTACAGTACTTAAAACACACACATGCTCACTTACCTTCCAGTGCTGAAATTACACACATATATATCTTACAATCAGTACCTTACAATACCAAAATATGTCACTACCCTTGTGACGCTATTGGCTACCTTCTGCACCATGTCTAAGCTTCTGTTCTCGACAATTACCACGCCTCCATCTAGTCCTCAGAGTCGCTGGATAATATCACCACCCCGCGATTTTTAGGATAAGACGGCGGCACTAACACATCACAACTACTTTCTGAACTAGAAGGCGAGAGTGACTGATCTTGCGCATTAGCGGGCTGAAATTGTTGTAAATACTCATGCTTATTCCCAGTTCGGCGCGGTTTAGGCTTAACTGTAGGATCGTTAAGTCCCCTAAGATTCTCATAGATGCGCAAGTAGGCATCCATACTAATATTGTGAGTTTTGCACATCCTTCGCATCAATTTGCGACCTATTTCCTACATCGCCTGGTGTCTAGTCTCATTGCAATGCTTCTTATGATGGTGCACCACTCGATCTCTAGTGAGTGTGGTCGCGTGAGCTCGGACTTTAAACCCAATTGGAGTCTGCCTTATACTAAAAATAGGTGTGCTCCTCTTATGACCGAAATCTACTGTGAACTCCCTCGCCACATCTGACCACACTATGTTGTTTGCCATCTGTAAAACTCAAAACAATTGGATTAGTATCCAATAATACCTATAGAACAAATAATTACAACAGAACTGCATTCAACTTTTAATTATACAGTCATGCCAACACATTACATCCTAAGATAAAGAGACACACACTAGTAACTTTAGTCCCAGTTTCACATGTTTACAGCAAAAGACATGCTGACTACCTCATAAGGCATATTAATACAAAAGTTTTTACAACCCTTTTATCCTTCTACTAATTCTCACCCAGAACCTTAGACACATACTCCCTTCGTCGATACACATAGGGAGACGCGGGATGATACATACACGTACTACCGGGATTTATTCCCTTATCATTCACTAAACGCGGCAGACTACCTATACTAGATATTCTAGCACCGCGAGATCTACCTATAGTAGGTACATATGAGGCTGGTGGGGCGCGTTGAGCGGATGGTATTTGTATGGCACCGCCACTTAGCACCGAACGTGGCACGGCACCTCTCGCCACGCCTGATGCTAAAGTGGTCTCAAGAAATGCCATACGCTCACATGTCTCCCTAAGCTCTTGCACTAATTGTATGTAATGCTGATCTAACCTGTTTACAAAATCTACCATGAGTCACAAGCTAGCATTTTTAACACTACTAGGATCCCTATACACACTACCTCCTGCTATAGGCCTTCCAGGTAAATAATAGTAAGTAGAATCTAAATCTGGAAGAGCATGCCTAAGGTGAACAATCGCTAGATACGCCGCCTCATTCATCGACGCATCTATCGATGATCCAAAACCAACGAAACTTCTTTCCCCTTCATTAAACGTAGGTCTAGGGGGCACGAACACCCTAGTAGCGAATTCCTTCGTTTCCGCACTAAGGTAGGCTTGAAACACTACGTGGCGAGGATGGCCTTCAAAATGACAGGCCTCCAGCAGACTACATAGCGCTCCCATCATTCCTGCTGGTTCCACACCCGTTGACTCGTGACAGGGTACAAATCGTGCCATCTAGAACAATAAAATAAAGGTGAAGGTGAGATTAGTATACATAATTATGAAAGCAAAGAGACTACAAATAAGAAAATTAGCAAATATGCTAAATTCCATTATTAGCAGAGGAATGAACTTTTAACTCAACATAAATTAAGTTTTAGATTTTTAATTAATGACCTTAACTCCCGGGGATTCCCACAGACTCTATGGCTCTGATACCACTGCTGTGAGACCCTGTTCCGACAAACAGGAACCTCCATGTGTATACCATACTAGTCTCTGAATCAGTAGCTAGCACACACATGTTTACAACAACAATATCACAACCAAACAGGATATTTATAACCCGCACAAGATTAATTATACAGAGCATTTACAACACTTAGAAAGGTTAATAGAGTAGCAACAACACGACAGCAGAAAGAACCAAACCCAGGTGGATTGCCCCTAACAACCCGCAGGCATCAGACTGGGAAAACTCCTAGAAGAACAAGTCGTCATCGAAATCCCCATGTCACGGTGAAAGAAACGCGTCGTGCAGCAATCTTGAATCTTCATCATACGAGGCGATGTGTAAAAGCAAGATTGAGTACGTTGGTACTCAACAAGACTTGGTAGTGGTTAGCAAATTGTCGGGACCCGAATATGCAAATCCGGACCCTCTATGTATACTGCACTAGTCCAGGATCACGCTAGTGCACACAGGCTCAACATTAGTGAATATCACAATCATACATAAGCGGAAATAAAATAAAAGACATAATATACTAAGTATTACTAGTTGAATGACCTTATGGTCAACTTACTTAACAATGCCTCACAAAATTTGAACAACAAATTGAACTACTGCGAAATGAAGGCGTTGGTAACCCCTCGGTATACCACGAACAAGCCCGACAAGGCTCGCACCCTAAACATTCATCTCTTCATGGCACGCCTTCTTTAGCACTGATGATGTTGTAGGCAAGGGTGAGTACATAAAGCACTCAACAAGTTGTGCACAGAATGCAATTCTACATAACTATATGCAAGGCTTATTCCAAAGGAAGGCTAAGAGGTTCATTTGCAGTAAGGCAACATTTATGAACAAGTACAATATATAGATTACAAAGACAGAAATAAAACAAATAACAATAATAGATAGATTCAGCATTTCTCAAATAAACCAAGTTTCTCATCCTAAGTCAAGATTCAATCTTCCATGGCAACCTGCCATCCATCCAAGTTTTATTTTGCAAAAGTCTAATCCTTATTTGTAATCCCGAGCATTGCTCAATCTAGTGAAACACGGCTATCCGAATAGTTTGTACACTCTCTGAGAGGTTATGCACTTTACCCACGACATGATAATCTCTTTTGTACACGGACAATAGCACACATCCTTTGGTGTGCGGCGAGAAATTCATGACAAAGCCTTTACAATGTTACGCCTTAACCCGGTACTACTGCGAGGTTTCAACACTTGGTGGGATGGTTACCACATCGAGGGCCCCTCTTGCGCCATCTGGGTTCATTAAAAGGATGAACCACACCACCAGGTAGTACCAAAGTAAGACATTGCAAATTAGTCGGCTAGGCTGCCCCATATGAACATGTGGTTGCATGATTGACTTCGGGTCAAAGGCTGCAAAGGTGTCCTTAGGGTTGATCAAAGCAAGACTTACACAAACACTACGCCCATCGGGCCCACCGAGCACACTTGCCCTTGCCACTTACTCGATCTAAAATCATAACCACCCAGTTGATTACCAAGCACCACGTGCCATCAACAATTCAATATCATTCGTGACATCCATTGCCACCACAACTCAATCTCATCGAGTGACCACACATGACACACAAATTCAGAACATTGTTCCATATTCCATTAGTCAAGATTATTTATCAAAGATTCAAGTACATGTGATGACGTGGCAAGGCTAAGCAATCTAATCCGATCTAACCATCCCATGTGGTTTCATTATTAACCAACTATAGTGAACCAATCGAGGGTGACAAGTGGATCATGGCATACAATTGACAAGGTAGGGTGTAATTCAAAGGGTACGTTAGCTAATCCCAAATTTAGGTTGAAATCATTTATACACATAAAATAACATGCAATAAAGTAAATCAAAATAGCAATTTTGCAAACATGGGTGCAACATGATCAAAGCACAACTTGCCTTGGTTAAGCTCCTGGTCTTGGTTTAGAAATAGTTCTTGAGTTGCCAATTCCTCTTCCGAAGCCTCGCACAATTCAACATCTACGCGAATCGAGAAGAAATAGCAAATAAACACCAAAACTCAAGAACAAACAAACTCTAAAAATCAAAAATAAATCACCATTAGATAGATCTCAATTTTACAAATTTTTAGGAATTTGAATCACCTCAATCGGAGTTCGTATGAGGGAGAACGAGCCCTCGGAAAATTCAAATTCCTGAAAAATCCATAAAATTGGAAAATCAAAATATTCCGAATTATTTTTAGAAAAGAAAATCCAAATTTATGACGTCGGCTGATGTCAGCATGGCGTCGGGTCAGTACGGATGACGCGTGGCTAAATCTACACCGTCTAAAACCGATCCAACGGTTCCCGATTAATCTACTACGTGGCTCAATGCCAACCACCGGATTTAGATCTAGCGATCGTGACTCTTGATGCCTTTCCTTTGTAGCCCTAATTGGCGTGGCCGATTCAACCGTTTACACGAGATCGAGCGGCCGACAATTAACCCGAGCCGATTACTATTTCCCTTACGTCGTGGCTTACCTTCGACGGTCCGATGCCAATCCAACGGTCAAACTTTAAGTCGCTGCGGTGGTAACCGGTGGCCTTCCGGACTTGGGGAAGATGACGCTCCTCGATGGCGTTTCGACGTGCTCTGGCGATGAAGAAGTAGTGGATCCGATGCGGTGCAATGCGACGAGTTCAACTCCGGCTTCGAAATGGCGGAAGAATCTCGATGGTGGCAATAAGCGGCGAACCTTGATACTCGGCGAGCTCTCGAGCTTCAACGACGACTCCTTGGGCAATGATGCTTCATCAAAAAGGCGCGGCGCACACGGGTGATTCTCGGGAGAGGTCTCGGGGCCTTAAATACCCAGCGGTGGTGCGGGTACTTGGAAAGTAAGGCGGCGGCGTCCATATCCGATACGGCGGCGGTCGTCCGAGTTCTTCCCAAAGACGATGCCTGACCCGTTCGATTTCGCCGAAGCCGATATCTTCGATGACGTGGCGCAATCTGGATCGAGAGCGAAGAACGCCGGCCACGATCTTGATCAATGGCACAGATAGGGTAGGGTTCGAATCGGTATGTTTGATGAAGACCATTCGATGAACATCCAACGACTCTGGCGTTAGGGTTTATAACTACGGCGTTGATGAAGTCCGTTGGATCTAAATCAACGTCGTCGTTACTCCCGAAAATCAACGGCGGCTGGGCTGAATCTTGCGCGCACAGTAGTGGGCTTCGGCCCGTTACTGTTCACAAAGATTTTCGGTTTTTCTATTTAAAATAATCGAGAAAATAATTTGATTTATTTAAGGCAGTAAAAATATCAGAAAAATTCAAGAAAAATCTCAAAAATACTTTAAGACATTCTAAGCTTAAATAAAATATTTTTCGCAAAACTTTATTTTAAACTTTTCTTTTTACAATTATTTCTTGACAAAAGGTAATATACTTTAATTTGAAATAATTCAAATAAATCTCAGAAAATCCAAATAAATTCCAGAAAATTCACAACAATCATAAATTGTAATAAAAGAATATTAAATAAATAAAAAGCCAAAATTTGGGATGTTACAAACCTCCCCCCTTAACAGAATCTCGACCCCGAGATTCAGGGCTGACGAGAGAATAGGTTTGGGAATTTTGCTTTTTGATCTTCTTCACGCTCCCAGGTTGCTTCGCTCTCTGCGTGATTACTCCATTGAACTCTGGAAAAGCGAGTAGACCTATTTTTGGTCCTACGCTCCATTACGTCCAGAATCTTAATCAGCTGCTCTTTGTAAGTTAGATCCTCTTGCAATTCGATAGCTTCCGACGGCGTTTGCTCCGCTAGCACTCTATGACATTTCTTAAGCTGCGACACATGGAACACATCATGGACTCCTGCCATGGATTGGGGCAACTCCAATTGATATGCAACCTCTCCTCGGCGGCTCAGAATTTTAAATGGTTCAACATATCTAGGTGCAAGCTTCCCTTTGACATGGAACCTTTTTACACCTTTAAGGGGAGTAACCCTAAGATACACAAAATCATTAGGCTCAAAACTCGAATCACGACGACGATTGTCAGCATAACTCTTCTGTCTTGACTGTGCTGCTTTCAATCTCTCCCTGATCATGGCAACTTATTCTTCAGCCTCCCTAAGAATCTCAGGCCCAAACACTGAACGCTCCCCCGTTTCAGTCCAATTTTAACGGCGTACTACAGGCACAACCATATAAGGTCTCAAATGGTGACATCTGCAAACTAGCCTGATAACTATCGTTATAACTGAACTCTGCATATAGCAAGCATTTATCCCCAAACGTGACGTAAGCCAACGCACAAGCTCTCAATATATCTTCCGGATTCTGATTAACTCTTTCTGTTTGACTATCGGTACGCAGATGATAACTGTATTGATATTCAAGCGAGTTCTCATTGCTTCATGTAACTTGTTCTAAAACTTCGAGATAAATTGGATACTTCCATCAGACACAATCCTCTTGCGCACCTCATGCAGTCACTTGATCCCTGACACATACAGATCTGCCAAACGATCTTTTGAATACGTAGTCTTTAGTGATATGAGATGAGCAACTTTGGTTAATTAATCAATAACGATTCCTCCGAATTCGTATCTTTTAGGGTCAATTCACACTAAGGATCCTTTTAATGATTTGCCTCCTATAGGGATCTACAATGATTTGCAACGAACCTTTAGATCTCTAATGCATTGCCTTTATTTTCTGATACACATTACATCGAGTATCATATCCAATAGCTTCGTTCTTCACCTTAAGCCACCAAACTTTTTCTTTAGACCTCATTACATCTTGGCACTTTCTGGATGAATCGAATACCTAGAATCATGGGTTTCCTCAAGTATCATTTGCTTAGAATTTTCTTATCCGGTACACTGGTTTGACCTTAAATCCCCATGGTATCCTAATCACTCAAAATTTCTGCTCCATGGCTAAGCCTTCTTCTTTCCTTGACTTGATTTTGTATTTCCTCTCCTTTCGAACTTCCGGTGATTTATTCTTCTAGTGTTGGTTTCATTTCCAAGGCAGCTATGAAACTTTGTCGGACATCTCCAATTTCGGCCTCTCGAATTCTTTGCATAACCCTAGTTAACTGCTTATTCTCAACATATTCACATTGTGGCTTCATAACTCAAACGTCGATTATTACATTGATCTTACTAGAATGCCTATGGATTCTGACACTCGGACCTTTGATCATTTCCAGCCATTTTCTTCGTTCCCTGTTAAGGTCTGACTGGGTAAATATATAATTTAGACTCTTGTGATTCACATCTATTTTCGTTGAGATAGTGACACCATATTTCCAAATCGTGCACTACGATAGCTAAATCCAAGTCGTACATAGGGCAATTCTCCTTATGTCGTCTCAATTGCATCATTGCATAGGCAACAACATTGCCATTTTGCGTCGATTCGCATTTCAGATCATGTCTAGAAACATCACCCTATATGTTGAAACTGCTCCGCACAACTAGTAATACTAACATAGGTGTTAACATTAACCGCTTCTTCAACTTCCGAAAACTCTTTTTACACTCCAGCGTCCGTGCAACTTTTCTCTTCGACGATCACATAAGAGGTCTAGCTGTTGTTGAAAAACCCTTCTATGAACCGGCGATAATATCTTGCCATTCCTATAACTTCAACTCTAAATAACGAACTTTGGTTGCTTTCAATGTAACACAACTTCTACCTTTCTTGGCTCAACATCAACTCCTTTAGCAGGTCTTTATATGACCATGAATTGACCTTTTCTTCGGTGATCACACTTATTGAATTTAGCGTCATTTCTTTGCTCTCATAAAACTCATCTCAAGGTTACGCATGTTTTCCTCTGGTCTTAAGAGTATACTAGTATGTCATCGTAAGGTAACCACGAATTTATCCAAATAATCCGTAAACAACTTACTCCTCATGTTCATGAAGTATGCGGGGGCATTGGTCAATCCAGGAGATATAGTAAAAACTTATACTATCCATATCGCGTAGAGAACGCAATCCTAGAAACATCCTTTACATGACTCCTCAATTGATAATAGCCTAAGTGAAGCTTTATCCTAGAGAAATTCCAACTCTCTTCTCAACTGTTCAACATGTTGTCGATCCTAATATTGGATACTTATTTTTGATCTTTTCTTCATTTAGAGCACGATTCGGTGCACTCTCCCGATCTTCCATTTTTCTTTTTAATAAACAAGAGCTCCCATGGTGACGCACTAAGTCTTCTCAAAACTCTTCCTAGTAACTCTTCGATAAGCTTTTCCATTTTTCACTAATTCCTTAGTAGGTATTTGATATGGTCTTTTCGCTATTGGTGTTGTAACAGGCACTAATTCGCTTACGAACTTGATCTGTCGATATGGTTGCATACCAGGCAAAATCTTGGAACGTATATCAAGGTATTCTCTGATAACTAGCGCATCTTCTATTTGGCAAATTTCACACTATTATCCCTTAGCTGGCTAACACGAACTATCATCACTTGAAACCCCCTTTTTCCACATTCAGGGTTTTTTTTAAATCAATATACTCTTCACCAAAATAGTCTTATGTTTGAGCATCCAACTAATTCGAGAAATAATGTCAAGGTCTAAATATCCAATCATAATATGATTTGCTTGAAACTCTACTCATTCGATGAGCCTTTGAACCCTTAACATACGGTTGAATCTAGCATAGCGAGTACTTCTGATAATGACAAATCCTCCGGTTAACAAGCTCACCTTTGGGTACCACTAACTAGTCACTATTTCCCATGCATCATTTTCGAATTGAGCAAGTAAGCGCTAGAATACTCTTAGAGAATCATCATTTTATATTATTGCTTCTTATTCCACTACTCAGGTGTACCAATGTATTTCTTTCGACAATGAGACCTTTTCATGAAATTCATCACTAATCTCTTTACTTTACAAATGGGTTACGACATTGCACTAAGTAGACTCATGGTTCCTGATTTCCTTGATTTAACATTGGCGCTGGGGCTTCGACAAGGACAGAGTTGGGGTTAACTTGAACTGACATGATTGCTTTCCTTTGAGGGCATTTATTGGCAAAATGCTCGGGCTTGTGGCAATTATAGCAGAGCCTAGGGTAAACTTTCTTTCTTGAGCATTCAATGATTGGAAGAGTATCTTTTCCTAGACGCCTTTTCTTCAATTGGTTTTCTCGGCAAATTTCTCTTGCAACTTCACCGCTCACTCTTAGCGTTATGTACCGAACTGAGGTAACTTCCGGTATATCCATGGCGGTAGGAAATATTTGTCTTCTCTGTGGACATCGATTAGTATAATGGCCTCTTCGGCGACAGTTGTAGCACTCAATGCGGCTCTTCCTGTGATTCATTACTTCCTGATTCGCAACACATCCCCTAGTAAAACGATCTTCTTCACCATACAAGGGACCTACTGTGGGTGATGGCCACTCATTGCTTTTCTGATTAGGGTCGACATGTTTAGGAGGGTGCATTTTTATTTCTCCACAGCAAATGCGTGCGCGATCTTCTGATTTGTCTAATTGATAGCACTTCAAAGAACATCGTCTAGATCTCGAACAAGGTGCAGGGATAGCGTTTCTCTCTAATTCCATTGTGACCATACTATTCTTTAATGAAATAAAGAGACCACGAAAAGCAACAACGAATTCGTTCTAAGTGATATTCTGCGGGGATCATGGTTAGCACAATAGTTCTTCCACCATTTGGCAGCAATTCCTTGTAACTGATACGAAGCATACCAGACCTTTCCATCACTTCGGCACTAAGCTAGTAGTAGCTTCCTCTCAATAGTCTCGAGCCAATCCTCTGCTTCTAAAGGTGAAACATTTTCTTAAAACATTGGTACGAGTCTTTATGAATTCTAATAACATTGAGTCAATACAGGGATCGCTAATAACAGTTCAAGATGCTTTACTGACATTAGCTTGATTAGTCCTATTCTGTATTTGATTCATCATTGCTTGCATCAACTGTGTCTGAACGGCCAAAAACTCTTTGAAACCCTGCATATCTATTGGTAGTGACGGTTGAAAAACTAATCCATCCTTGGAGTTTCTATTGAGTTGATTTTCACTTCCACTGGCTCCATTGCTATCACTAATCTGATCCATCCGCTTAATTACCTTGAAGGAATTAGGGAAGAGGGAAATAGCATAGGTAAGGAGCAAGAATCCTAACACAGGGGAGATATGTTTAACCCAATAATTTAAGCAATCAATATTAATAACTTGGTATGGTTGCTTATATAAGCCTAAAAGCTTTGCAACACATACTGCACACTCAGCAATCAAGAAGAACCAATTCAACCTAAACACACAAAACTACCATCTACATGGGCGACACTCCTGTCTTAGGAAACACGACTCCCACGCATGAGTCTAAACTGGCTACTTGAAGCACTGAGTCTTCTGACTCTTGAAACGCTCCATTGATCCGCTCTTCCATGGGCTTGATGATTCTTTCCTTCATAATCTTTATGGTAGCGGCGGGCACTCGATGCCATCTCCTAAAGTGTGGTATATCGTTTTCTACTTAAGATAACTCGGGTAAGATTTTAACTCAATTCAGCAGAGGTAAGGGAAAGAAATTTCAGCAGGGGAAAAGAAAGAATTTTGGGTAAGGAAAAAAAATAGAAGACTGAGATAAGTCAAGAACATATTATTCTTCTAGGTTAGGTCTTTTAATTTAGAAAATAATTTTGAAGGACCTATAGAGACGACCAACTATCTAGGGTCAAGACCTACAGTCAGTATGGCTCTGATACCACCTTTGTCGGGATCCGAATATGCAAATCCGGACCCTTTATGTATACTACACTAGTCCAGGATCACGCTAGTACACACAGGCTCAACATTAGTGAATATAACAATCATACATAGCGGAAATAAGATAAAAGACATAATATACTAAGTATTACTAGTTGAATGACCTTATGGTCAACTTACTTAACAATGCCTCACAAGGCTGAACAACAAATTGAACTGCAGCGGAAATGAAGACGTTGGTAACCCCTCAGTATACCACAGGCAACTGATAAGGCTCGCACCCTAAACATTCGTCTCTTCATGGCACGCCTTCTTCAGCACTGATGATGTTGTAGGCAAGGGTGAGTACATAAAGCACTCAACAAGTTGTGCACAGAATGCAATTCTACATAACTATATGCAAGGCTTATTCCAAAAGAAGGCTAAGAGGTTCATTTGCAGTAAGGCAGCATTTATGAACAAGTACAATATATAGATTACAAAGACAGTAATAAAATAAATAACAATAATAGATAGATTCAGCATTTCTCAAGTAAACCAAGTTTGTCATCCTAAGTCAAGATTCAATCTTCCATGGCAAATCTATAAAATTGGAAAATCAAAATATTCTGAATTATTTTTAGAAAAGAAAGTCCAAATTTATGACGTCGGTGGCGTCGACATGGTGCTGGTCGATCACGGATGGCGTGGCAAAATCTACACTGTCTAAAACCAATCCAATGGTTCCCGATTAATCTTCTGCGTGGCTCAATGCCAACCACTGGATTTAGATCTAACGGTCAGCAGCTACTGATGCCTTTCACTGTAGCCCTAATTGACGTGGCCCGATTCCAACCGTTTACCTGAGATCGAACGGCCGACAATTAACCCGAGCCGATTACTATTTCCCTTACGTCGTGGCTTACCTCCGACGGTCCGATGCCAATCCAACGGTCAAGAGTTTTCGTCATAGCGGTGGTAACTTCGGCGACGCTAGCTTCGGTTGGGGAAGATGGCGGCTCCTCGGCAGCGTTTCGGCGTGCTCGGCGATGAAGAAGTAGTGGATCCGTCTTGGTGCAATGCGGCGAGTTCAACTCCGGCTTGAAGCGGCGAAGAGAATCTCGATGGTGGCAATAGCGCGAAGAACCTTGATGCCGGCGAGCTCTCGATATCATGGCGACTCCTTGAGCAACGATGCTTCATCAAAAAGGTGCGGCGCTCACGGGTGATTCTCGGGAGAGGTCTCGGGGCCTTAAATACCCAGCGGTGGTGCGGGAACTTGGAAAGTAAGGCGGCAGCGTCCATATCGATCTGGCGGATGCGTCAAGTTCTTCCGAAGCGATGCCTGACCGCACCGTTCAATTTCCATCCGGCGAGATCTTCCATGGCGTGGCGCCAATCCGGATCGGAGCGAAGCGTCGGCCACCACGATCTTTATCCAATGGCCGGATAGGGTAGGGTTCGAATCGGTATGTTTGATGAAGACCATCGATGAACATCCAAAAACTCTGGCGTTAGGGTTTATAACTTATGCGGCGTTGATGAAGTCCGTTGGATCTAAATCCAACAGCGTCGTTACTCCCGAAAATCAACGGTAATGGTCTAAATCTTGCGCACACAGTGGTGGGCCGGCATATTCTTTGTTCACAAAGATTTTCTGGTTTTTCTATTTAAAATAATCTGAGAAAATAATTTGATTTATTTAAGATAGTAAAAATATCAAAAAATTCCAAGAAAAATCTCAAAAATACTTTAAGACATTCTGAGCTTAAATAAAATATTTTGGCAAAACTTTATTTTAAACTTTTCTTTTTACAATTATTTCTTGACAAAAGGTAATATACTTTAATTTGAAATAATTCAAATAAATATAAAAAATCCAAATAAATTCTAGAAAATTCACAACAATCATAAATTGCAATAAAATAATATTAAACAAATAAAAAGCTAAAATTTGGGATGTTACACAAATGCAAATAAATAATTATGCAGGCTTAATCAATGATAGGCTCTAGTTATTTTGCAGTTGCTAAAAGAAGTAAAACATAAACTAATATTAGATTGCAATTCGCATTTAAAACAATCGCTAAGGAATAAGTGATTTACAGAAAGTAAGTACAATTGCACAACGGTCTACTGATGAAACGACCATATATGCCGATTCCTTTGGACATAAAACGAGTTGCCAAAATCCATTTTCAAACCGAAACTCCAGTTTTCAAAAAATAACAAAATCTAACATTGGAATGACTTCACCAAGTGCCCATTACCGCGGGCACGGCTAATCAATTAGATTTTATACTCTGCAGAGGTGTACAACTTTACCCACAAGGAATGATCCACCCATTTTGCTAGGCCATACGACACACTTCCTTAGGTGTGCCGGCAAGGCGATCATACATAGCCATTACATTATTTAGACATGACTTCGATCCAGCCCGGGACGTTAACCCCCGTCGTAGAACCAGAAACACACACTCAAGCCGTGGATCCACTTTCACACACAACACAACGTTTCTGAACACGGCCAGGCATACACCGTTGCACCGATTATGCATTTACCCACACGAACTGTGTGGAAGCCCCTAACAAGCAATCCAAACCGGAATGCCTCTGCAAGCTCCCGCCTACCAATAAGCAAAGCCATGTCTAAACAATTTAATAGGCTAAGGCTACCCCATAAATAGCCCTCGTGGTTGCACAAAAATCTTGGATCAATAGCGTCCCATTGCTCGGTCCTTAAGGTGATATGGGCGACACTCCACCCTACACTACGTGCAGTTCCTTTTTGCACCTCCGGCTATTGCCAATAGTCACCCACATCCAAATCATAGTTTTATTTTGGATTTTTAGCAAACTAACAGCAACCTTTTCAAATGGCAGTTGGTTGAATAAACAATTTGAAACTGAACCATTTTAGCATTGAGCATGGCTAAGCAGATATAATATCTAACGGTTATATCCACAGTAACATTTCGTTATGTCTAAACCATACTTACGGTCACAAGGTTCACATATCATACAGATTAAAGGAAAACCATATTACACAGGGATAACTATTGTACTACCCAACATAGCTGTTTTTACGGGGAATTACTCGCATGCATAATACAGTTGCAAAAACAACATATCGTACGTGAATTATTGGGTTCAACATGATCAAGGGTTGCTTGCCTTACTCTGCCTTTGTCGGGCTCGAACTCGGGTCAGTGCAAGATCGTCCTCCTCGTCGAGTGCGTCCGCGTCTACACGCCGCAAGACAAAGAAGCGAAAAGCGACAATTAGCAACTAAAAAGGGCAAAAAAAAGTAGATAGCAAGAATAAATAAAATTTAACACACAAAATAGAGTTGTAATTGAATTCATTATTTTTTTACTTCTGAATTCAAGATGCAAAGATTGTGATTTCTTTTATTTATATTTTTGAATTCAAGATGCAAAAATAGGTTAAGATTAAAATGATTTAACCAATTCAGGTCTAAATAGATTCTTACTCCTTTTTATTGGATTCAGAGTCAAAACAATATTTTAATAAGATTCTAGCTATTGACAGCAACTCTCATTGCTAGAATATATATATGAATCTTCATATATATATAATAGCATATGTATGATTATGCATGCAAGGATATGCATGAATAACCAGAAACTCAATTGAGTTCAATGCCATCACAGACTCAACTAAAGTTGCTTTTTATTGCTTCTGATCCTGCATTATTTCTACTTTCATTCAAAGCATATATTTATTTTAATCATATATGTGACATGTTCACTTAATGACTCATTAAGCTAATGAAATATCTCTACATAGATACCATTACTTTACATTTTTAAGCTATTGACAGCATCAAGGTTCCATAAAAATTTACTTTTCTTCATTTTGCCTAAAGTAAAAATTATTAATTTCTTAAGGCATAAAGCTTTTCTCATGTATTTCATTTATTAAAAATCACACAGTGATTAATCTAAAAACATTTTTGCATATTCTAAATCTACTAGATTTTACACGAATTTAAAAATTTATTTTACCTAAATTGGACTTCTAGTTCAAAAGATATTCAAGTTTACGTTCTCTCGGGTATGAAAATTCCTCAAAAATCAAACTTTCCAAAAACAGAAAATGCGCTTCCCCTTGGAGAATATGTTTTCCCTTTTTGGCTCGCCTCGGCTCGAACCTTGTGCTTGGGACCCGTGCACCGATGGTGAAGCAGGGGAGTTCGCATTTGGGTTTGCGCCAAGCGAGCGGTTCTTGAGCAGCGGAATGGGTGGCACCCACGGCTTCAGCGCGACAAGGTGGGACCGTTGGTGGTACCATTCCGCTTGGGACGGCCAGGAGCACACTCGCCCTTGTGTGCATGCGGCGGCCGCCATGGGTCTCCGGCGAAACCTTCACGTCGGCGATCCATTGCCTCGGGTGAAGACTCGGTGAGCACTAGTGAGGCGTGGGCGTGCCATTTCACCTGAAAACGGCGTCGGGGAAGAAGCAGAGACGCCCGTCCATGGTACGCCTGAGCTGGAGAAGAAGACCGGTGGGAATCGATGAACTGCAAGAGAAAGGGTCCGAATTGAAGCGCAATTAGGACATTAGGATGCACAGCGAAGCTTTGGGTTGATTCAATTTCACGGTTTACCTCTTGCTCGGCTTGAACACTGGATTCCCCCTTTTCCCTGGCTCTCTGCGAATAATGGCAGCGAAGAAGAAGGAGCTAGGAGCCAACCTGGGAAACTGGCGAAGGGAAAAGGGAAAGAGTGCTAATGCGGCTTCAGATGGCTTTGTAGTGGTTTGAGCAACGCTGTTGAGCTAGGACGCGTGGCAACGATCGCTGGAATTAGCTCGGAAGGACGAGGAGTAGGCGGGAAGGTTTAATGGCCAAAGCATGGTGCGAGAGACTCGTGGCTGAGCCGTCTTTGTGACCGTCTTGACAATGAGGCGAAGATAATGACTGTGAGATGACCGAGCGACCAATTGGTTCATTGAATCAAGCATTTGGATGGCTTAGTGCCGGGAGAGTTCTCCCACCTTGTCTTGTCGGCGAGCGGAGGTTGGAGAAGATGTGTCGGCAGTGGGGCTGGGACCCTTGCCGATGGTGGGAACTTCTCCATTGCACCAATGAGCGGAAAGACACAGGTTGGCCCTACGTCGTGATTGGTCAAAGGAAATAGGGTGGTTGGGGTGACTTTCTCCCTCCCTCTCTGATTTTTGTTGGTAGCCAAATAGATGTAGAAAGTGGTGAAACTTTTTGACCGAAGTCTCTAGACTGCAATTGACTCTTGGTAAAATTTTGAGATTAAACCAAGTTACTGAGAATTTATAAATATTCTTTCAATATTGACTGTTTGAATTTCTAGTCTCGACTTGATTTTTATTTGAGACCAAATGAAGTCTATTATTTTTGGAATTTTTTTTCAATTTAATTTGGGCTAATGATACTTATGTAAAATTTTCAGCTCAATTACTCCTCCATTATTTAATTAAAATTCTGACATTGAAACTTCCATTTTCCCAAGCTTTTGGTTTTCAAATTTTAATAATTCTCAGACCATCTTATTAATTTATTATATTTTTAGTAGGTGTAGATATAGCAATGAGATTCTCATATAAATTTTCTCAACTCCATTTGTTGTTCCAATATTTCACACAATTTTTGACAATGCATTATTTGAGAATA
This sequence comes from Guadua angustifolia, assembly GCA_036346375.1. Lineage (NCBI taxonomy): Eukaryota > Viridiplantae > Streptophyta > Magnoliopsida > Poales > Poaceae > Guadua > Guadua angustifolia. Next base: position 491,570 of record JAYEVE010000445.1, on the reverse strand, counting down.
AAAATTGTTGTGCTATTTTCCTTCCTCAATTTCTTATGCATAATTTCATTTGATAATTAAAACAGCTTATTCACATGTTCAGGATTCTCCTAATAAATTTTCCAAATTTTTGCTTTTTACTCCATAGCCTTTTCTTCTTTTCATTCTTTAGTTGACTTTTCTTGCAACTCAAAACACAAAAAGAATTCATGAAACTCCAAATAAAATCAAAGATATCATGAATAAGCTGAAAATATTCACATTCAAATTTAAATATTATATTTTACTGTTCTTACATTTCCGGGCTGTTACAACCATGAATGTATGCCACGGTTTGATTTGCCTACTGGAAGGCTAGCGGGGCAGGGTCTTCGTCCTGGTCGTCATCCCGGGGGCAGCGCTACTTAAGCCGCTGCTCGACCATCTTACTAACAACCTGGCAACTGGCCAGGTTGTGGGTATTGGACCTGTGGATCGGGCAGTAGGGCCTACCCTCCTCCTCGCGACAGTCATTTCCCCAACTGCGGCGATCATCTCGCCGGTCACGGCGGTCGCACCCTCGCGGCTTGGTATCCCTATGCTCGCGCTCAGCGGTCAGGACCCGCCTGGTCTCAACTGCTTCACACCTTTTCACCTTCTTGCTCGCAGGGCTAGGACCCCTTGAAGTCCCAGCTTCGTCTTTGCCACGACCACCTAGGGGACCGGACACAGGCCCCCAAGCTTCTGTCGCCCGCGCGCACTTGTGCGCCAGGGAGAAAAGCTTGGAGGTGGTGGTGATGTTGCAGGTGGCTATCTTCTCCTGCATCTTGTGGTCCCGAACGCCTCTCCGGAAGGTGATAACGACCATTTTTCGAAAATCGAGGATCGTGTTGCGACAATGGTGAAGCGTCGGATGAAGTCGCTAGCGATTCCCCTCTTTCTGCTTTCGAGGGCATGGAGATCATCCTCCATGCCGGTACATCATGTAAGGAGCCTTGAAAATTGGTGACGAAGAGGCCATACAACTCCTCCCACTAGTGTACCGATCCTCGTGGGAGGTTCAACATCCAGGAACGGGCAGACCCCGTCAAGGCCGTTGGGAAGTAGTTGGCCATGGCCTTTTCGGACCCGCCTGCGGCCCGCACCACCGTGGTGTAGATCTGCAAGAACTCCTCCGGGTTGGTGGTGCCGTCGTACATTTCAATGGAGGCCAGACGAAACCTTTCGGGCCCGCCACCGCAGCGACCATTGGGAAGCGCTGGCACCCAGCGGTAGGGGAGTCACGCCATCCACATCACGGCCTTGCCCTGGCGGCGGTGGGTGGGTGATTACGTAAATCATTGCTGCGCCACCGGCGATGCTTCTCCAGATGAACCCTCAGGTCCTCGCGGCTCCTCGCGGAACCGGGACCTATGTCTTGCACGCCCTTTCCTTTACTCTGGCCCTCCTAGCCAGAACGCTTCCCGCTCGGGCAGCTAGAAGCTTGGGTGCGGTCAACAAGCACCCTTTATCGAGGAATGCCGACGGTACCTGACCGGTCGGGCATCCCTACGCGGAGCTGGGCCGCGTCTATGAGGCCAGCAATGTCCTGCAGTCACGGCATGGCTGGGGTGTCTCCTGCGAGTTCCACCGGAGGGTGGTCCAGGAGGAGACGAACTACATGCAGGTTTTGGGCCGAAGTGGCCACCTCCATGGCCAGCCATCACCGAACCGGATGTTCCGCCACCAGGGGGGCACCATTGCCTCCCTACGGGGGCGGCGTGAGACGATCCCTCATTAGGCGAGAGTGCCGGGATGTGTTCTGAGCGCTGCTAGCCTCCGCCGCCTCTTTTTGCTGTGAGTGTAAACCCGTCATCACCAGATGCACGGTCCTTCTAGACAGAAGACCGCAATCCGCCGGAGGGATGGCTGGGTGAGCCAACCACTAGCCCCCTACCTGGCGCGCCCCTGTCAGCGTATTTCGTCGGACAGGACCCCATCAACGGACAAGGTTTCTCCCAGAACAGATATTAAGGTTCGGTAGAGGGCGTCTTTGCGGTCGGAAACCCTAATGACTCTCACACGGGGGATCCAGGGATCAACAGATCAAAGAACACACCAGTGTATCCAAGTTTGGGCCCCCTGTCTGGGTAACAGTCTTACGTCCTGCTAGATCTTTGTTGATGTATATTGAGCTGGTTACAATGCTCTTCGTTCTTCTCTTTTTTTTGCTAAGTCTTTCGACCTTCAACCCGACCCCCTTCCCCATGCACCAGAGCTCCCTTATATAGACTAGGCTGGCTCGGGCAGGTAAGAAGGTGACATCATACTGATCTATGACTCATTAATTACACCCATCACTGTAGACTTGTCCCTCAAGCTTCATTTAATGTCGTTGTATGGCTTCGCCCGGTCCGCTTGGGATGTGATGTTCCTGCGATGGGTTAGGTGTGAGGCGCTAGAGGGATGGGCCGTCGTTGCGTCGATAGTAGAACTTTTCGCAATCAAAGGCCTTGACATAGTATGTCAGGGGAAGGAGACTTCGAGGCGAAGCCTCCTTCTCATTCTCTTGGTTGCCCGCGTGGCCTAGCAAGAGGGGCCTAATTGCCCGCCTACTCGCCAGGCCGCCACGTGGGTAGCCACCGTGAGAGGGCCAGCGCCACTTTGCTTCGCCAAGCCACCACGTGGGCGCCGCTCGTGAGGCCCAGCGCCCTCGCTTGCCGGAAGTCGCGATGGAGGCCGGCGCTGGCGGCGGGCGAGATCACTGCTGCTTTCGCCCGAGCCGCCCGCGTCAGGCGGCGCCAGCGAGAGGGCGCCGCGCCTGCTTCGCTAGGCCACCACGTGGACGCGGACCGGCGAGAGGGGCGGCGGCGCCGCTTTCGCCGAGCCACGATAGAGGCCGATGCGATGAGAGAGCCCGGCGGCCGCTGCTCGCCAGCCGCCCGTCGGCCGGCGCCCGCGGGCAAACTGTCGCCCGCCTTTCGCCGGCCGTCCGTCGGCCGCGCGGCGTAGCGAGGCCCAGCGCCGCCTTCGCCAGTACCCACGTGGAGCCGCCCGTGGCGAGCCGATCGCCCGCCAAGCCGCCACATGGGCGGCGCTTCGTGGCGAGGCCTGATCGCCCGCGCCGCGCCCGAGCGCCCGTGGGCGGCGCCCGGCGAAGAACCTAAACGCCCACGTCGCCCGAGCCGCCACGTGGTGACGCCCGGCGGCGAGGCCTATCGCCCGCTGCCGCCCGAGCCGCCACGTGGGCAGCGCCCGCAGGCGAACTCGATCGCCCGCTGCCGCCCGAGCCACCACGGGCGGCCTTTGGCAGCGAGGCTTGATCGCCCGCTTTGCCGCCACTTGGGCCGCTCGCTGGTGAGTTGGGCTGATTCGCCGCCAGTTGCCACGTGGTCTTACTTATCTGCGGCGGAGAGGTACCCTAAGCGTAAAATCTGCCGACAAGCTGGGATGTATGGTTTTTAACATGGTAGTAACTTTATACATGTTCAAGATTGAATAAAATTTACATCTTTTTTCCCAATATTTGTATCCATTGTCTCAATTCTGTACGTCTCCGGATCCTTTCCTCTCATCATAACAGTGTAAATGGGCTGGACCTAGACCAATACTGACCTGAAAGCATAAATGGGTCTTATGCAGGTTCACCAAAGATGAGCTAGGCCGGCACGGCGGGCACGACGGGCCATCACGGTTTGAGACGGTTCAGACCCAAAGCACAATAGATCCATATTAGGCCAAGCCGGCCCAGCACAACACCTACCTCTAGTCTACATTGATTGTCCATCGCATGCATTGTTTGCTAGTAGCGCTAGCACATTTGAAAATAAGACGTTCCTGTCGAGACTCGAGAATGCATTTGCTCGTTTGCTTGCTGGAATGTATGGCTTTGAAAATGGCCGTATCCTATGTCACGGCCGGACCATAATCGAATGAAAAACAAAATCTTGTCTTTGCCCAAATTCTCAGCAGGAAACAACTGTTCATTTGTTCTTTTGTCTCTCCTACTGTTTCGTAGTAAAAAAAATGAAAAACAAAATCTATAAACACCCTCACGAGTCATCCACTCAATTTGCCACTGCCGCTCATTTTCATTTAGTTTGACCCGCAAGTTAAGTGGCTTGCAAACACCTCGTAGGACGCATATTCGTACTATTTTCTCTTGATTTTAATTATCTTTAGCTCTTGTTTTAATAATTTAAATACCTATATAAGTTATTTCAAAACTTGCTTCAATGATTCGAGTGATTTTGTCTTTTTAATACAAGACTTCAGTATTGAAACATCAATAATGAAATAGTGTTTTAGACATATCGAAATCACCTAAATAATTTAAATAAGTATCAAAATCATTAAAATATGTATTGACACCACTTTAGCAAGCATAAAAGATAATGAAAACCACTAATATTCATGCTAACATGCGGCATGATGGGTATTTGAACAACAACTTAATTTATGGGCCCTAGCTGGCCCGTTTGCTCTGCCGCCGTCTCCAGACCAAGCCGCACAGATTTTTTTATTTAATATTTATTTTAAATATTTTTTAAAACTAATCGATGGAATTAAAAAATATCAAAAATACACCCAATAAGCCCTAGTATGGGGCGATCTTCTATACTAGGGTGATAGGTGGCCCTGGTAACGGCGGCGGTTAACGGCGGTATTTTAAAAATTAACGGCAAAATTTTGTATTTAATATTTGTTTTAATTTTTTTTGATGTAATGAATGGTGGCATGATCATTCAAGTTCTTGGTATTAAAAATATATACTTACTTAGCAAATAGCTATTCAAACTGCTAAATAAAAATGGTGTCTGGAAATCTATCCTCAGGAAAAAAATATATATGGGGAATAAACCTCTTTCTCATATAGAAAGACAGTTAGGGGACTCTCATTTGTGGGCTGGACTACGTCGTGGGGTGCTTTTGAGTTTTGACAAAGGATAACCTCGGTAAAAGAAATTAGAATGGTAGCAAAAAATGTTGTTTCTGTAACGAGGAAACTATGTAACATCTATTTTTTGACTGCCAGTTTGCTTGTTTCGTATGGCGTGTTATACAAACGGCACTTCACAGCGGAATTTTCAAATTTGAGGGCAATATTTTCAAATTTAAAAAAAAATCGCCGGTCGCCCGATACTAGGGCAATATGGCCCACCATATTTGTATTTAATATTTGTTTTAAATTTTTTTGATATAATCAAAGGGAAAAAATAACTTGCTATGAAAATGTTAGGAGACACACTGTCCGAAGGTAAATATCGCCCTAATATGGGGCGATCACCCTATATCTAGACGATATCTACCCTTTATAACCTTCGTGCTCGCTCGCGGCCTCACAAAGCCAGCAACGAAAGAAGAAGAAAGAAAAAAAAAGAGAGAAGGGAAGGAGAGGGAGGAAAAAATAAGTAGAGGATCAATCCAAAATGCTGAGGCGTGCAAGTGGAAAGGGAAAGGGGAAGGCGAAGGAAGAGAGAAGCGCCTCGGACTAGCCGCGCAACGTCACGTACCAAGACCTCTTCGTACCCTTCGGGGTTGTCCCACCAAAGGCTCCTTGATCAAATCATCCAAGACGAGGAGTTCAGGCGGCAGCTTTAAGCGCAGCGTGACGCCACACGCGAGGAGGCACGTCGAAAGGAAGCGGAGGAGAAGGAGGCGAAGAGAGAGGAAACGAGAGAGGGCACGTCGTGCCAGAGAAGCCCCACCGGAGGCATGGGCGAAAGGGAAGTGGCCTCGATCCACTCAGTAGATGTGAAGTTGTAACCATTATTTTCCTTGTTTGTGATGCGTATCTCAGTTTTATGTCATAACAAAGAGTTTTATTTTGTGAAAATCATAAGAGGCATTCATAGTCATGAAACTGCGACAATCATGGCCACTTAGGGGGTTTCATAGCCTCGTGGGGCCCACCGGATGCGGCCCAAAAAATATGGAAAAAATCACGAGCGACCTACGCAATGCAGGCTACCACTTATGTATTGGCTAGCTGGCCGAGCGTTGCTTCGACACGAAGTTGTGAAAATAAGAAAATGCACTTTCGCGGCCATAGAACCGCAAAATCGTTAACCCTTAGAGGTTTTTGTAGCCTCGTGGGGCCCACCGGATGCGGCCCAAAAAATACAAAAAAAATCATGAGCAACCTACGCAACGCGGGGTACCACTTATCCATTGGCGAGCTAGCCGGGCGTTGCGTCGGCACGAAGTTGTGAAAATCGGAAGAGGCACTCATGGCCACGAAACCGCAAAAATCATGGCCACGTAGGGGTTTTCGTAGCCTCATGGGGCCCACCGAATGCGGCCTAAAAAATACGAGAAAAATCGTGAGCGACCTATAAGGTAATTTATATAAAATAGACATACGTATAGAAGTTCGATTGTGACACTGCGAAGTTGTCCCTTTGGGACATCTGTGAAGGGTACGTGTCCGACACCGATGCCTAAGCTGTGACATACGGTGCTGGCGTGTACCCCACCCTGAGCTGTGTCCACGGCGGTACCACTCCATGTACTGCTCGTACATAGCATGGTCGAACGATCGGGTCTCGATGACCGTGTCCGCCTCCGCGTCGTCCCACTGCAACACCCACGGCGTCATGCGATGCACGAACGGAGTGCTCGGTGGATCCCCCATCTGGTTCATTCTGCAATGCAAAAACGATAATTTACATACAACATGCATTCCGCGAGAATGCTAAGCAGTGTGCTCAGGAGACGTACCTGTGCGTGCCACGTGAGACAACGTGAGCACACGGTAGGGGGAAAGTCTGGAAGAGGCCGAACTACCACAGCACTCGGTGCGGCGAGTACTCCTTGACGCATAGGTCGAAGAGGAGGACCTTACAGGTGAGCCAGACCCGATGGTCCCACCAGCAAAACTCGGACAGCCGTGAGGTGCTCGGACCTGGACATTGTACGCGTTGTACAGCGTCCACCGCACATCCACGTCCTGGAGCCTGTCGAACTCCCGAACGAACTCGGGGTATGACCTCCTGACCTGATGGTGGGTGTTATGAAAGGGTCAAAGTGGGGGATAAAATAAAGGGGGCATACCTTTCGCTGAACCCAGTAGAGGCCCATAGTGGGCCAGTCGATCTGGTGCTAGTGGTATAGGTCCTGTGAGTACGGCGTTGGGTCAACAACAGGCCTACCGACGGGAAAGCGCTCCCAAGACCATAGCTGTAGCTGTAGGACGCAACCTATCATCGTCGCCTTCTGCACTGCCCAAGAGACAGCGTCGCAAAGACCTCTGTACGTGCACGCGAGCACGGCAGAGCCCCACGACCACTGCACCATCTATTTACAACAACAAAGTTAGACATGTCCTGTCATAAGAGATTTTAACGGAATGTGTTACCTGCTCCGCCAGGGTGTCGGCGATCGATCGGGTGAACTCGATCAAGTGCCGGTCCACAGTGCCCCCATGCGAGGATGGGAACAGGTACCAACCAAATAGCAACAGCAGGTGCGCCTCTAGGTGGCGTGCAGTCCTCCTCGCTTCGTGCGGGTGGAGAAGCTCGACCTCTGACGTTCGGTACAATATTGTCGGCCGACTTAAGCGTATCCGTTAAATTGCAATGAAGGAGGTACTAACCGTGAACTGGAGCAGCCACGCCTTCGTCGGTCCGTGCCGCTCACCCAGCTTGAGGGGCACGTACGGGGTGGCCTGGGGTGTCGCTGCACCTAGAGGAACCACGCCTTCAACTGCACATGCCACGTGACGGAGGCTTTGTGCAGCAGAACTGCAAGATCCACACAGAGGAGTCCTACGAGGTAAGACACGTCCTGCAGCGTCAGAGCCATCTCTCCGCAAGGTAGGTGGAACGTGTGCGTCTCCAGTCTCCACTGGTCCACGAGTGTGGTCAACGGGGACCGGTCATACCCGAACCGTGGGATGTGTGGGCCCTCTGCCGCGGCAGTCGTCTACTCTACCATCCTGCAGAACGGAGGTAAGCCGGCCGCTCGTAACCTGCACGTAGTGTGTAGCATCGTTAAAATTCCATTAACAGGTAAGTACATGTACATAAAAGAGTAGGAAAAGTTGACAGCTTACTGTGGAACCCAGCGTCGGTCGATGCGAAGCAACTAGTTCGGCACCCGAGGCCGTACTGTCCTCAGCTCTCGGCCCTGAACTGTGGACAACCTAGACCGGTGGGTTGAATCCACGATCTTGTCTAGCAGCTCAGGGCAAGCGTCAGCAGCACGCCCAACTCCCGCTATCGTTGCCTATGCCTGCGTGGTTACAAAGCAAATACATGGTTAGAAAGCAAATAAAACAAACTGGACAATAAGTAAATGTAGGAGGCAAATAAAACAAACTGGACAATAAGTAAATGTTACACGTTACAACTACCAAAAATTAAATGAAAAGTAATGAAATGTTGCATATTCAAATAGAATAAAAAATTACATGACAGGGACAACAAATAACTAGTACATATTGAAGAACGCGAAGTAAAGAAATACATTTACAAATTCATGAGATAAAAGTACATTATCCACAATTACGACGCACTTCGGACTCGTCCATATCATTCCTAATATGCCGTATCCTTCAACGCCTGACCTTCTGCTTCAACATTCAGATGTCTGGTACCCATCGATACCCTAGAGGGGGGGTTGCAGTAAACGATCCATCAACTCGGTACCCGTACACCTCGTTATGCCACGTGTTGAGAACACTTTGCTTGTAGTAGTAGTGGGAGATGTACGAACAACATGATTGGTGTGTCTCGGCGGCTACGACAATCACTTGCGAGCACGGCAAGTGTAGCAAGCGTGGCTTCTGGCAGGAGCACTCGCAGTCAGCAGCTCGGAGTATGCACAGATGGGAAGTCCTCTCCCGGTGGGCATCTCTGTGACCCCGGTCACCGCAATGCATGTGGTACCTCCGTTCCACGCCACTTTCCGGTGTCAAGCAATGTGTCTGTGTCTTCCGTGTCTTCTTGGCCATGTATGTAGAGACAACCGTTGAGTAGGACAGGCGATTGTCCGACATACATGCAGCGGAGTCCTTGTACCGCTCAATGAAATATCTTTGGGTGCCTAGTAACACACCTTTAACAATGCCCACCAATGGAAGGCATCTCGCACCTTTTATTACCCAGTTGTAAATCTTCACCAGGTTCGTTGTCATTATTCCATAATGGGAACCGCCCTCGTCATGCAGAAGGGACCATTTTTCCAACGGTTCGTGTCGTATCCAGTCCGTGAAACTCTTTATTGTTGTCCCCAGCCTACGTCGAATGTTTGGTGAGTCGGTCGGGAGCACACACAAGGCTGTGGGGTCATCTCCTTGCTCATGGTAGACCATAGGGTTCCATGATGAACTAGCGCCATGCCTTGGATTCAGTGATTGCTTCTTGGTTAGCTCATCCAACGTCCTCCACAGCGCGTCGAATTTCCTCCGCTGGTTCTATTTGCACAGTCACTTGAACATGTTCATAAGCTCCTTGTTCCTGAACTGACGAAAAAAATTGGCACCCATGTGCCTCATGCACCACCTGCTCTTCAGGTCTTGCCACCTTGCTGCTCCCACGACATCGGACTCTTGTTGCATATCCACGATAGCCCTTAGCAACCCTACATGTCGGTCATGATTGACACATACATCAGGGTGATCCTGAACCTCACTAAAATAAAGTTCCAATCAGGGATTTTATTGAGGCTCCCAAAATAAAATTGGTACTAAATTAAAATCCAGGTAATGAAACCACCTTCATTTAAATTATGCCATATTAAAAATGTAGCAAATTCATAAGTTTTAATTTAAAGCGAGCAATCTATCTACACTAATGTAACATCCTGAAAATGGAATAAAGTGACTTTACATGACTTTTACTGCATTTTTATATTTTCTATTGGACTTTCTTGTTTTAGTATTTAATTACTTTATTTAAATTCTTTTACTTCAAGTTTGAGCATCCAAAGGGATCTGATGAAAACTCCAAATAACCTAACCTAGGAAATAATTTTATAAAATAATAAAATAATTTATATGAATAAATATAATTTTTTCAGAATTTTTCACAAAATTTTGTTGCCCTAAAAATTCAATTATAGATTGAAAATAGCAAAATTCTAGGAATTTTAATTTAAAAACCACATTAGCAGACTGAGTGAGACCAAGGGCATTTGAAACCTTATTCGCTGGGTTATCTCCACGAATTTATCCAGAATTATTCAAGTCACCTAGAACCATCTTTGGATGATTTGAACTACCAAACCTAACACTGCCATTACTAGAGAAGCTACAGGACGTGAACGACGTGTTCGATGAAATGCTGCCGCATCTCTGCCACTACGGTGGGCCATGCCAGCCAAGGGACCCACCAATCAATCTCTCTGGTGCCCTCTCTCTCTCCCGTCCTCTGCTCGGTCTTTGCTGCGACAAGGTGTGGCCCTTGCCACGCGCGTCCACGGCAGGATTCACCTGCCACGCGGCCACAGCAAGCCGAGCCTTGCTCGCTCTGTCGCACGCCCATGTCATAGCCTCACCTGCTCCGCTACACCTCACTTAAAGCCATCTAGCTCACTTACCTGCCTTAGCTCATTACCGTTTTTCATTGCCTCGAGCTCGCCGTATGTTCGAAAACATCGAGAGCATGGGCAAAACCAGCGAGACCGCCTCGTAGCCGATCTTCCATGGGTGAGCTCACCCTTTGGATTCTACTCGCACGAGGCCATTCCTCGGTTCGCCTAATATTTCCCCCACCTTAATTGCAGCTGAAGCTGACCGCAGCACTGCCGCCTTGGCCACCTTCTTCCCCCTCCGACCGCACTGTGGCAGTCCACCTCGACCACTCTTTGCTACACCAGGGTAGTAGAATTGGCTCATTTTCACCCCCTGTAGCTTCTCCACCACTCGGCCAAGCACAAGCTCCTCCCCTTCTTCCTCTTCGGTAGCCACCTCCGCCGAACGCCTCTCTTCTAGCTGCTAGCTCACCACAGCCTTGCCCCTCCATCACCGACCGGTTACCCAGGTTTGTCGTGACCCCCTCTTGTCCATCGAGCCACTAGCTGGGCTCTGCCACTGCTGCTGCGCCACTGGCAGCCTCCCCTGGCACCTCCTCTGTTTACTACCGCTGACGTGCAGGCTCGGGTTGCCATTCTCCCACGCGCTCGCTCTCTCCCATTAGCTGATAGCGGGCCCTGGCTGTCAGGTGGCAAAGCAGTTTTGAAAACCTGCCAAAAAGGGAAGGAGCTTTCTGTGAAGGAAGACACACTTTTCGTTTTCGGATATTTTCATTTTTCCAGTGATTTTGTAAACCCTAGCCTATTCAAATGTATATAACTTTTGCCAGGAAACTCCAATTCTAATGAGAAAATTCTAACTTTTTATAAATTCATGTAGAATATGAATATAGAAAAATATTTTAGGTTTGACTACTGTGCAGTAAATGAGCTCAAATATATGCTTTAGGCTAAAAATTTGCATAATACAAAGTTTTCATAAATCAAGTTAAAAATAATGAAAAAAATTAACCATGTTTCTGAGACCACAAGATCTCCAAATATATAAAAATATTTAGATTTTGACTTAGTTTTCATCATATGCATAAATAGACAAATTTCAATGCATGCTAAAATTTAAAAACTTATAACTTGTACAAATGAATCCCAAATTCAATGAAACAAAGTTCTAAATTCATGTTGAGCCATGTCGTTCTAGAATTTGCAAAACCTTTTCCAAGTGACCACTGGCTAAATTATGAAGTTTAAAAATAAAGTAAGGGCTTAAAATATGCCATATATTAGATTTTTGCAAATGAGTTCAGAATAGGATGAAACCAGTTTTGTTAGAATCGTTAGGTCACAAACAACTCAAATATACAAAAATATTTGATTTTCAACTTATTTTAGACCATTTTCCAATAAAAGATAGTCTCAACAGGTTGAATGTTCAAAGAATCATAACTTATGCAATAGAGCTCTAAATTGAGCATAATGAATTTCTATATACCTTTAAATTAGTAAATTACCCAGATATACAAAAATACTTAGGGTGAACTACTGAATTTATACATGTTATGAACATGTGGGAGTTAAATAGTTTAATAGTAATCCAAATAATTTTAGCCCATTGAATTCGTAAATATTCACACACATAAATGTAACTTTAACCTCTTGTATTAAAAAATACTCACATACATGAACAAAATTTAGCCTCTTGAATTCAAAAGTTAAAAACAACATATATATATATAAGAATCAAGGAGTCGTGCCTTAGAATAAGCCCAAAAGTTTCGTTTATCGACCAAATGCTATGCATGAACTAAATTGCAAACATATGACTAAAGTGACCATTATGAATAAAATAATAACTTCAAAACCCGAAAGACACCCTCAATTCTTTTAATAGATTTCAATTTGGTTTACATCTGATTTCTTTTTGCCCTTATTAACAACTTGTTATTTGCTATTTGCACTTCTTGTTATATAACGAGTAGACACAAGCGATTCTCAGAATTGCCGATGATGACAACACCTACGATCCAGATTACGTACTGAACAATGATCTACAAGGCAAGCACCCTCCTTTGATTATATTGATCTCATTATTTTATGGAGTTTATGTTGTTTTATCAAATGTTATATGCATGCGTGTATGTTATATTGTTGTTATGTTATTGGTATCGATAGATACTTCTTATTTGTATGCATAACCATTGCCTTGGCACTCATTTACCTATTATCGTAACCTTAACTTATGGTTTAAATATTAGTTAGTGTCACTATGGGTAACGATTGCAAAATACTTTACACATATGCTTAGCCATGCTCACTTAGAACATCATCTAAATGTTCAGCTGCATTTCTATTCAGGCTTGAGCAATTTTTTAAAGGTACGGAGCCAAGTTATGGTCTTTGTGTATTTTGATAAAAACTCAACCTGAAAACTTATGGTTTAGATGCAAACGAGTACTATTTAAACTTGAGGCGTGGGGGTCTCGCTCAGAGACAGGGGAGATACTGCATACAAGTTGGTTAGGACCGAACTTGACACTATCACCTAAGTGAAATAGTGCAACTACGTGTGCTAGTATGGGATAGCCTTAGCTTAGTAGATTAGCTGGAGTTAACCTTGCATTTTGGTAGGCCGAAGTAGTAAGGGCAAACTGGGGTACAATGTCGCTTGTAGGTGCTCTCTTCATCGAGGTGTTAGTCAAAGCATTCCAATATAAAGGACGCGATGGGGCGCAAATCATCGTTAGTACTGTGTGTAGGTATGGGTTTCAAAGACCATAGCAAGGGTTCGTCATCACCAGGCCGGCGCAAGGCTAGACTCTAGCTAGTTAAACAGTTTCATCACAATCTAGCAAATCAGGTACGGTAGGTATTGCGAAGCATGGTTGTCATAATTGCTAGAATGTGTCATGTGGCTAAATTGTACCCTCTCTACAGAGATTCAATTCAAATCTAATTAATTACCCATGCTCACGGTCAAGAGCAACTCAGGGAAATAATGTTAAGTATAGTTTTGTTTTTGCAAAGGTTTTGGAAAATGTGTGATGACGAGTTGGTATATTTTTGTGAGCCAAGGTTGGCTGTGATTTGCTCGTTGTTCATGGCAAAGGAGGGCTGTGAAATGATGGTATTGAACTTTACTTACTATTATTAGTTTCATAACAAGTGCTTATTTCAATTTCGTCACCGTTTGATGAACTGCTCTCTTGCAAATAAAATCTGCTTTATGCTGAAAATAAGACTTAGTGTAGTGGCTTGATTTCCTTGGACTAACCTTGCATGTATTTTATTTTCATACACTAAAGTCTTGCGAGTACATACGTGTACTCACCATTGCTTAGTTCATAATATATAGACGAAGGTATAGAAGAAATCCCTGATGATTCGTACTTTGCATCGGGGTCCGACGACTACTTAGATGGATGAACTAGGGCTCTTCCTAGTCGGTTGCTTTTAGGTTATGGATGGGCACACTGATGTCCTACTTTTCCTTAATGCTTAGTTTCTACTGCAATCTACTTTTGTGTGTAATATTTGGTCGGTTGGGCACATGCTTGTAATATTAAGTAGTTGTAATAGTTTTCTAGTCTATATTTATATTATGTCAAATGTTTAGACATGTGTGTATGTGTAATGGTACAGCTCAAATGCGGGATATGTGGGCGCTAGGCTTTGATCTTGGGAACTAGCACCGGCCACATATCTGGGTACCCGAAATTATCCTCAACCGTCTGATGCATGTATATATGCGACCATCATTCCTTATCTGTTAGGACACACACCTCTCGGTGAGTGTGGGCGATACTAAGGTTCTATGGTAGTTGGCATGTGTCACACTCGGAAGGGTTGGTTTCAATCCTGTATGGTTATTCGGAAAAGAATTGGATAAGTGTCTTCGACTCAGGTTAGCAAGGTTGGAGGTCTAATATTGGACTAGTGATAAACATTCTGGGACCTCATGGAATGGGATCATTATAGGTAAAATGGTACAAATCTACGTAGAGTTAAATTATGAATTCGTGCCTGTCTCCTGAATTTGAGGCTATAGAAACTAAGCCTGTTTGCCTCATATACAAGTATTAGTAGCAATTTCAATAATTAAAATTGGAAATCTGTGTTTTCCTAATAAAACCCTATTTCCTATAAATGGATTTGAGAGAGAGAGAGATGGACAATTGATGAGTGATGGAAAAAATCATAATATGCATTTTTGCTATTAATGCTTATTGAGTATTTTTGTACTCTTGCTAAATCTCCCTTTGCTTAGAGGATGGTGCCACAGTTTATGCATCTAGTTAGAATATGGATTCCAATGGGGCCGACTACGAATCTTGGCGTGAGGATCACCTGCCGGATTAGACCTACGAGGATGAGGACTACTAGGAGGGTTAGTGTGATGAGTAGACCATATATCGGTTTCATCAATCTTTGGTGTAATTGATGATTTGCAACTACTAAAGCACTAGATTAGGGGTCAGTTTGGAGGAGCTGTAGCTTTTCTAAAAAGCTATTTTTTGACTTTCTAAGCTGAAAAGCGGCTGTAGCTTTTTATAAGAGACCATATATAAATAGTTAATTTCCCTCAGCAATAAGCTGCAAAAGCAGGTTCAACCCAGCTTTCAGCTTTTGGCTTTTGTTAGTTATATATGGCTTTTGGTTTATGTCAAAACTCGCGTAAAAGCTGAACTATTTAGAGGAGGCTTACTGGCTTTTCAGAAACTGAAATTGGTTTTAAACCCTCCAAACAGGACCTAAGATTTCCCACTTATAACATTTTTCTTAATGAATTGCCACTTCCAGGAGAGAAATAGTTGGGATTTGACACTCCAGCGTATTCTGGTATTCTTTTATTCTAATACAGGAAAAGAAACTTAGCAGCTCTAGTGCAACTATCAAACTAGAATGAGATTTTTACATCGAATACGTACCGCATGACAAATCATAAGGAACCTATACCATACTCGCAAGTACCACGGGTGGAAACAGTCATTTTTTCTACGCAATTCATGTCGACATGGACAAGTCCGGTTGCAGCCATTGCAAGAAACTAGTAGCCACCTTGCCGTTTATTTCCTATTTTGTCTTATTTTTGCAACGACTAAACATTGGCTCCGGTTTCTCTTGATCCTAATGCACGCACAAACTCAACCCCGCAGCGCCATCGAATCCCAAATCTCGATCAAATTCTTGGCAAGGTAAAGTAAGCCTCATCATCGAATCTGCAGCCCAAATCACGCCCAAAACTCGCACCAGATCAATCGACACCTCGCATGCGATTCAAACCACGTTTCTCGACGCGAGTAATCTGCGATCCAAAACATCAAGCCGCCCGATTGGAGGGAGGGACGGGGTCACCTAGTAGGCATACTTGAGGAGGCGGACGTCGGCGAGGCTCGCGGAGGCGAAGGATCTAAGCGAACTTCGCGGCGGGCGCAGCAAGGAAGATCTGAAGATCCCGCGGTGAAGAGCGCGAGCAGTGGCGGCCGCCGCCTCGGACCAGCGTCAAGCGAGGCGTGCCCGGCAGCCTCCGGCTTGCCCTTCTTGGCGGCCGGCGAGTCGTCCTGGCGGGGAAGCCACTTGGAGTCGATGAGGAGGCACAGCTGCTTGCGGTGCGGAGTGTGTGGTTAGGGTGGAGGTGGAACCGAGTTGCGGGATTGGATCAGGTTGGATTGATACGTCCTAGGATCCTATCTGTGATGTCCATCGTATCACATAAAGTTTAGTCAATAAAAAAAATATCTATAATGTTGTATGTAGTATTATTATAGATGTTTTTTTTCTCAGAACCATCTGTGATGCTATTTATATTATAGATAGTTTTAGCTAAAACCACCGGTAATATGTGTGTAATATAGTTTTAGCTAAAACCACCGGTAATATGTGTGTGTATCATCACAGACAATTTTTAATTAAAACTGTTTGTAATATGGTCTCATTACAGACTGTTATTTAAAAGATGTTTGTGATTATATTTAATACAGACAGTTATTCAAAACCGTCTACAATAAGACGTTTAATATAACGGAATTGCTACAGTTCGGACGTCTAAACGTATTGCAACATTTTTTTCTACGTGTGTAACATTTTTTGTCAACGCGTGCAACATTTTTCTTTGACAAACAGTAAAATGCGGTACAGTAAACGGATGTTGCAAGCGTTAAAAAAATGTTACACGCGTCGGAAAAAAATGTTTCAAACGTTGAAAAAAAATGTTGCAAGAGGCGTCCAATGAAATGAACAATATCAGACGTCCGAGCGCTAGTTCTTCCCTTAATATAAACTTTTTTGTAGTAGTGATACTAGTAATTAACTACCAACCAAGCAGCATTCCATGGTTTGATACTTCACAACTAAAGTTATGAGCAACCTCTGCAACTGCAGACACTCAGCAGCCTGCACGAGAATTCCATGTACTCTGGATATACATGCAGTCTTTTAGGTAGTAGAAAAGGACTACATGAAGGCATTGTTTCTCACATTCCAAATAAGCTCTCCTTTTCTTCTTTGCTCATAGAAACCTTTTGCTCAAGGAAAGACTAGATTTTTTAAAACAAAGGTTTTTTTATAGGAAAATTGATGATTTGCCAGTTGCCACTTCTGAAGGACTGGATTAGGATTTGCCGCTTTTAAGATTTTTTTCTTAACGAATTGCCACTCCTGAGAGAGAAAATCTTAAAACCAGAGCATGTTCAGTGGCAAATCTTTAACTATTTCCCTTTTATTAAATGAAACCGCACTTACCAAAATAAAAAAAATGAAGCCGCAACAATTGCTGTTCACAACCCGGCACAATTATCATTCAAACCCCTGTATTACATGTTTTCTCCTACCGTGGACAGCGAATCCGGCGAACTACCAGCAAAAAGCAAACTATCCTAACATCATATCCTCCAGACTTCTCTTGCAGGATCGATCGTTCAACAGAAATCAGGCACCTGCTTGCATGCGTCCCGCAGGATTGAAATAGTTGTGAACGATCCAAAAATGTAGTAGCGCACTCTTCTTTTTTCACATTGGTCACAGGAGCTTTTGAGCAGTGTTACATTCTGAGCTGACAGCGGCCATAAGGAAATCTGGCATATACAGAGAGAGGGTCATTCACCGACAGCACGCTCTTGATCAGCATAAACGTATAAACCCAAGAGGAAAAGATCCCACATACATGGATGGTAAAAGCGCCTTAACATATATAGAGATGGTAAAAGCGCCTTAAGCATAGGGGAAAAAATAGAAGAAAGTCCGGTTAAGTTCATACCTGAAACCAATCCAGATCTATTTAAATCATTATTCTCTAGCTTGCATTCATTCGATCACATGAAGTCTTTCAGGCAGACTGCATGAGAAAATTCCAGGTACTCTGGATATACATGCAGTCTTTCAGGCAGTAGAAAAGGATTACCCGAAGGCATTGTTTCTCACATTCCAAATATGCCCTCCTTTTCTTCTTTACTCAAAGAAACCTTTTGCTCAAGGTAAGACTAGCGTTTTAAGAAACGGAGGGTTTTTTTATAGGAAAATTGATGATTTGCCACTACTAAAGCACTAGATTAGGATTTGCCACTCATAACATTTTTCTTAATGAATTGCCACTCCTAGGAGAGAAATAGCTGGGATTTGACACTCCACCGTATTCTGGTTTTTTTCTTTTATTTTTGGACCAAAATCATTTGTGAAATGACCCTCTTACCCCTGCTTTTCCCCGTATTCCCTCCTCCCAAATCTGGCCTTCCCCTCGTACACACATCCGGCGACCATCGGCGTCGGGACGTGCGCGCCGTGGGATGCTCTCTGGCATCAATGCTCGCTACCACCATTTGTCGGATGGAAGCGCAAGCTAGCTGCCACGGTTGGTTCGTTTGCTCTCACGACTCGTGTGCAGAGCATCGGCAGCGGCGATGGTCGCCGGATGTGGGCGAGGGGAAGGCCGGATTTGGGGAACGAATGGAGACGACGAAAAGGAGGGACAAAGGGGTCATTTCACAAGTGATTTTGGGCAAAAAATCAATTCATCAAGAAAAAACTTAGAAGTGGAAAATCTTAAAACCAGAGCCCGATGAGTGGCAAATCGTCAATATTCCCTTTTATTAAATGAAGCCGCAGCTATTGCTGTTCACAATCCAGCACAACTATCTTCAACCTCTGTTTTATATGTTTTTCTCCAATCTCTGTAGGACTGATTCCAATTGAAGTAGACTATCCCATTACATCATATCCTCCAAGCTTCTCTTCCCTCCAGTCTTAGCTGAAAGAATAATAGACAGCAAGAAGCGCATGTTGAAGGATCCATCGGTCAACAACACCTGCTTGCGTCCCGCAGGATTGAAATAGTTTTGAAGGATCCAAATATGAAGCAGCACACTCTTTTTTATTTTATTTTTTTCATAATGGTCACAGGAGCTTTTAAGCAGTGGTACATTCTGAGCTGATAGCGGCCACAAGGAAATCTGGCATATACAGAGGAAATCGGCAGCATACTCTTGATCAACATAAATGTATAAACCAAAGAGGAAAAGATCCTACACACAAGGATGGTAAAAGCGCCTAAACATATCTAGAGATGGTAAAAGCGTATGGGAAAAAATAGATAGAAGAAAGTCCTGTTCAGTTCATACCTGAAACAAATCCTGATCGGTTTAAATCATTATTCTCTAGATTGCTTCATCCGGCTTCTTCATATATTCTTGATGTCTTGTTTCGATCTCGAGTATGGGGTGGTTGGGAAGGATGCCTGCTGCGCCCCTGATGTCACCCTCCAAGCCCTCCACCTCGTCAGCCACGGCATCAAAGCAACCGATACCAACAGTGATATGTTTGAGGCCTGAAAGATTATGCAACCCAAAAATTAGGCCGCCATACTCCAACTGGCACCATGCCCGCAACTGAAGTTTGAGCCTTTGGAGCTTTGGCATGGAACCTGGCTCAAACATCAACCCCGCCCCAGCCGCACCATCAAATCTGAACTTCGCCAAACGCTGGAATCCATGGCTGTTGACGACCTGCCTTTGGTGGAGGACGTCATAACATAACCTCAAGGTAAGAGAGAGCAGCGCGGGTAGACTTGCGAGAATCTTGAAACCTTCCTCTCCCGCTTCATGAACACCTTCAATACGGAGGCGGGTGAGGTTGACAAGCGAGCCGATTCGACTTGGTATGGTGGGGATGCTACAGACAAGTCTCTGTAGAGGTGGAGGGGAGCCACACGAAAACATGCATGAAAATTCGGCATCAGATATCTCCATTCCCCAAATGTGGAGTGATCGGAGGCCGCTAGCGATAAGTTTTGAGAGAGAAGAGGTACATGCTTTCATGCGACCTTCATCGCAGCGTGGCACCCACCAAATTTTTAGTGCCCTCAGTTTGGTCAGCTCGCCGAGCCCTTGGACAGACTTTGTCGATGAGTCGGCGATGTTCATGAGTGATAGCTCCTCCAGGGCTTGAAGACTTCCGATTTCATCGGGCAATGCCACATTGAAATAAACAATAAGGCGCACTAGTTTCTGTAGTTGAACAATACTTGTTGGTAGCTTTGAAATATTATAGCTCCCTCTCAGATCTAGAATCTCTAGAAGCTGCAGCTTGCCGATTGCTTCGGGGAGCTTGCTGAGAGCTGAACAGTCGATTTTCAGGTACTTCAACTGGCAAAAACTTCCAATATTTTCCATATGGATGTTCTCCAAACTCCATCTACCTTCTATATTCAGCACTCGCAAGACTTGGCTATTCAAAATCTGAATCATACACTGCTCTGGGAGAACAGATCCAAACATATGAACAGATCGAAGATGGGATGCATCCTTCATTGCTTTTGCTAACTCTGAAACTTCACAAAACTTTGCTTGGAGGGATAACCTGCGAATCTTGTTTGAAGAAGTTCCACAAAAATTGTCACCATTCAATGTGGCGACAAAATTGTCTTCCACAGCCTGAGATATAAGAAAGTCAAGTACGATATCATGAACTCTGCAGGATTTCACTGTTTTGCCATCTGCCCCAATCTTTGTTGCTTGGATCATGCTTCTGTTGATAAGCTCATTTAAGTAGCTTTCTCCTAGTTGTTCCATACTTTCTCTGTTTTGCCCAGGAATCAGTCCTTCTGCTACCCACATCCATATCAAATCTCTCGTATGAATGGAATAATCCTCCGGAAAGACACTTAGATATAACAAACAAGACTTCAGATAGTGAGGAAGGTCAAAATAACTGAGGAACAATATGCTCTTCATTTTTTCAACAGAAGAACCTTTCTCCACAGCAGAAGAAATAGAGTTTCGAATTTTGACCCACGCTTCCACTGTTTGACTTTTGTTGGCTAATAAACTAGCTATGCAGATTATGGCCAGTGGCAAACCACCACATTTTCTCAAAATTTCATTGGCCACTTCTGTCAATTCTTGAGGACAGTCTTCGCTTGAACCAAAGACTCTTGTAAAGAATAAACTGCGGGAGTCATCTTTACTTAGACGCTTCGCTTTGTACATATGCTCACCAAAGCCGGTACAACATGATTTGGCCACATCTGCGATGCGTGTTGTAGTAATTATTCTACTTCGGTTCTCGTTGTCAGGTAAGGCACATTTCAATTGCTCCCATGCTGGTGTGTTCCAGATATCATCAATCACGATGAAGTACCTATATGCATTTGTTCCGGAATTGCATTAGTATGGCTACCATTATTTGTCTTGCACTGTAGTACTGCCTCCAGTGCAAAATACAGAGCATATTTTCACTAAGCACAAAATTAATAATGTGACAAGACTGACATGCAAGACAAAATGACCAGGAGGATGTGTGTAATATGCTCCTCATTATTACTCCATTCATTCTCCAACACATGCCATTTTCGCTTTCAAATTTTGTTTCCAAATACATGTCATTCTATAATTTCGAGGTAACTTTTCACCAATTTTTTCTTCTATACCCCCTCCTCTGTCATTTACCACCATGCACTAGAGTAAAACACATCATCTAAAAATATACTAAAGAGGGTAATACAATGTTTCATAGATGTGCCTTGGTGGAAGTATCAGAACCAGGGGCGGATCTACAGGGTATGCCAGGTGGGCCACGGCATACCCTCAGAGGGTTCGCTCAATACTGATCCATAATACCGTCATTATCTTATACAGTCAGCTTGTGAAGATCATAACTTTAGATCCGTAGGTCCGATTGAGATGATTCTTGTTGGGTTAGTTTCAAAATTGAATCTAGTTTCTACAGTTAAAATTTCAGATCAATCCAACAGTTGGATCTTCAGAAATTAATATTTTAGTTAACATGTGTCAGTTTGTTTTTCTGAAACCGAAGCAGTTTTTTTATAATTTGTTTAGGGGTGATTTGAGAATCAATAAAAATTTGTTTTAGCTCCCGTACAATCATTCACCCCCCTCTGATTGCTATATTAGTGTATATCGATCCTACATGTCATTTGAGTGCAAGACTGCAAGTTGATTTATAGAGTAAAAACAAATATAATTGCTACTTTGCTAGAGACTAGAGAGTTGCTTGTTGATGTATTGCTTTTTTTGTTTGTAGAGTTGTTGAATTATGAAGAGGAACGGAGATATTGCATCTCTTTTCTAGAAACATACAACAATGAAGGCTGTTGCTGCTTCATATCTTTTCCGGAAACATTGCAAAAGGAGAAGCAAAGAAGGCTACCGCTGCTTTATCTCTTTTCCAGAAACATTGCATCTCTTTTCCAGAAACGTTTATTGAACGAGATATTTTCTTCCAAGTTGATGAAAATAATATAATCAAGAGTTTCATGGCTATTAGAAGGCGGAGGCGGACAAGAAGGATAAGAAGTAATATTGTATTCTTTAAACTATTGTAAGTGCGTAAGCTTCTTTTATACATATTTCATACTTAAAATGTTCGAACTATTTATATTATAATTTATACTTGTATTATCATGTTTCTAGTTATTTTATACTCGTATACTGAATTTCTCGACAACATTTATAGTTGTTTACCGAATTGTTCATTGGATTTTACCGAATTGTATATTATAATATTAACTCGGCATACCCTAATTTAAAATCCTAGATCCGCCATTCAGAACCTAGAATGACATCTATTCAGAAACGGAGGGAGTAGCTTGTAAAGGTATAATACTTTGTGTTGGTAGCTGTGAATACATGCATTAGAGAGAGCAAAATAAACAATGGCAGAGTAGGTTTTCTGTAATTTCACTACAGTTTACGGTGGCTAATAAAAAGATGGCCCTTACAGTGTTAACCTAACTAACTTATGGTTCGTACAGGTTCTTTAACATTTAAAATACTACTAGTTACTTAAAAGGCAATGTATGCTGTATACTCATGCAATCGTCTTTTGACATGGGCACCAAATCAACATGGAAAATTTGAAACAAAAAATGATGATGTACTCTATAGAGTTTTCTAGTACCCTTGAAATTTTCAATTTCAGATTCAAAACGTACTACTAACAAAAATGATAATTTTTATTTGAATAGTAGTATGTGATTTATCATCTACCATTTTTTTCATTTTTGTTACTCTTAACATAAAATGAATCTGAACTTAAAATTTTATGCATGGGTAGAATAAATAGAGAAGTACATCTGCCGTTTTTGGGGGAATTTTTCATGTTAATTTTGTGCCCAAACCAAACAAGATTGTATGAGTGTACCACAAAGGATTATTGTATAGCATATGTTGCTTATTTTAGAATATGTAAGCCCCGCAGGATAATAATAACTAGTTATTGCTCCCTCCATTTATTTTTGGGCTAATTCCTTATATGCCATTAGAAATGTCTAACTGCTCGGTGTTAGGTGCTGATTCGCACATATGCAGCTACAAGAGTTAATGTTCTATGAATATGCATTATTCTAATTGGTGTATTAATTGGAACAAGAAATCAGAGTTACCTCTTGTCTTTTAAGTTATTCCTCAGCGTGGGTATTAGCTGCTCTGTATCCCACTTTTCTGACCTTTCATAGTCGCTCTTGTTGATTTGAAAGAGCAAATCTCTAAGAAGCTTCTTGATATCAGGAGTTCTAGATACAGATACCGAAGCCCGACAATCAAATGATTCTTCAATTTTGCGGTACACCTCCATAGCCAGAGTAGTCTTACCTAGCCCTCCGATTCCAAAGATGGACACCACATTCAGCTGCTTGTCTTCACCCTTTAGCCACCCAATGATCTCCTCTCGAGGCTCATCGATGCCCACGAGGTTTTTGGCCTCCTCGTAGAGAGCAGGTGCTCGAGGGTCCAAGGGCACAGGCTGTGGTAAGCTGATTAGTTGATCAATATTGTACCGATTGCGCCGGTCGCACTGCTCGACAACAAGGGCCTTGAGTTCTTGGATCTCTTTTCCGATACGGCGATCCTCCCACAAATCCTTCATCTTACGCACAATCTTGTGTACAAAATTAGTCTTGGCGATATCGCCAAGGCTACGACGATGCTTGAAACAGTCGATGCGATCCTCGATATCATAGGATAACTCACGCACCATGTTCCTCCATTCCTTGGTTTGCTCGTTGATTTGCTCCTCCATGCCCGAGAGCCTCTCCAGTAGCGCATGAATGGTGCTCAACTCATCTATAAGGAAACGGATCCCATCCTTGACGCCTTTGACCAACTTATACTCATCACCGAGCAAGCCTATGAGCTTGCCGATGACCATCTCTCCAGCCATCTCGAGCTCTCTCAAATGATGTTGTGGTGTTGGTGGTGTCTGAGAACCAAACGGCGATTCCAGCTCTTGTATGGAGTATTGAGATCTGTGATAACGAGACCTCCAATAATTCACATGACTTCACTGGATAGTCGTCGGTGGTTGAGGCAGCCATTAGTAAAGCTACAGCCCATTATCTCCTTGTTGTTGCCAAATGGCAAAAAAAAAAAAACTTAAACTTTCAAAACTTTAATTATTAATATCCTTTTAAATATTTAAATTGAATATATGAAAATCATACATGTAGATTTGTATTGAAAAGTATTTCCATAATATTATAATTTTATTGGGTTTTAGAAATATATTAAATAGAAATTAGTACACAAAACTACATTTTGAAGGTCTTATATCTAAAACAATTACTATTTGTAATAGAAGGAAGTAGTTTTTACATTGATGGTAACCATTGGTGGTACCACTGGTAACTGTCATTATGGATGCACATGGCATTGCTCCACATAATACAGTACTAGTACGCTGTGCTGCTATCAAAGGGGTAATCACCGAGGCCCGTTAAGAAACGTGGGGAATTTTTCTTACTTCTCATTAAAAAATGTACTATTTTATTCAAAATTCATGTGTTCCATGTTTTTGTTCGACATGTTTGATGAAAGTACTAATTAAGAAGGTTATAAATCAAGGGGACGAGAAGAAAAAATGGCCATACAATAAATGCTTAAATACATTGAAAATAGGAGGCGGAATAATTTGTGAGAGAATTACTTTTTTTTCGATAAAAGAAGTTTTATTAATCTTAGTAAATTACATCAAGGTGATACAATTATACTAAGAAGACTCCGCCTCTACACGCTTAGGGTGTACACACCAAACACACACACACAAGAAAAGACAAAGGAACCGTCATGCAAACTACATCACGCAATATTGTCTTCAAGGCTATCCACCATCATAGCAACACTTGGACCGCGAT
Source organism: Guadua angustifolia (assembly GCA_036346375.1). Taxonomy (NCBI): domain Eukaryota; kingdom Viridiplantae; phylum Streptophyta; class Magnoliopsida; order Poales; family Poaceae; genus Guadua; species Guadua angustifolia. The sequence goes on along the minus strand of JAYEVE010000445.1, from coordinate 466,528 downwards.
AAAAACTCTCCAATGACAACGCCGCCAAGAAGGACTCGATACGCACACGCATCGCCATTGCCATGATCCAACTAGTGAAGGCCAGACCAAAGGTTTTCACCTCGGAGAGTAAATTCTCTGACTACAAAACAATATCTTCAACAAGACCATTGCCAGGCACAACCAACTAAGGTCAGACCTAGGGATTTCTCCTCAAGTCAAAGTACTGGAGATCCCAGTGTTGCAACCACCCTCATTCCAAGCTAGTGCCGCCATACCACTTAATCTTAGCCAATAGCAACGGCCACACGATCATCAAGTCCATAGAGTGCATCTAAAAAATGAGTTGTGTCGCCTAAGAAAGCGAATCCGCGAATCGATGCTAAGATGACATAGGTCAAAAGAAATGTATGAACAACGCTAGTAAGAGAAGAAGACGCTGAAGCGAAGAGTAGTCACCTAGATCGCCCATCATCCACAAGATGCCGGGCTACCACCAAAGACCCGCTTTTAGGAGCAACACCGTCATCCGGCCGCAAGGCTCCCACCAAGAACAAATAAATCCAAGGGCCGAGAGCACGGATCCGGTGAGGGACACCAAAGATCCGGCCGCCAAGCCACCGGAGTTCCACCAGCCGGAGTGGAGAGCGCAACCACAGACGTCCCCGCACGGATCTGGACAATCGAGTCCATGGAGCGAGATGGCCCCGCCGCCGCCTTCCTCGGAAGCTGAACGGGCCTCCCGCGAGCTCGCTCCGGCAGCGGCGTGGCAGAGAAAGGGTGGAGAAGAGGTCTGGCGGCGGCTAGGGCTGGGGAGTCCTGGCGGCTAGGGCAGGGGACATGGGGAGAAGAAGGCTTCACAAGCCTCGGAAAAAGCGGGAACCATGGGTTGCTATGAGAGAATTACTTAATTATGAGTGCAGGAGAGAAGATGTAGTGAACGAGGTCAAACAGATAAAAACATCAATAAATTTTCATACAGACCTTATATTATTGAAGGTTGCTTTCGGATAGAAATTTAGGATCTACACGACCATGCAAAACTGAAATGCTAGGAAGTCACAAAAGCCCAAGTCCTGGAAAAAAATACATTGAACAATTTTATATTCAAGACCTAACAAAGTTATTGAAGCTAAACAAAAAACAATGAACCAGGCCAGATATGATTAAATTTTTCATATGACTCATTCAGTTCCCTTGCTGCTAAAAAGTATTCTTAATCTCGCAAAACAAAGGATTTCCTGGTTGTTTCCATTTCAAGCCCAAGTAGTATGCGTTTTTATATATCAAATACCATGCTTCCTTTTCCTGCCAAAATTTCTGAATGAAAAAAATTAACGATACATAAGAATTTAGCCCCAACTGACTATTTACATATCTTGGTTGTGTGAATTTGATACAATAACTGCTTCCATTTGGAGGACCGAAACTGGTAACTAGAAGGTGATGAATAGAAGCTAATAAAAATTTTCCTGTCAAAAACACTAATACTATGGAGCAAACACTAAGTTTAAGAACACCAAAAAACAGGATGAATAGAGTAAGAATTTCAGCAACTCGGATGTAAAAAAATATCAAACTTGACCATCAAAATACATTAATAACATCATATCTACTCATCCAAAATTGATGAAACTTGAAACATAGCAAGATAAAGTCCTTAAGGTTATGATTCCAATGGAGATTTCAAAACAAAGTCCAAATAAATAATCTATCTAGCTCAACATCCACACTGCATAAAAACAGAAATTTCATAAACTTGACCGTGACAATAACTCAAGTTTTACCTATCCAAACTTAATGAAACTTGAACCATGACTAAGAAATAGCCTTAGAACTATGATTCCAAAAGGAATGGTAAAGATAAGACCAAGGTCTCAACCTTTCATACAAAAAGTTAAGCTGCACCAAAAATAATAATTTTATCTCAAGAACACGATGTTGCAAGCATAATTTGAGAAATAATGAGTTCTAATAGATCTTGTTGGGTTAGGATATGTTATAGATGAATTTTTCAACCTCTTACACATCCTAGATCCAATAAAAACACAGCAAGTAGAAGAAGGGGAAGCAAAACTCAAATTGCATGAAAGAAACAAACAAAAATATAAGAAATAGGATAAATTTTAGAACATATATGAACTTGGATCTTGCATTACTTAAAGAGAAATGATTACAAATCCACACTTCATGGTGGGCAAAACTCAAAGTAGCATAAAGAAACTAGTGAAATCATTCTCTAAGATTTGGCATGGAGGCATCCTTCCTCCCTCTATTTGTACCACATTAGGAGCAACCTCCACCTTAAGATCTTCTTGGCTCTCAAGAAATCTCATCAAGGGTTGAGATTCGCTCCCTCACTCATATATAAACTAACCCACAACCCAACAACATAACAGGTTTTAACCATACACTTGCATATTTCTCAAAATGCCACTTAAGTTCAAGATCCAATAACCCTATAATACTAACTTAACATCTACTCCACCCGTGAACCCTTGAACCAACGATCATTCTTTGTTTGAGAAGGACTTAAATTAGCATCTCATCCATTCACTTGTCATCCCAGCTTGCAGCAACTCCCTGGGCTTTGTCATCTTCCGATGTCATCTTGACCATCTAGACCTCAGTTCTCCTAGTCTAGTCCTGGTCTCCTTCGCTTCATCATGACCTAGCTCCAAAGTCCTGCAATCATATCAGACAAGCAAAACATCACATAGCGTTGCTTAGCATAATATGTAACATGTAATCAACACCAATATCAATTCTTAATTAATTGCATCGCTCAAGCTCACTAGGCCGGTCTGTTAGCTAGTATACCGACAGCAACCCAAAGTTGCAAATTCATTTTTTCAAACCTCACACAGAGCGACACAAACCTAACAAATATCAAATACTCATCGTACATCCCTGGGTTGACTTTTATATGGTCTCACACCATTGCTTGGGTGCTAGTTTTGTTATATGATTGAAATCCATCTAACACAAAAAAAAGTAAGGCTATAACCCCATAGGACATCACTGAACTGCTCCTCCTCCATATACAGGGGAAAAAATTAAGTTGCAAGTGCCACAGAAAAAAAAGAGAACATAAATCAGTAACTTTTCCTTTCATCTCATTGTTCTGGAGGGCCTATGGCTGAGGGCGGCTAGGGTTTCTCCCTAGCCGCCACCGCCTCTCACCAAATCTCGCGACATCGGCGGCGCGCCTCCGGATCTCGATCTCCTCGTCTCGAGCCTCTCGTCGCGTGCTCCCGGAGATAGCCGAGATTGTTCGGTCCGATTCCCTCCCCGCCTGTGCTGGTCGAGATGACGACCAAACATGCGAGAAATTTCCTCGTGCCGTTCGCGTTGGCTTCCGTGAGGCGTAGCGCGACCATCTTGTGCGGCAGCGTCCGGAGGTGATTATCCTCGAGGGCGCGAGCGATGTGATGCCGTCTTCACCGGTGCGGTTCTTTTCGAGTCGATGATTTGCGAGCTCGATCGTCCGCCTCCGTCTTGCCGCCGAGGCTGCTCCGTCGGCATCTTCGATCCAGCCAGTCGCATGACATATCCTCGGCGATCTTCGCCCATGGATCTGGTGGCGATCGCAACAAACCGGCGGCGGCTGATCTATCTTTCTCTCTATGAGGGCGCTGGTGGCCAGGTTCGCCGTTGCTGCGATGATGATACCGAGGCGGTTGGCTCCTTGTTGGGCGGGTCGTGCGGATCGGACAAAATTAGATAGTTTCTTCCAATTGGGGGGAGAGGGGAAGGATCTGGATGAGGCGACGCCATGGCGGTCGCGCTCGTTCCTTTCGGATGGCCTTTCTTGCGAAATCTGTTTCGGATGAAAGGAGGTGCAATTCACAGTGTGAGTTGGATTGTGCAAGGTATTGTCTTTCTTCTTCAAATTTGGAGAAGATGCATTTGTCGCGGAGATTTTCGGCTCCTTTTGCCGGAGGCAAATTCCAGTCCTCTTGCAGTAATGCTGGCCTTGTTTCTGAGTCCAATCTCGGCGATGTGCAACCGGATGTGCAGGATATTGGGTGACGATGCTTTAAGAATCAATTTAAAGCGATCATGACAGGTGGAGCAATGGCTTGCGGTGGCGATCAATTTAATGGTCGCAGCTATGGTGGTCCAATTTGTCTTGCTCGTGGTGGTCTTCGCCCCCAAGATTTCAAGTTGGTGGTCATGGACGGTATGGAGTCCGTGATCGCGTTCAAGATTTTGGGGGCAATGATTCAAATAGCGGTGTTCTTGGTGGTGGCGCCGAATGTTGGAAATCCAGGGTTGCGGATTGTGGCACCCGAATGTTGGAAATCCGTGGTGCGGATTGCTTACGCGTTTCTTTTTTTCCTTTTTGTTTTGTTTAAGGGCTGTGTGCTTCTTGTTAGCGAGAGGCCGGAGAAATTTTAAGGACTTGTATCATCTTGATGTAATGTTCTTGAGATTAATAAAATCTTCCTTCATCTAAAAAAAATAAATCAGTAAATTTTAGTGCCATTGAAAATTTAGTTATGTTAACAAACTTTCAATAGCACAAAAAAAACTATAGCTGCATGTATACAAAATTTGGACCGCATTTCTAAACTGAATCTCTCTAGGAAAAAGAACCACCCCTTTGAACTTTTAATCAAACCATACTGTAGTTGTTATTAATTACTAGGAATTTAGGCATCACGTTTGCATTAGAGAAGCAAACAAAGCTACAGCTGCAAGTAGACAAAATTTGGAGTGCATTAAAGCTAGGCGGTGAAGCAATTAATGAAAAGTTTTTCTTAATGCAGTGAACCAGTCGTGTTGTTTCAAGGAAAAGGTTTTCTTATGTGCAGTGAACGAACTAATGAGTGGAGCAATCGAAAACTACCTAGTTCTACTTACGCTTTGACAACCGGAAAGCGCCGACACATTACATATGCAATAGGAACTTGAGCACGAACAAAATCAGAAGACTCTGACCGGAACCAAGGGTTCAGCGATCATATATACCTTGTACTAATACTGTTAGTCTAGTTTGAAAGATCGAGTCAATGGGTGCAGGAACTGCTCAGAAGACAGCGGATTAAGCCACCGCTAGATTATTATCGAGGTTACCAGAAAAACGGTTCATCTGGTTACAACGTGTACGGGTTTTGGATTCGCAGTTTACCATTTTTTCTTTCAATTTTTACTATGAATATAAACCCGAACTTTAAACCGATTTGAGTTCGATAAATCAAGTTCACAATTCACGGAGATTTACAGTAAATATGATAAGTATGATTAATACTGCAGCGGTTCAAGAGAGTTCGCGTGAGGAAGAGCCAAGAGGAGAGTCTCCTGGTTTTAGAAGCGAGCTCGCCATGCTCGATCGAGAGGACGTGCGGTGCACGAGGAGAGCGAGGCCTGGAAGACGATAGGTTGAGCTCTAGGGTCCAAGGAGACGTGTGTATGTATTACTCCCAAGTCCCACTAGACTGGTCCACGACAGCGCCGTCTCAGGCCATATCCCCGACCAACTTTTTGACCCGTTTTAGCATGGCTGTGTCACGGCTTATCGAAATGCGAGAAAAAACGCACAATAGGAACAAGTATTAAGAACGTGACATACGAGTTAGATTGGAAGTTCCAGATAAACTTACAAGATAGGAGTCGCTGATGACAATCTTCACTCAAGTTAGGTGACGACGCTCACCTCTAGACTACACTACAAGAACTAGGAGAAAATTCATGGTTTTTTTTAAATTCGTGGGCAAAAAAAAACCCACGAATTTATATATTTAAATTTGTCGGTTTATAAAAAAACCCACGTATTTAATTAAATTCGTGGGCAAAAAACCCACAATTTATATATTTAAATTGCCGGTTTATAAAAATACCTATTTAATTTAATTAAATTGTACAAAAAACTCACGAATTTATTTTTTAAAATTCATCGGTTTTTATATAATTTCAAGAATTTAATTAAATTAAATGGCTCTATTGCCCACAATTTAAAAAGTTAACCCTAATACCGGCCGACCTTCTCTTCTCTCCTCTCACTCTCTCTCTTCTCTCCCTCTCACGGTCTCACCCACCCTTGCGCCGCCGCCCACCTGCCCCCTTGCCCGCCGCCTTCTCGCCCCGCCCGCTTCGCCCGCGCCGCCATCCCGCCGCCACCACCCCACCTTTGCCGCCCGCGGCCCGCCGCCTCCCGCCTGGCGTCCTCTCGGCAGCCCGTGACCTTCGCCCCGGATGAAGCCATCCATTCTTCGCAGCCTCGTGCGTCCTCTCGGCAGCAGACGGAAGGGCGGTGGCGGCAAGGCCGGCGGTGGGTTCGTCCACCTCCTCGCCCGACCCCCGAGCTCTGGTCGCTCGTGCTCAGCCACCGGACGCAGATCACATCGCCGACATCAGCCTCGTGGTGGCCTACCTCGAGTTCGTCCCCGGGTGCGTCTTGCTCGAGTCCGGCACGGGGAGCGGGTCGCTCACCACGTCGCTGGCCCGCGCCGTCGCGCCGTACAGACGCGTGTGCACGTTCGATTTCCACGAGCAGAGGGCGGCCTCGGCAAGGTAAGAAAGCAACTGGGGACTAATTAACATGTGAGAAGTGATTGCCTGATTGTTTCACAAATCATTACTGAGTCGATTTTACTAGGTCGTTCTATGAAATGTAAAATGAATGCTTCTTGGCATTGATTTTGGTGTGCACAGAATAGTGATAAGCTGATAATGCGCAAGAAAGATGATCCTGGGTTGTTTCCTTGCATGAGTTGTCTGAATGTTGTAAGCGCTATGAACAACAATTAGTTTGTAATTGTGCAAGCTTGGGTGCGAGATCGTTTTCTTTTACTCCAGTTTCGTGTGAAGTAACTCCTGTTATAATATGGTATTTCCTTGGGGGATTGCCAGATTAAAATGTATGCATGCCCCACTGCTAGAGACATACCCCACTACTAGAGACGTGCAGTGCTGATGTTCTGCATTGAGTATGTGTAGCGAACTTTTATGTGGGAAAACCCATGCAGAGCTTCTGTCATATGAGTTCTTGTTTTGGGAAAATTTGTATACTTTGTGTGTACTGGAAAAGCCGGTGTTATAATCTTTAGACAGAGTAATACTCATGTGAGTGAAGGTATGTAAGTCTATGCCTAGGACAGAGTACATGATTAAACTTGTATTTTTCATTATGAGAATTTATATAGAAGAGATCTTATTCACAACTAAGAAACTAAGAAAGTAAGGCTATTACTGATCGTAACGCCCCAAAATTTGACCGAATTTAAAATTTTGGAGTTATTTGAATTTTTATGAATTAATAAATCTTTATTTGCATTTAATTTCATTTAATTGAATTTATCTGAATTTTTGGGGATTTATTGGATTTAATAAACATTTATTTAAAACTATCCTTCTCTTGATTAATTAATACCAGAAAAAGTATTTATCAAAAATAAATGAAATTATTTTATTTAGGTTCAAAATGCTCAAATATTTTCTAGAATTTTTCGGATATTTTTGGTGCCCCAAATAATTACTTTGAATTACTGGAATTATTTTTATCGCTAAAATCTGGGAAAATGGCTAGCTACAGTGTTGGGCCGGCCCACCACTGTGCTCGCCCGGGGAAAACCCTAATCTCCGCCGTTCGCGCCGTCGGATCTCGACGGACGGTTGATCTCGCTGCATCGATTCACCGGCCGAGATCAATCGCCACCGTTGATCACGATCGGACGGTCGATGTGACCGGAGCTTCTCGGGAGGGCGCGATCAGGCATCCGCCGCCACGCTGGCGCCGTGGATTTTGTCGAAGATTGGCGCCGTTCAAGGCTCGCCGAGCGAAGATAAAGCCCGCGTGAAGCATCTCGCCTCGCCCATTTGCCATCTCTCTCAAGTCTCGCTGTGTTTCTAGCCTCCCAAGAGTTTCGCCGGTTCACACTCTTCCCGCCGCAGCTTCCTTCGTTCGCCGCCGTCTGCCGCCTCCCGCCGTCGCCGAGACCATCACCAAGCTCCCCGAGCCGAGACGCACCCGTTGGGCCACTTCATTCCCCCGGAGAAGCTCGGAAACGCCGTCGCCCGTGTCGTCTTCTCCAAGTCCGGCACCAGCGCCACCGTTTTTCCGACGCCAAGAAGCTTCGGCAACCGCCGGATTCGCATCGGACGCCTACGGTAAAGCCACGATTTTCCGTTATGAAGTTCAAATCGAACCCAGAGGATTAGATCTTGACCGTTAGATCTTGATCGGAAGGTTCGGGTTAGGCCGCCAGAATTACGATGAACAAGAAACTCTCGGTAATAACGGTAGTCAGAGGATCTTCATCCGACGGTAGACATGCATCCACGTAGGCTTAGGAATAGTAAACCGTCGGGGTAACGCTGGCCGTTGGATCCTCATCCGACCGCCCAGGTTCATCCACGTCGGCGCGGTGAACAGTAAACCGTAGCGGTAACCGTAGCCGTTGGATTTCGATCCAACCGCCTCTGTTGCGACACGTGTCACGCGGGGAAAATCAGCCGGAAAATCGGTGGAAAATAGAGGATTAAATCAGTTTATTCTTTTATGAATTTTCAGCAAACTTGTAAAGGCTATAACTTTTGCATTTTAACTCGGATTTGGGTGATTCCAGTGCCCAAAAATTTGTAAAATGTGAACTATTTATTGGTGATTTTTATTTTATTTTTAGAATTTATCTTGCTGTCTGTATAGTGTATTTATTGTGTGATTGCTTGTCTTAGAGTAGACTCGAGTCAGGGTTTCGTCGAGGAGAATTTGAAGACTCGTCGCAGAACCTCGACCAGAACCAACTCCTCTTCGAAGGCAAGTCATGCTTTGATCATTTTGCGCCTAGTTTACAAAGTGTATTTTGATTTCCATAAATGCATGCTATGTTATGAATAAATACTATGGATTAAATGGGAAATGGTAGATAAAAGCCAAGATTGTTATGCCACCTTGAATATAATATTTATATGCCCTGAAACCCTTGTTCACCCTAAGATGACTAATATGTTGGATGCTAATAATAATGCCAACACGGGAGGCTAGACCGTGATAGCTGCTTAGTCCGCTTTTATGCGATGAATGAATTTCAAATAGTAAATGAATATTGACTAAACAATTATGGAACGCATTTTTGAGAAATGCAATGATGTCATGTGTTGGCATTGGGATAGTGACCTGTGTGGTACTGTTCCATGAATCGATGTGGAAAATGGCATGTGTTGCTTATTTATAACATGGGGTATGGGAAAGGATTTGGACCGGGGCAAGTGGCGAGAAGGCTTTGTGCTGGTGGGCTGTGTGGCAACGGGTGTATGAAAGATTATGAATGGTCAGGTGTCGAGAATTACGGTTGTCTTGCAGGGACGATTAAGGACTTAACCTTGCGAGCCTTTGAGCTGAGTTCGTGTACAACCACTTGTCCCAGTATGGGACGACCTAGTTAAGTAGGTTTCTAACCTCTTTCCTTTGAAACCTCGGGGTGACAAAGGCACACCAGTGCAAGCTAATCAGAAAGCGTACTGTCTTTGCGGCTTGGTACCCATTCAACGATACTTGCCTGTCTAAACTTCGACTCAGTGTGAGGAGTGTTAGAAGGAAGTAAATGTGAGGGGTTCATCGGTCAAATGTTAGTCTCTCAAAGACTTTGTTGCATTCAATCACTGTGGTGAGCGATCAGATCCTGTGGGTAAAGTGTACACCTCTGCGAGTGTGTGTGTGAATCTATTGAATAGCCGTGTCCACGGCATTGGACATTGCTCGGTGATTACAAATAAGGGTTAGATTTCCAAAATAAAAATGTGGAATGGGTGGTCGTGTGCCAAAAGTCATTGAAATAAATTTAGGGTCAGGTGCCAAACTCTTGGAAAAGAATTGAGAAACTAATTATTAAATATTGGTTTTACCGCTTTTAATCTAATAGGATTACCTATTTAAAAGAAATACCGCTTTATGCAAAATAACCAATTAAGCCTTTCCTTGGAATAAGCCATGCATGTAGTAATAGACCAAGACTGCATGACTTGTTGAGTATGTTGTATACTCACCCTTGCATCGACAAAAACCTCAGAAGAAGAAGAAGCCGTGCCAGCTTGGAATGAAGAGTTCGTCGAAGGCCAGGAGGACTAAGGGGTTGATCCGCACTCAAGAGCCCTGTGGCTAAGAGTGGTTCCGCTATCGTATTTTGCTTCCGCTGAATGAACTTGATACTGATGATATTTATCGCCCTGCGCGGCGAATTATTGTAAGGCGACCATAAGGTCATGTAACTCGACTATATTATGCTTGAAGTACTTTATTACTTATTTCCGCTGTGTATGATTGTGGTACTTCAACCTGTTTATCCTGTGTGTACTAGCATGATCCTGGACTAGTACAGAACGCACAGAGTGTCCGAATCCGTGAAAATTCGGGGCACGACACTGACAAGATCATGAAATCTAAGGATGGAATACTGGTGTTGTTACTCTTGTTGTCTTTCAGATTGTCTTATGTGTATGATGAAATACTATGTTTAATAAATGAGAGTGGATTTGAGATATTGATCAGCAGCTTGCTTCTTCTTTGTGTTTCAATTTCTAATATTAATGTGTATGCATAAAGATATAGTCGGTGAATGAATCACTCTTGATCAATGGTGATGGCAAAATTGGCATAAAATTCGATGGTTCGGTTTAGTAAGTATTCCCAAGTTCAAATCCAACCATGTCCTTCTAGTTCGATTCGATGGCGGTGTGTGGCTATTGGAATATTATTTTGGAATGACACTATTTTGAGAGAAATGGCCTAAGCAGTCTAATTAAAGTAGCTGTTCGAGACATACAAGGAGAAGGGTTCCCTGAGGAGTAACATGGTGCTATCGATGTTGTGTTCTGGACTTGCCCCACCTTGGTTGGCGAAGAATATATGGCCTTGATCATAGAGGAACTTGATCCGAAGTCCTTGCCTGCATTAAGGTAAACTATCATGTTTTCTTCTACCATAGTGTGTCTGATCAGTGATAGAAATTGGTGCACAGTAATTGGTTCCATTATCCCGTCTGGCATCCCATCAATATCCAATAATTTTTTTTCTAAAAGATACTATCTGCTGGTGTTGTAGATTGGTTTATGACACTGGATTTACATTGTAATTGATTTGGGTCAACTACTTTATTTCAGCTTTTTTATTTACTATCCAGTAACATGTTTATCAAAATATCCTGATTTGTTCGAACATAGACAACCATGAATTCACTGTCTGACTTGGAATGTGTTAGTATTCTCATATGCAAATGAAAAGGAAACAAAGGAAGATTTGAATTGACACTCTTTTAGTCTCGATACAGTTTTGAATTGCACCTCTACATATATATCTTCTGATGCTGCCAGTGTGTAATATTGAACATTCTATGATCCTCGTAGTAAAGTTTATGGAGAAAGACACCAAGACTGACTTCACACCTCCCGAGTACCTTAAGACCGGTAAGTGTCTCATATATATAAGCGAAATTTTCTGCGAACATGAATGCATTATGAATTTTATGTGTTTGTTTATGATCATGAAGCTCCAAGTCATATGGCCATATTGCCAAATAAACTATACCATAAAGTTTGGTTATGTCCTCGGGATATATGCTTTGGATATACTCACATTGTCTTGTAAGCCATGTATGCATTTGGCTATTTGCTCTCATTAACATAACTCTTTTATGATGGAAAATTACAAAGCTGAATTTTCAGTTAGCATTTTGCACTTTTATATATTATTGTTGTACATGGCCATTGAGTGTAACTAACTTTTGTCGAAGATCGACTTTATTGAAGGAAAGCATTCACTTGTTTGGTTTCTGTGTAGGCACTTGACCTTATAAGAGGAAATTAAGAATTTCACGGTGTTGATGGATTCTTGCTTGAAGGCCATGTCTCCACTCGATGGAACTCGACTTGATGCGATTAGCATCCCGTTGTTTGCAATATGAAGCTCGTGACCATCCAAACACGAAAGTCTGTGGTGTCGCTCTTGTAAACCTCCGTAAAGATGCTTCGTAATGTTCTTTATTTTATGTGCACACACGTGATTGATTATCTAAGGATCTCGCTAGAATGTCTCCTTCGGTTTGAGAGATTGATATATATATTATAACCGCAAATGTTCTTTTGTCTGCCGAGTGGATATCCTATTTACAAGAGAGGTCATGCCGAAATTTTGTACATTTCGGTGACTTAGTTTAGACTCTTGCAAGTATTTTCAGATTTAGTTTAGTACTTAGATTGTGCTATAAGAAATTGTCGTTTCAGAATTAGTTTAGTTTCAGAATTAGTTAAGTTTACTTCATTTGGTATGACAAGCTGAAGTTAACATTTCAGATTGAGGCTATTAATGATTTTGCTAAGTTCTACATTTAAATAAGTTTTCAGATTTTGCTATAACACACCGCATCCATGCTTGTTGTGATATCATGAAAGTTGGTGGTTGTGTCTCTTGTGTACAACACATAGTCGCATGTTTTCTAATCTTTGAGAAGTTTGGAGCACCTAGTTTCCTCTTAGTGATCTAAATGTTGTCTAATTGGCTCTTTGCATTTCGATGAGAACTTGGAATGGAAGTCATTTGGTTGTCCAATTCAGCCACAGATCAGTCCAATAAATTTATCCTTTTAATCCAATGCGTTGTAGTTTGGAAAGCATCTTAGCTTGTCATATTTTCTCTTTCTATAGGTTAGTTACTGTGAAAATGATGTGGACTGCAGACGCCTACTACAACTGATCCACTTTGGAGAGATGTTTGATCCTTCACATTGTGCAAAACATGTGATAATTGCTTGAAAGAACTGACATGGATTGAGAAAGATGTGACTATGATAGCTAGGCAGTTGGTAAGTGGACAGCTGTGTACCTCCTCCAAAACAGGTCAAGTAAAGTATATCTATTACCACACAGGTCAAGAAGCATCGTCATGATACTTTGAGTCTTCATGGAGCTGGTAAGCATCTTGCTAAAGGTGAGGCAGCAAGAATAATACGGCATCTAGTTACTGAGGAAATACTTATTGAGGATGTCAAAAAGAGTGATAACATGTATGGGTCGGTATCATCTGTCTTAAAGGTGAAACATACAGGATCCCTTGGTTGGTTTATTTTGAGACGAATATTGCTAATTCTTTTCTTTTACAACTTTCTAGTAGCTGCTTTGGTCTAACACATACATTTTCTTACACAATTTTTTGTTGAGCAGGCTAATCCGACAAAAGTTGGTGATCTTCGTATTGGCAAGCACAACATTGTCCTTAAGTTTGTTTTCTGCCTTGTACACATTATTGAATTTACAACATATGCTGGATTTGTTTTTTCCCTTCAAGTTTAATTGACACATTTTGCTTTGTTCAGAAATATTGTCCTTTATGCAACTTCGTTGATCATTCGTTTTCTTGTGTTACCTTCACATCTAAAATCTTTAAGGGTCCATGTACATCTTTAATAAAGGATGCCTTGTAAGTACAAATAAAGTTGATTTTGTGGCTATATTTAAGACATCTTAAAACTGCTAAACAGTTGGTTTTGGCGGTTATGGAAAATCCTAGTTCAGCTTGAGTTTTGCAACCCTGACTGCTTTAGGGCCTTTGAAACCAGCCAGAAATTGGACGATCTCTTGGATGCGCGCCTGTGGGTAAAAAACTCACTTGGACGATCTTCCAATCAACAGATCAGAAATTGGCATGTCTGGATGAATCAAGACAATGTCCACCTGGAATAATTTTGATGAATCCTAAATTCAGTTGTACTTGCAAATTTCAACTAAGCACATACTATACATTACACATTCTGTGTGAACATACCGCATATTGCCTTCGTCCATAGAGCCAGCCACTGCTCACTGCTCACAAATGATACAGTATACATCAGCAAGTAGCAGTTTTGGTTTGCGGTAAGATATGAAGAAAGTGGAATTCAAGCAGTACAAATCACTTCCAGTAAAATAATCGTACTGACTTCTTTTGCATTGTCACTTCTTTTAAGTTCATCTACAATCATTATGCAATAGTCTATACCTGAACAATAATAGGTAAATGCCGAATTAAAAGCTCATTCGTAGAAAGGATGGAAGACAGTAACTGCATTGCAAATTGGTTAAGGTGTGGAAAGACATCCCAACATAAAAAAGATACCCTTTTGTACACTCTCTGCAGAATTGAAAATTTCAATTCATGCATACCATCAGGCTGATTATCTGTGCCAATGCCTGTAATGCCCATGACTCTGGGTGCGAAAGGATTCCTGTAAAGAACAGAGGGAACATAGATTAGAAATATTAGATAAAAACATGTTACATGAATTTGATGTGAGAATACAAACCCTGCAGTCAAGAAGGTACGAGATTGTCTTTAAGTTTGTTTTCTGCCTTTTGGTTTGAGAGATTGATATATATATATATAAGTGCAAATGCTTTTTTGTCTGCTGAGTGGATGTCCTATTTACTAGAGAGGTCATGCCGAAATTTTGTATATTTCGGTGACTTAGTTTTTGTTGAATTATGATCCAAATTCAGAAGAAGGCTAACTTCTGTCGGAGCGGAGCGGAGGCCCGTCGCCAGGAGGCTTGGGGATATTTTTGGATACATATGTAGAAATAGGCAGATCGCTCTACGCTGGCTACAATTTTTTTTGTATGAATGACAGCTAAATTCGTGAGCCATTTAAAACCCACGAATTTAGCGGTTAAATTCGTGGGTTTTTTCAGCCCACGAATTTAGCTGTTAAATTCGTGGGTTTTTTCAGCCCACGAATTTAGCTGCTAAATTCGTGGGTTTTTTCAGCCCACGAATTTAGCTGCTAAATTCGTGGGTTTTTTCAGGAACCCACGAATTTAATTTAAATTCGTGGGTACCCACGAATTTAATTGATTAATTTCATCGAGTTAAATTCGTGAACTAAATTCGACGGTTTGCTCACGAATTTAACTTAAATTCGTGGGTTTTGGCCCACGAATTTTTCCCTGTTTCTTGTAGTGCTAGTCGGCTGAAAGGTAATGTGGGCCATATTGGTAGTGATTGTGGTGTGTGAAAATTCTCATCAATAATTAGGTTTAGAACCACCGATTTAGGCCCTGTTTGGAAGCAATGTATTTCAAAACTATGGTTTTAGTATACTATGGTTTGCAATTGTTTTGTTATGAATACCATGGTTTTACTAAACTCTTTTAAAACCATGGTATTTGAGTGAAAATAGATAAGAAGCTAGTCAAAACCATGAAAACTTTAGGTTGGAGTGGAGTTTCAAATACTCCAAAAATACCATGGTATCTACCAAACTATGGTTTTTAATACATAGCTTTTGACATGGTAACCAAACACCTCATGGTATAAAATACCATGGTATTCTTAGAAACTATGGTATTACCTAGAAACTATGAAAATGCATTGCTTCCAAACAAGGCCTTAGTTATAAATTAGTGCGCTGTGAGAAAGCCCAATTATGCATTGCACTCTATGTATAGTACTATCTCGGTAGCTCGAGCTCTCAATATTAGGTCTAAACCCACTATCTCGAGATCGAAATTTTGACAGGAATTAACTGCTTCGATGCTTTTTTCTCAAGGCACTGAAAGTACGTAATTTTTAGGGTAAAAGGACCAGCTCGAGATTGATGCTTATATAGATTTGGTTTGGAACTGATCTATTTTCGCAATTCGAGCCAAGTTCGAACCTAGCCAAAACTAAAATTCTAACAGAGGACTTCACAAGTTCAGCCTCTGCTCGGCAGTGTGCTTGACTGAAATATCCAAGTCACCTGTCTCTATTTGGACTAACCAATCGTGCATCCTCACACTCACAGAACCTTCTCCAAGACCCGAACGATGCACGGGGAACTTGGACCCGGCAGCACGGATTATTCGACAACATTCATCGGCTGACAGCTACGGATATGTACAACAGCAAAGAAATTTGACAGAGCAACTCGAATAACAGGCTGGAACATTGCTAGAATTTTTTTTTTAAATAATATTATTTTAATTCGAAATTGCGACATTAATACACGTTTTTAAAAAATTACAGAAATAATATCCGGCCGCCAAACCGTTTAGCGATAATAGGTCGTCGCTAACGGTTTGGCGACTCTCGAGTAGTCGCCGAATAGTTTGGCGATAATAGCCTAATCCACAGATCAAATCGCCGATACCGCTTGTCGCCAAGTCAGGAGTGGTCGCTAAACCGCTCGGCGACTACTCAAGAGTCGTAAACGGCTCGGCGACTACTAGTAGTCGCCGAGCGGTGTGGCGACTACTAGTAGTCGTTCAACTGTTTGGCGATAATACTGTACATTTATTAATTTGTAAGTAAATTTTTTTGTGAACTGTTTATGCAATAATTGTTATATTAAACAGGAAAAAACTAAAAAAACTCTTGTCATGTAATAGACGGGAAGAATTATTTTAGTTCGTTAGTGATACGCATCTCACTTTCGTATTTTCATAGCCCCGCGGGATTGGCAAGACACGGTCAAAAAAAGACTGAATAAATGAAGGCCGGCCTACGCAGTGCGGGCTACCACTTACATATGGGCGAGATAGGAAGACGTTCCTCCGGCATTTTGTTGCGAAAGTCGGAAAAGGCACTAACGGCTACGAAACCACGGAAATCGTGGGCACTAAGGGGTTTTCGTTGCCCCGCGGGACAGGCCAGACACGGTCCAAAAATTACGAAAAAATTCTAGGACGGCCTACGCAATGCGGGCTACCACTTACGTATGGGCGAGATAGCCAGACGTTGGCCCGACCATTTGTTGCGAAAATCGGAAAAGGCACTCGCGGGTAGAATCAGCGAGCACGTATAAAAATTAAATTGGACAACCACGACGTCGGAAAATTTTGAAATATTTTATGGAGGTTCCTGATAAATCAGTGATATTACCATAAAAATTTCAAATAATTTGAAGATCTGAACAATGTTTTTAAATTCAAACAATAAAATTTGATTGTTATGAACTTTTGAAAATTTAATTTTATTGTTATGAACATCATAGACAGTGAATTTTCAAGATTTTATGGTTGACAACAACTCATGTTATGAACACTTAAATTATTTATTGAACATATATAAGGGTACATACAATCGAAAGTTCTCGATGAGAAAATAAGCAATAGATTAGATTATATTATATTACTAGGGCATTACAACAGTGGACGAGGTTAATAAGGAAAGCATCGTTTCGTCGTGTGGAACAAATGATCGTTCGCTTATCCGGGTACAACCGAATGATGTCATACATTTTCGCATATTACGACCCGTTCTAGTATTGCGACCGGTCATCGGACACCGCTCAATCCCTACTATGAAAGAACTCCATGGGGTTCCGTAGCTTCTCCCAAATTGCCGCCGATTGGGTGGCCTATGCCGTCGCCCTCGTGTATAAGACTTAAATTTTGGTTGTTCTTTATGTGGATTTCGGCCCTCCCATATGGGCATGTCATCCCGATTCCCGGCGTCCCCTATGTTAATACCATCCGGGTTCCCGGATGGTCCGCGCAACGCGTCGAGGATTTGTTGCGTGGTGCGGGCCTCGGCCGGCTTCTTCCCCTTGTCCCTTCTTCTTCGAGAGGAGGAACCCTCTTGCGCCTCTGTTGTGTTGGCCGTTGTCGGAGACATGCGGAGGCGCCTGCTCTGTTTCGGCTCGCACTCCACTATATGGTGCAGGAGGTGTGTGTTGGGCTTATGGTTGGACAACCGGAAGCGTGCCCTGCATTCAATGCAGATGCCCTTGGTGGTTGCATAACACCATAGGCGTACTTGGTCTGCTTTTCGGGCGGTAGTGGCACCACGGAGAGGGTTGCTCCGCCATTATACCATGCAGTTGCTCGAGATGTGGGTGGTACGCGTCTCGGGTCCACCCATTGAAGTACCAAAGATCGCTCCTCGGCCAAGGGCACCGGTAGAATCTCCGGTCCGCTAGATCACTGGGCAGTATCAACCACCGCCTCCGGCCATGTACGCAGACGCCGGGGCTTTGGGTGGCTCTGGAGGAGGTTCCTCCTCGACTTGTTGATGTTCGAAAATGCCCTTTTGAAGTCCTGTGCGATGAACTGGTTTAGAACTACTACTTTGTGAGTTTAATATGAGTATGTCGCATGAAACTCACCGACGGTTGGCCCTTGCACACCGGCCCTAAGCTCTGTCGATCTAGAAAAGGGACATATCTGGCGGCCTCCCACCGGGTGAAGTTCTCGCCGAAGCGGG
Organism: Guadua angustifolia; assembly: GCA_036346375.1. Lineage (NCBI taxonomy): Eukaryota > Viridiplantae > Streptophyta > Magnoliopsida > Poales > Poaceae > Guadua > Guadua angustifolia. The sequence goes on along the minus strand of JAYEVE010000445.1, from coordinate 448,396 downwards.
TAGGCGTCGTGGCGCTTGTTGAGAAATTCGTAGTCGCGTCGTTCCGGCCCGTCGATCCATTGGAAGAAGCAACACCGGTCCTTGTGCTGAGAAAAGAAAGAACGATGCATGAGATGGTAGTGTTACCCTGTATTGTGTGGACACCAGTAGGTTTACCTCGTAGGTGCGGGCACAGCAGTAGTGAGCACGGGCGGCCGTGTCTGGATGGGTAGATTGCATCATCTTTGCCGGTAGGTTGCAGTCGCATTTGGGCCGGGGCAGCTCCGGCAGAACTGGGGCGTCGACGCTACTGTCATCCGGATATTCGGGGCGGGATGACTTCTGCTTGCTGAAGAGGCGACGATAGAACGACATTATGCCCTAATTTACGTGAGATTCACCGAGGTTTATTGTGGTTTGGTGTGTTGGATGTCTACCCTTCGCCATGTTTTATAGTGGTGGTGAGGGTTACTCGAACGGCGTGTCACCCATCATCAAAGCCGCGTGTTGTCGTTTCAGTCTGAAAAGCGGGGTGCAGCGTGTTGTCGTCTCAGTCTGAAAAGCAGGGTGCAGCGTGTTGTCGTCTCTGCCCGAGCAGTGTGGTGCAGCGTGTTGTCGTTTGAGTCTGAAAAGCGGGGTGCAGCGTGTTGTCGTCTCTGCCCGAGCAGCGTGGTGCAGCGTGTTGTCGTTTCATTCTGAAAAACGGGGTGCAGCGTGTTGTCGTCTCAGTCTGAAAAGCGGGGTGCAGTGTGTTGTCGTCTCAGTCTGAAAAGCGGGGTGCATTGATATCGGAAAGGTAAAAAAAACGTGAACATCACTATTAATATTGTAAAACAGTACGAACAAAGTAACAAAGAGAGAACAACACTCTAAACAATGTAGAATAGTATAAAGTAAGAACAAAAGTAGGACAGCAGCCTATGAACGAGTCCCTAGTCGGCGCCACCCTCCTCGACGACCCTCTTGACCCCTCGTCTTTGAGGCGGTGCATCGTCAAGAGGGCGAGGGTGGCGCTTGCGATGGCCCGCTTTGATCTGCGATGGCACCGCCGCCGTAGTCCGGCGGGTCAGAACGCCGCCTGCCGGCCGACGGCGTGGAGGCAACGTGTACCCTAAGGTACCGAACTCCGGCTGCGGAATCGTGGTTTGCGGTCGGGGCTGCGTGCCTGTGTCGGTCGAGGCTGCGTCGCTGCGTCGGTCAGAGGCAAGATTAACTGCACCACGGCCAAGAATCGTCCGCGAAGAACTCCTGCTCGACGTGGCCCGAGGAGTGCGTGGACTGAGAGAACTGGCCTCCACCCTCAACGTAGCCTGCGCGTTCGGATAATACCTTTTAATTGTAGTTACGTGATGCAAAAACTCAACGTAAGTAGCTCGACTTACCTGGCGTGGGGACCATGGTGGGAGCGCGTGGTGCCTGCCAGCCGGACCCTCCAGCCACGCCTGGGCCCGGAGGCAAAGGAGTGTGGAAGCTGCACTCCGCCTCCGCTGTGTAACGAGGAGCTGGGGTCGCTGTGGGGTGTGTAGGCACGCGCGGCGGTCTCGAGGTGGCACGGTAGGTAGCGTCGACGTGCCGACAAGAACCCAGCTCCACGATCCTGCCCAGGCCGGCCACCATGCGTCCCCAGGCCTCTGCCATCTCGTCCAGCGAGATGGCAACTCCGTCCCGTAGCCTGGACAAGACACTGGATCCGTGCGTGTGCAGCTCCCTAGCGTGGTCCACCTGCCACACACGAGAAAGTGATATGCATATGGAATTTTTGCGTCAAGAATACACAATGTAATTTACAAAATCAATACTTACCATGGCGTGCATGGCCGCTCCTGCCTGGCCTGGGTACAAGTCGGCCACTTTTTGAGCGGCGTCTGTGGCCGGAGCCTCCTCCACCGAGAGGAGACGGGACACGCGTCCGGCACGCATCAAATACAGTATCGCTGGTGGGACGAGTCGTCGTAAGGTGTGGCCTCATCGACGACGTGCTGCTGCGCCCCGGCCCACTGCGCCAGCCACGGCTCCATCTTCCGTAGCAAGGTGGGCAGGCTCTTCGGAGGGCCATGGGTGGCGACCCTGAAAAGAAATCGAAATTATTAGACATACGACGTAACTATTTCACATATTTTAGTTCCGATAACTCACGTGTGTACTGCCGACGGTACACGATCCCCCCAAGGAACGGGGACCGGCTGTCGTAGGCCGAACTGTCTGAGGACTCGGTGCGGCGCGTAGTCCTCCACGTAGGCGTCGAGGACGATCTTCCTCGTCGTCAGCCAGAAACCCTGGTCCCTACCGCAAAGCGCGGAGATCCCAGCTGCGCCGGCTCTGTCGTGGACATGGCGCTCGCTATAAGGGTCCCACACCACCTGCTCCGCGTGCAGGTGGTCAAACGCCTCCGTGAAGGAGTGGTACGCCGAACGTACCTGCACTCCCGCCCACTGTGGCTGCAAAAGGAAAAAAATATGTTGAAGCACATGCGACTGCAAATACAAATTGATAAATGCAAGTAAAGAAAATAATTACCCGTCGCCGAGTCCAAAGCGAGCCCACGGTCGGCCGGTCGATGTCGTCGCCCCCGTACATCTCGGCGGTGTACACTCGCGGGAAGACCAATGGTCGACCCAGCGAAGCGCCGAGCGACCAAAGCCGAGGAGTAGAGGCATCGGTCGGGTTAGCGGTGTCCTTGACTTCACGCCGCTGCGTCGCAAAGGGCGCGATGCGTGCAAGAAGAACCGCCGAACCCGTGACACCGGCGGGACTCAGTGCAGGTCAAGCGGCGTCGCGATAGCCCGTGCATAGGCTATCCACCGTGCGTCGACGCTGTCTCCGTGCGTGGTCGTGAACATGACCATCCCAAACAACCAAAGCAGGTAGGCCTCCAAGTGTCGGTCCACCTGGTACGGCGTGGGGTCCGCCGCCATGTGCTGCACCTGTGACAATTAACATATAGTAATATGTTAATAATGTTACAAAAAATTAGAATAACATATACATGTACAAGCACTCACCTCGAACTGGGCCAGCCACCTCCTCAACGGCCCGTGGTTCTTCCTACCGACGGGTATCGTCGGGTCAGTGTGGGCCACTCCGACGAACCTCTCCTGCAGGTCAGCCTGCCACCCCGCAGGAGCCACCGAGGGTCCGATCGGTGCCCCAGCGATCGGCAACCCTGTAAGCATGGCGGCGTCTGCGGGGTGACCGCCACCTCCCGAGCAGCGGTGGAAAGTGTGCGTCTCCGGCGCCAACGGTCCACCAGACAAGGCGATGAAGCTCGAACGAGCGACGCCGTGACCGCTCTGGACCGTCGTCCGCCTCCGCAGATCTGAGCCTCACCACGTCCTCGGTGAGGCCTCGATCATGCGGCGAGGAAGCAACCCAGCACGTGCCAACCTATCGACATGTAAATTCAATTGTTACAAGAAATGCAATTGTGCGAGCAATGAAACATGTAAATGTAGTGCAACTCACCTGGCGTAGAAGGCTGGGTGGAGCCGCCATGCCTCGCCGCACACGGACCCAGCAGCAGAGCACGTGCTCAAGGCCCAGATGGTGTGGATTTAACGCGGTGCCGTCGGTCCAACGAAGAGTCAAGGAGTGACTCGGGCTCGGGGTGCTCCATCCCTGCAAGTAAACATGAAAACAGTACGATTAGTAATGTAAATCAAAAGACTGAAGAGTTGGACATAAATAAACAAGCGATGTACATATTACGCAATTCAATACAAAAGCATGACAAAAGGTACAATCGTAGATAAAGCGATTCATATTACGTAATTCAAAACAAAATACATAATTCACTACATAAACATGATGGAAGGTCCAACATACTCGCAAATACCTAACATAGGATAAAATGGTACATATTACACAATTGAATACACATTACATAATTCAATACATAACACTAAGGGCATTGCGTTGCCTTGTGCCCGTACTCACCGCACTGAGAACACCTCCTAACAGGGCGACCCACTTCAGATTCATCCATGTCATTGCGAATCGCGCTAGGATGTGGACTCGCCACCGCCTCGGTGCACACCTCCGTAAATTTGCATCCGGTAGACATATGCTTTATCGTGTTAATGGCGGTGAAATCACCATGTGCTCGAAAACCACGGAACTCACCGGACTGTGTTGACAAATGACCCTTCGGTACAAAGGGACACGTCTCGCGCCGTGCTCATCCCAATTTGCCCACAAGCTGCGATCACATGCGGCGGGGAATATGAAGAAGTCTTGGCTTGTTGCGGTGCATTCACACCATCCAAAGTGGCCCTTGGCCTAGGTTAACCTCGTGTGTAATAACCGTAGTGTCGGTTCCCAATCCCCTTTACACCGGAGAGTCACTTGACGGTACTCGGTGACTCGGCTACGCACCATATGCGGTGAGCTTTCTTTGGTGCGTTCCTCCATGTAGGCCATCATCGCGCCGACGATCTGGCGTTTGCAATGTCGTGGCATGCGATCTGACCTCCGCATGCCTTTTTCTCGAAGTACCCAACGATGCCGTGCGGCATGCCTTCCAGGATGGCCACAAGTGGTAGCGACGCAGCCTCGATGACCCAATTGTAAACCTCGGCTATATTCGTTGTCATGACACCGAACCTGTTCAAACATATCAGTTACCACGATAACTCTAATTGTTCAATCGTCACGGCTATGTTAATTTAGTATACTAACTGGCGCCTCAAAGTGTCATGGAGCAATGCCCACTTCTCCAACGGCTCCGCCTCTATCCAAAGGCGAAAACACTTAATGTTTCTTGACGATCGCTCTCCTCGATTTGGAGGATCGGCGCTCGAGGGTGATAGCCTTTTCGGTGGGCAATCGTTCGGCGTTCTTTGGTTGCTTCTTGACTCTTCAATCAGGCGGTAGTGTGCTTGTCCAACTCGGCCAATATCGCGTTGAACTTACGTGCTTGGTTCTCGCTTGCATAACCTCTTAAATAGGTTCATCGACTTCTTACTCTTGAACGCTGAAAAATTTGCTCCCAAATGTCTCATGCACCACCTGTTCTGCATGTCACGCCACGGAAAAGGCTCATCAAGGTCCTCCTGTAGAGTCTTAATTGCCGAAATGATACCTTTATGGCGGTCATGGATGATGCACACGTTGGGCTGATCACGAACTACCCGAACTTCAAATGTCCGAAAAACCACGACCCGGCTATCCGGTTCTCACCCTCAACAAATGCAAAGGCCAATGGAAGTATGTGGTTGTTCCCATCAATTGCAATTGCCGTTAGAATCGGCCCCTTGTATTTCCCAGTCAAGAATGTACCATCGACGCACAACAATGGACGGCGAGACTGAATGACGCAATGCAAGGACCCAAAGGAAAAGAAAGCTCGACGAAATATCGAGACCCGTTACCATCCGCTTCACTTTCTTCAAAAGCGTGTCGTGCCGGTTTGTTTCCTTCAAGACATCAAGCACACGAGGTAGGTTACAACTGAAGCCTCATATGTGCCAAACCTCTTCTCTAATGCCTTTTGCTTCGCGACGCCAGCCATCGAGTAACTTATCGATACTTAAATGTTCTCAAGATTGCTTTCAATATAAGAACACTCAATGTCCCTCTTCTCGATGATCTCATTGAACATCACGCTAGCGATTAGAGCCGCATTCAAGTTGCGGTGTTTCACCAGAACATTTTCTAGTCTGCATGTGTGCCCATCTACTCGTGATGCAATCCAAAATGTCTCGCACTTCGGCTTGTAAGCATGTACTCGGAATTCACATCCTTCGGTTCTGCACTTCACTGTGTATCTATCTGGACTGGACAAAACAACTCGAACTCTCTCTGCTGCGATAGTGCCCACAAATTTCACCGCCAACTTCAACTCGTAATTGTTTGCGAAAACTTGATTCAAATTAGCGGCATTGCTACCATACTCCCAACGCGACTCATGCCCCCACAAAACTTCCATACTAGCTTTGTTTTTCTGTTCCACTCGTCGTGGATGGGTACATCCGTTGCCCCAAGATTACTATGCATTTCATCATCTCCTCCTCTTCCTCATCTTCGCCGATGTCATCATCACACTCCAACATTTCAGCTTCATCTTGCCTCGCCATATGGTCCACCAACTCCAATTGATCAACAATTTGCTCGATTTCCTCCCCTTCATCTGCCCGACCTTCCGCGTTTGCTGCATCCCTGTTATCATCCTCCGCTGCTACCTCAACCGGCACCACTACCTGAACTTGTTCATTAGAGTCGACGTCTTGCTTCGCTTACCACGCCGCTAATATTCACCTCTTCTCTAGGGCACGCCTGCACCAGCATTACACATTCAAGGCTAGATCCCTTGCACCACCTTAACCATTTCTGCCACAAGTACGTCCGATCTATTTTCTTCAATTCCCACATAGCCGGGTCACCCTTACTACGCGTGAATACGACTTGAATAGTATGAGTAAACACTTGCATCCAGGAAAAATATTTGGTCAACCAAAGCTTTATATCACGGATGCTAACTCTATCGAGACATAAGTGTTCCGCCATTGTGATTGCAAAACCGCTCAAATCAACACCATTCTCGCCTAATTTTTATTTCACCATCGCCAGTAATATACCCTAAATTTCACTTGCATCCAGGCATTATGCGACCACATAAACAAAATTGATTTCTAGATCACCACTAACGTTTAATATCACTACACTAACTAAACAAAATTAATTTTTATATTGCATCAATATCTAAATTAACAATTCCCTCCTAAATAAGAAAATTATCATGCCTAGGCATTTTGTACGAACAATCTAAAATAAGCTATATTGCATCAAAATCTAAATTATCTAATGTTGCATCAATATCTAAACTCTCTAGTATCGACATTGCATTAATATCTAAAATTTCTAATATTGCATAAACATCGATATTGTATCATTTCTAAAATTTCTAATATCTAAAATCTCTAATATCTAACATTTCTAAATTCTTAATTTTCTAATATCTCAAATTTCTAAAATTTCTAATATCTACAATTTCCAAAATTTCTAAGATTTTCTATTTCCTAAAATTTCTAAAATTTTCTAATTTCTAAAATTTCTATATTTTCTAATATGACAAAATATGTAAATTATTTTACACTACAAAAATTTAATAAAAAATATCAAAAAATACCTTTTTTCTTTTTTCTTCCTCCTTTCTTCTTCCTCCTCCTCTCCCTCCCTCTCTCTCTCAGGCGATCTCTCTCCCTCCTCTCCCGAGCCCTCTCCCTCCTCTCTCCTTGTGGACGCCTCTCTCTCCCTCTCCTTGCCCTCTCTCTCCCTCCTCTCCCTCTCTTCCTCTCTCTCCTTGTGCCGATCGCCTCGGCTTGCCTTCCATTTTCTTAAATGGTTAATGACAACGCCTCCTTGAACAGTGTTCGGTAGTAGTCGCCACACCGCGGCGACTATCGAGTAGTCGCCAAGCGGCTTGGCGACTACTCGATGTCGCCAGCGTGTGGCGACCACACTGACGACTGGCGATAACCGGTGTCATCACCGGCCGACACGCGGGATTACGGTATAGTCGCCAAACCGTCTGGCGACTACCCTATTATCGCCAAACCGTTTGGCGGCGACCGCTATCGCCAAACGGTTTGGCGACCGGATATTATTTCTGCAATTTTTTAAATTCGTGTATTAATGTCGCAATTTCGAATTAAAATAATATTATTTAAAAAAAAAATTCAACATTGCTAGCTGCAACCTGTCGGAACGAAAGTCATCTTTTCTTCCACTTATTTTTCCACATGCAGTTGCCATCGACTGATCGATCGATGTTACTCTCGTGTGAGTAGCTTTCCGGTTTACGAGCAGCGTTGACGTGCAAAAGTGCACTATTTCCATTCCTGTAGCACTGCAAGAACATCGATTTTTTCCCTAGATATCGTATTAGCCAGCAGCAATGAGTATTTGCGAATGAACCGAGTAACATTTTTCATTTTTACTTGAGTCAAGTATGAACACAGAAATACAGGGTACAATCTTGGTACCACATATATTGCACCAACACGTTTAGTTGCACGCTTCCATTTATTTATTCTGGCAGCAACTGATCGACGCAAGTAACCTTCGTTTGCTCTTCGAAAACCGGAGAGTGCAGGAACCTAACAGTGAGAAGTGAGAACATTCCATGTTCGCATCAGTAAAAGCGGCCCAGAGAGGCGGTCTAAGAGCAAGGTTAATAATAGAGTCCATGGTGAACTTTATAGTGTTGTCATGTCACACATAGCCAACAAAAGTCTACTCATATAATAGCTCACTCTTGATACAAGCTATACATTTAATACTTGGATCACTCTTCCTCTCACAAAGTGTCTTGGAGTCCGTGAAGCGGCCCACTTTCAATTTGGCTACAAGTAGCGGCCGCTTTCTTTCTCTCTCCATTTCTCTCTCTTCCACCTCATCACGGATCGATGTGCCACTTCTTGCAGCCTTCCTCATCACCTTATAATACTTGCTCTAATGCCACTGACATAGCGCTGGCAAAAGAAAATTCATTATGGCTTGAGCCAAACTTGCTTTAATTTAAGTAGTCAATAGATTTAAAGTTCAAATAAATTTATTTTAAAAATGGTTAATGAGCATTGGCTTGATATTAACTTAAAATAAATTTATTTCAAAATTTAAAATTAAAGCAAACTCTAAAAATTAAAATTTAAAATTTATTTTAAACTTAAAATAAAATTATTTTAAAAATTCATTATGGGATGCTGCTCGCTGGAGATGAACGACGCCGCGGCCGCAGGGGATAGCGGTGACGATCACCGGCGGCGAGAAGCGGGATGCGACGGCACGATCTAAGTGATCGATGATCAGCTCAAGGCCGCGTGGCACCGGTGGGCCCCAGTCCCAGCCGGATTCGGCCAGGTGGTGGTCGAATCATGCTGCGTCTGGGTTCCGGTTCGCCCATCTCCTCACCTCAAATTCCTGATGTAGACCGAGATGGTGGCAACCTGCTTCTATCCGACTCCATTTGATCATTTTGACTACAAATATTCGCTCAGAATTTTCGCCAAGTTGCACCTGCGACAAACAATCAAGATTTTCGCCTGTGTCCCCATTAGCCATTTCAGCATGATGCAATGTTTGAAAAATAAAAAATTAACACATAAAGACAGAGAAATTTAATCATTTGCCTCAAAGTTAAAAGACTGGCTTCAACAATTTGCCATCACATCCCCGGTAACAGATCATATGCACCACAGTTTATGAGCCAATTGATTATTTATCCTTCTGAAGAATAAATACCAATTTTGCCCCGTCTTCTTCCCTTCCTCTTCTTCTGTTCTCTTCTCTACCTAGCTCCGAGCCTCCGACCATGTCCGACCCTCCTCCGCCTTCAACGCCGCTAAGCGGCTCATCTTTCTCTAGGACGCCACCCCAAAGGCCCTCATTTTCGAGGCCCCCGACGACGTCGCCGGTGTGCCTCGCCCGCGGCTCGCCGCCGTCCAGCTTCGCCAAATTTCTACCACAACTCGGTGCCGAACCACTACCTCGCACATGCCGCAGAGTGCCAGCAAGGGGTAGCCTCGTTCACCGTGTGCCAAACAACGGCTCCTTCCTCGAGGATGAAGGGGCAAGGGCACCGCGGCAGCGACGGGGAGGACGAGGAGGGCAGCAGCGGCAGTGGCAGTGAGCAAGGAGTGTGGCGAATGCGACGAGCGAGCTGGCCGCCACGGCGACGGCCTTCGACCCGCAACATGTACGGCAGCGGGTGCGGTGGCATGCAATGGAGCTAGAGGAAAAACACTGGCTCGCCTGGTCTACCATGGCCGGAGCCAAAAAGGAGAGAAGAGGAGGAAGAAAGGGAAAGAAAGATGACGGTAAAACTGTTCAAAAGGATAAATAACCATTGGCTCATGAAAATTGGTGTATATGATCCATTGCAATGGATATGATGTTAAACTGTTGAAGCCAGTGTGACTTTCAAGCAAATGATTAAATTTCTCGTAAAGATCTGTGGACCTCCAAAATCTCAATTTCAAATTCGGCCCTGGTACCAAAAACCCAAAAAACCTATACCAGAGATAAATTTGAAAATGAAATTTTGCAAGTTCACATATTATGTGAACTACAACGATGATTTTTTGTTGGATTTTTTAAGCGTTACATCAGAGGCTAAAATAGCTAATGGGGAAACGGCTCCCCTAGACACCGCCTGCATTTGAGTTTTTTTTATAAATAATATATTTTTTTAAATAATTGCGACATTAATGTATGGACTAAAAAAATTACAAAAATAATATACCGTCGCCAAACGGTTTGGCGAAATAGCTATTTTCGCCAAATGGTTCGGCGAAAATACTATTTTCGCCAAATCATTTGATGATTATACGTTAATCCATGATTATTATGTGATTTGAACCGAAATGATAGTGTTTTACTATTTTCGCCAAATGGTGTGGCAAAAATAGTAAAACGCTCGTAACTTTTTACTCCGAATTCCGATTTAGGTGATCTTGAATTCTATGTGAAGCTTATCAAGAGGGCTACAATCTTCACATATTTTCAAGATTTAATCAACCATAGATATTTTTAAATATCAGAAAAACAAAGACTCTAACATGAACTAAAATTAGAGTCTTTGTTTTTCTGATATTTAAAAATATCTATAGTTGATTAAATCTTGAAAATAGGTGGAGATTGTAGCCCTCTTGATAAGCTTTACATAAAGTCTAAGATCACCTAAATCGGAGTTTGGAGTAAAAAGTTACGAGCGTTTTACTATTTTTGCCAAATGGTGTGGCGAAAATACCTATTTTCGCCACACCATTTGGCGAAAATAGTAAAACACTATCATTTCTTTTCAAATCGTGTAATAATCACGGATTAACGTATAATTGTCAAATGATTTGGTGAAAATAGTATTTTCGCCAAACCGTTTGGCGAAAATAGCTAATTCGCCAAACCGTTTGGCGAATGACCGTCTGGCAAAAATTGCTAATTCGCCAAACCATTTGGCGACGGTATATTATTCTTGCAATTTTTTTAGTCCACGCATTAATGTCGCAATTATTTAAAATATATATATTATTTTAAAAAAAATTCCCTGTATTTCGATGAAATAAGCAATGCGCTTCAAGATCACAGCAAGGATTGCACCAAGCCGTGATAGAAGCCATCCATTCCTGCTTTTCGTAATGATAAGCAAAGGATCACCGTATGCACAACAGAATCACGGAATAAAGGAGAAAATTCAGAAGTAGGTCAAACAACATCCTGTAGACACCAGAAAGGGAAGGACGGGCTTTCAAAAAGGACATATGCGACGGCACCAAAAAATTGAATTGCTCAAGTTATGTTATGAGGCAAGTTCGGTCTATACTGTTCCATGGTACACAGTTTCTGGTAATTGATACATTAATATGGGCATTTGAGAGCCTAGGGATGTGAAAATAAGTTTATCAAAAAATGGAGATGATGCCGCAGGAAGGACTTGGCTATGTCTGGGCAAATTCTCACAAAAGCCTGCATGCAACATTTTAACAAGTTTAGATGGTTAACTTCTTGCAGGACTGGTGATCGAAGATGCACGCATATGTCAGGTAAGCAACAAGGTTGAAAACAGTTTTAGTGAAGAGTTTAAAGGCCTGTTTGGAACATGCACGCATCATCATCATCATCAGTGTGATCTGTAGCTAGCTCCAAGGAGAAATTCAGGAAGCATACGCCCGGCAAGAACTCACCTCCACGACAGATATGGACGGATGCAAGCGACAAGTGGGGCTGGACCGAGCACGCGCAAGCTAGCCGCCACGGTTGATTCGTTTGCTCTAACGACTCATGTGCAGAGCATCGGCAGCGGCGATGGTCGCCGGATGTGGGCGAGGGGAAGGCCGGATTTGGGGAACGAATGGAGACGACGAAAAGGAGGGACAAAGAGGTCATTTCACAAGTGATTTTGGGCCAAAAATAAAACTGAATATACCAGAATACAGTGGAGAGGGCAAATCCTAGCTATTTCTATCTTAGGAGTGGAGAAATATAGTCTTATACTATTGTGTAAGGCTCGGCCTGGGAGGACTCGGCCACGTCGCCGTGAAGTTCGCCAAGGCGTTCGGGATGAAGGTGACGGTAATTAGCTCGTCGCCGGGAAAGAAGCAGGAGGCCCTGGAGCGGCTCGGCACCGACGCGTTCGTCATCAGCAGCAATGCCGAGGAGATGGAGGCTGCGATCGGCACCATGGATGGCATCTTAAACACGGTGTCTGCATCTCTGCCTCAAGCCGATCTGTTCTTCTCGCCCATGGATCTGGCCGGCCGATCGCAACAGCCGATCGGCGGCGGGCTGGATCTATCTCTCTCTCTGAGGGCGCGCGGCGGGCTGGTGGCCCGCGCCGCCGTTGCAGCGATGGCGGCTGGCTCCATGTTGGGCGGGTCGTGCGGATCGGACAAGATCGAATAGTTTCTTCCAATTGGAGGGGAGAGGGGAAGGATCTGGATGAGGCGACGCCATGGCGGTCGAGCTCGTTCCTTTCGGATGGCCTTCGTTCCGAAATCTGTTTTGGATGAAAGGAGGTGCAATTCGCAGGGTGAGTTGGATAGTGCAAGGTATCGTCTTTCTTCTTCAAATTCGGAGAAGGTGCGTTTGTCGCGAAGATTGTCGGCCCCTATTGCCGGAGGCAAATTCCAGTCCTCTTGCAGCAATGCTGCCTTTGTTCCTGAGTCCAATCTCGACGAAGTGCAACCGGATGTGCTGCATATTGGGCAACGATGCTTTAAGAATTTATTCAAAGTTTGATGGATGGATCAAGTCAGCGTGTTCTTCGCTTTCGCCAGCCTATTGTTTCGTCGATCTGGAATGTTACTTTGTCATTAATTCAATTTGAATGGTCTTTGGGCGGTTGGTGGTGGACTGCGGCATTGTGGTGGCTAAACGATTTCATGGTCGCAGCTATGGTGGTCAATTTCATCCCGCTAGTGGAGGTCTTCGCTCCCAAGATTTCAAGGGCGTGGTCGTGGGCGGTATGGAGTCCGTGCTCGCGTTCAAGATTTTGGGGGCCGCGCTGATTCAAATAGTCGTGGTGTTCTTGCTGGTGGCGTCCAGAGTGTTGGAAACCCTGTGGGCTTCCGGACTGCTTCTGCGGATAAGGTTCCTGATGATGTTATCGCTAAGCAATCCAACGAAAAGGGGAGTGCTCTGCGATCCAGTAGGTAGTAATAAAGGCTATGTTCAGGGAACATCTTTGAATGCTTGTTTCGGGCTCTATTGCGATCGAGAACAACAGGGAGACCATTCGACTGGTTTGCAATGCATTGGAGGTTGTGGCGTTGGACATTTTTTCCAAGAATGGATGGAGAAGCAATTATAGAATTTGCTTTTAATTTTACACTCTCTTTGTCTCTATTATTCAATAATGCTATGCGGATGTGATATTGTAAGAACTCGGCTGTGTGCAATTGCAGAGGCCGGATTTTAATCCTTTATCTAAAAAAAGGAGTGGCAATTCATCAAGATAAATCTCATAAGTGGAAAAATCTTAAAACCAGAGCCTGATGAGTGGCAAATCATCGATTTTCCCTTTTATTAAATGAAACCGCAGCAATTACTGTTCACAATCTAGCACAACTATCTTCAACCTCTGTATTACATGTTTTTCTCAAATGAAGGACTGATCCCAATTGAAGTAGACTGTCCTATTACATCATATCCTCCAAGCTTCTCTTCCCTCCAGTCTTAGCTGAAAGAATAATAGACAGCAAGAAGCGCATGTTGAAGGATCCATCGGTCAACAACACCTGCATGCGTTCCGCAGGATTGAAATAGTTATGAAGGATCCAAATATTTAACAGGAGCTTTTAAGCAGTTGTACATTCTGAGCTGATAGCGGCCACAAGGAAATATGGCATATGCCGAGGAAATCGGCAGCACACTCTTGATCAGCATAAACGTATAAACCAAAGAGGAAAAGAACCTATAGACAAGGATGGTAAAAGCGCCTTAACATATATAGAGATGGTAAAAGCGTAGGGGGAAAAAATAGATAGAAGAAAGTCCTGTTCAGGTCATACCTGAAACGAATCCTGATCTAAATCATTATTCTCTAGCTTGCTTCATCCGGCTTCTTCATATGGTGTTGATTTATTGTTTTGATCTCGAGTATGGGGCGGTTGGGAAGGATGCCTGCTGCGGCCCTGATGTCACCCTCCAAGCCCTCCACCTCGTCAGCCACGGCATCAATGCAGTTGATTTCAACAGTGATATGTTTGAGGCCTGAAAGATGATGCAACCCAAAAATTAGGCCGCCATACTTCAATTGGCACCGTGCCTATCAGGACGTAGCAGTGTCAGAATTTTTGGAACTTCTTCAAGTATGATAATCATATGAAACTTTTATAAAAATATTAGTGATACATCAGGACCTTCCACGAAAATTTCTAAAATTTTCCAACATGGTTTAAACTATTTTTCATTCTGTTCAAATTTACCGGTAAGGCTTTTATAAGGATAGTAGCACTGTCCAAATTTTTAAAAATTCTTGAATCTTGATCACCATCCGAAAATTTTATGGAAATATTAATGATTCATCAAAATCATGCACAAAAAATTTAAAAATTTTCTAATGTCGTTTGTACCATTTTTCATCCGGTTCAAATTTGTTGGTCAACGTTTTATCTGGATAGTACCATTTTTTGAATTTTTAAAAATTTCACAAACCTAATAATCTCTTGAAAATTTTATGAGAACATCTCTAATTTGCCAGGAATCTTGAAAACAGATTTCAAAATTTTTTGACATTGTTTGTACCATTTTTTGTTCAGTTGAATTTTACCAAAATTTCAAAAATTTCGGCTAAAATTTCGGATTTTTGGCCGAAATTTCAGTAATAAAAAACCGGATTTGGATTTTTCCTTTTTGAATTTTGAACAGATGTCATCTGAAATAATGAAATTTGACCAAAATTTCAGATTTTGGCCACCGACGAAATTTTTCCCAAAACAAAATTCAAATCCTTGTCCCCGCGCCCTCCGAAACCAAGCCGATGAAGGGTTGACATGATGAGTTGGAAATCGGAGTAGACGGAATGAGCTAAGCTAATAAAAAGAGCCGTGTTGACGTAATGAGCCAAAAATCGGAGTCGACGGAAGGAGCTGAGCTAACGAA
This sequence comes from Guadua angustifolia, assembly GCA_036346375.1. Lineage (NCBI taxonomy): Eukaryota > Viridiplantae > Streptophyta > Magnoliopsida > Poales > Poaceae > Guadua > Guadua angustifolia. Next base: position 433,324 of record JAYEVE010000445.1, on the reverse strand, counting down.
AGAATCAAGATGCTAAGGACTTAGATGGACGCAACGGAAATAAAGACTCTAAATGAAATAATAGCGGTAGAACCAGCAGCAACCCAAAGACACATCACTGCACACAAAAAGAGTCGAAGAGCTGGAACTGGAGCCTATCTAAAGAGCCAAACTAAGCCGAAGACGATCAAAAGAGCTAAAGAGCCAGAGCCGATCCAAGGAGCCAAAACCAAAAGCCAGAAGCCGAAGAACCAGAGCCAAGTCGACAAAAGAGCCAAGCCGGCGAAGGAAGCAAAGAGCCAGAGCCGAAGAGCTGAGAGCCTGAGCCAAAGAGCCAAGCCGAAAACAGAGCCAAAAATGATGCTGAGCTGAAAAGAACAGAAGCTGAGCTAACCATGGAGGGCCAAAAGCTGAGCCTGCAGAATGAGCTAGGAATCGGATTAAATCTAGTTGAGATCGGATTGAAGTCCGATAAGATCAAGCTCGCACGTCTTCACTTCGTGGTGATGAGGCTGGAGGGCCGGAGCAAGTGGCAGCCGACCAAGAGGATGTCAGCCCGGAGCGGCGGTGGATGGCGTTGTTGGCACATGCGGAGACGAGGAGATGTTGGCCGACGTCGGCCAGGCTCCTTCCTCGCATCGAAGCGGCCGGTGGAAGCTGGTGAGACAACGGGCATCGGGCGTGGAAGGCAGCGTCGAAGGTCGGAGCGGGCGTGGCCGCCGCGGGCCGATCAGAAGAGGCCAAAGGGCGAGCCACTGACAAGTGGGCGGCACGGGGGGCCGAAGGCTACGGTGGAGGCCGGAGCTGAGGTGGCTGAAGGCGATGTGGTCATCGCGGCAGATACGCGGGCTAGGATGGAGGCCAGAGTGAAACCGATTGGAGCAGAGTAGCGGCCAAGGCGTCACCGAAGGGCGCGCCACACGGTCATCGAGGAGGCGCAGGCGAGGCACCAGCCAAGGCAGTGGCCGGTGACGAGGCCTGCGTCGCGGAGGTGGCCATCCCCAGGAGTGGAGATTTCTTCTCCCGGGGGCAGCGACAACGGAAGAAACGAGGAGACGGTTATAGGGATGGTGCAACGCTGGTAAACTCTAAACCTATTGCTATGATACTATATTATAAATAGCACTAGTTGTATTCAATATGAGGCCAATGACTAGAATATATAGAGTATATAAAGGTACAAAAGGAAAGCCTATATAAGACAATCATGTACATAAAGTCTATATAAGACAATCATCTATATAAGGCAATATATCCTTAGCACGCATGTTCAGCCAATGTAGCACGACAATATATCAAAGCTTCAAGATTCAGAAATACACTCACATGCATCAAATCCTTGAAAAATTCCACAGGAAACTAACCCCAGAAGAACCACGGGTAATTGATCGATTGTAGAACACGCCTCGACTGCAAGAGTTTTACTGATACAAAAACAAGGCTAGCTCAAGCACGACGCCATTTGTACCCAACATTCCCCAGGTCAAAGCTCACACTAGCTTAAGCCTCAAAGTCCTAACAGAAAACCGCATAATTCAAAACGAGAGCCACCCAGAACTTCAATTCATCCGCCCAAAATTCACATGTATCAATTCAAACCACATAATTTTATTATTAAACACAAATTTTTTCAATGCATAAGCTAACAGCAAATTGGCTCGAGGAGCAGAAAATAAAATTGAGCGTAGTACTCCACAAAAATGGAACCTTTAACAGAATTAACAGAGCACTACGACACTTCCCAAACAATACAACAGTAAAATTAATTAACACTAAAACCGCATGAAAAATACATAAAACAAGAGAAGGAAATTATTTGTGTGTACTCACCCCGGGTCGCGGTTGAGGATGTCACAGATCTCTAGGTTCATGGCCCAGTCGGGGCCAATGAGCATGTCGGTCGTCGCGCGGTCGACTAGCACCGACGGCATCCCCGCGCCCTCCGAAACCGACCAATCCTCTAACCGAAGCAGGAGCCGCTGCCGGCCAACCAAGAAAGCAAGAAATCCTAAAGCCGCAGTCTTCTTGGCCACAAAAACTCCTCCTTTCTCCTTCGTTCTTGGCCGACCTCCGGTAGGAAGGGGAAAAGCCAAGAGAATGGCCTTTTTTTGCTTGTGTGGATTCGGTGGCGGAGGAAGCGAAGTTCGTCCAAGGATTCGCGCTCCTGGATGACGTCGTTCGGGGCGGCGAGCACGATAAAATTCGATGATTCTGGCGCTGCTAGTCGTTGTTTCTGCTTGTTTTTGTTTGGTTGGCTTCCCTCGTCTGGTCTCTCTTTCTTGGTTTCCTTCTTTTTCTTTTTCTTGAGTTTTTCTTTTTATGACTTCAGTTCGGACTCCGATATTTTCAAACGTGTTACAATATTTTTTCTCTATATATGTAATATTTTTTTTCAATACGTGCAATATTTTTCTTCAATAACAGTAGAAATATGGCACAGTAAATAAATATTGCACACATTGAAAAAAATATTACACGTGTTGAAAAAAATGTTGCACGCGTTGAAAAAAATATTACAAAAGACGTCTTATAAAATAAATAGTGATCGGATGTCTGATTGCTAGTGATCGTCTTTTTTTTCCTTTGGCTGCTCAGGAAAGGTGTTTAATTTCGACCAATCATGTAGCTATTACGCTGCTGCTTCTGCAATGTCATACGCGATTGCATAAATTATGCGCGTCCAACTGGGTGGCGTAGTTGAATTTTGTTCATACCTGAATTGTGTAAGTTATCTACGGTGGGGATGACTCGACGGTAGACTCGAGGTTAAGATTTTGTATGTTGTGGTGTGAGAGTAGATAAATACAGTAGTATCCTCATGGGTAAAGATAAATTTGTGGTTTTCCATAGGTGGTTTTGCATGAGCTATCCTACACGAAATTCTCTTTTTCAAGGAACAAGGATTGATGGTCTTATTAAGGGTGTGTTTGGTAAGGATTCAGTTTCTTCAGATTTATGAATCTGGTGAAACTGAAAATTCTAGCTTCACTATATTCGTAAAGCTGAAGTTGTGAATACATTAATAGTATTTAGATAGATCATCTTATTTACATTTTAGACAAAAAAATATAAACTTAATTCATTTTATTTTAACCTACAAGTTTCAGATTTCAAGTGAATTAAGCCGGAATCTGGAGCTCTACCAAACAAGCCCTAAATACTCAATGTAAGGCAGTAAAAGGCTTTTTTTTTGTTTGTTTGTTTTGGGTTTGGTCTTTTACGACCAAACATCTGATGCAAATAAAGTAAATTTTGGTAGTGTTTGGTTCAAGGACAAAAGTGGATGAGATGGTCCCATCTCTATTTTTCTACTCATCCATTTGTTTGGTTGGATGGCAAGGTGGACAAGGGTATCCAAAAAAGAGAATATTTTTTAGATATGTTGGATGAAGGGATCCCAGGAATTTGGCCGGATGAGCCCATCCAGGTATCATCGCGTGCTTGGTTTATGTATTTATTAGCCTTTATTTTTCACAAGCATCAGCTTAGCGCAGTTGGTTAGAAGCTTTGGGCTCATTCCAGAGGTCTTGCGTTCGAATCTGCCCCCGTGAAGTACTGTAGCATCTACAGTGTGTGCAGAATTTTTGTTTTTTTATATAAATTTCAAAATTTTAAAGCTACAATCGATTTATTTTTTTCATTCCAAAATTTTTTAAAAGATTTTTTTCTCCCGGTTAGAATTAACAAACTGTCTATCCTCATCATTTATCCAACCAAACAAAAAATTACCTCATCACATCTATCCTCATACATCCAACCAAACAAAAATTACCTCATCACATCTATCCTCATACATCCAACCAAACAAAAATTTGGTCCATCCTTATCCACCCAACCAAATAATCACCCGGATGACTCCATCCCATCCAGATTGAATAACCATATCCTATCCAACCTCGTTCGGGTAACCAAGCGCAAGTGGATAGTCCAAATTTGGTGAACCCCACGAAGTTAAGAAGATAGTCTAAATGGAGGTCTTTTCTTGAGTGAAAAGTTCAACGCTAGTAGAGGAAAAATGAACCAATGCTAACACTTGGCAAGCACATCTGACAATATGCTTGTAGAAACTAATATTAAGCAAAATGTACGACAAATTTAAGGTCTTACGTAGAACCCGAGAATTTTCCACGGTTCTTGCATGAATTGAACTATTTTCCTATGAAAATCTCAGGAAATTCCTAAGAATTTTCTACGTTCCACACGGGCCCTAAGAATTTTGAGATATAAATCGGAAAACACAAAGAGAAATTGAAAGGAAAATACACAATGGAAATTACACTCGAGCAAGAAGCATATCCATCTGGCTGTGTGCTATTGTAAAGGCCGAAGTTATCTTTTTTATCTAAAAGAAGCATATCCATCAGTGAAATGTCTTGTCCCGGAGCAACATGGTTCCCTGTTCCACGTTGACTTCTGGTTTGTTTGCTGACGAGTAATCCACTTCACTAGCCAGCTAATGAGCTAAACCAATCAGATATCCTTCTCCTTCCACACGGTAATAAACAAAAGTCAAGAGCTAATTAAGGCCGGCAATTTCAAAGCAAATGGAGGAGAATGTGAAATGTGCACATACATATGCATGGCGGTGACGACGACAGGCAACCGAGCAAATTCTTTACTAGTATTAGCAGCAGGTGGAGCCCTTGAGTAAGACGGCGATGACTAGGATATATAATTAAGGGATTTGATAAATATCAACCGGATGTTTTTTTTTGTTAAAATCACCCAAATCTAGAATCATTGGATCATTATTGAGATTTGGGAGTATCGATTACAACCGATCCTATGATTTGATCCAACGGCCCGGTGAATTTGGATGTTAGATCCAACGGCCCAGTGAATTTGGATGTTAGTTAAGACAAAAACATCCGGATGATACCTATACACTCCCTATAATTAATGGAGTCCAGCCTGCAACTTTACTAATTGGCAGCATAACTGCTCCCGGCCATTAGCCACTCAATCACTGTTCACTCCTTTTTGCAGAAGATGGTTTGTCTCTCGATGGAGTAAATGCAACGTTGCTGTTGACAGGTGTGTGAATTGGTCGGTCCTGTCCTCTTCCTCTCTAGGCAACTGTAGAGAAGTTTTCACCTATTTGCCTCCTCACACCTTTTTTTTTCATCTTTGATCTTTTAAACAAAATTGTAAATTGTATCTCTTTCTTGACCGCGGAAGCACCGACAGATGATACATGTCATTTATCACTCTCTTCAACTACAATAGGTCAGCGGCACCGTATCCACCGCACTAGACAAGCTATCGCGATACATAGGTATAGCAATTGTGCCCGATTACCTATGAGCCCACGTGCAAATACCCAAATGGAGATGGGTATAAGACTCTTTCTGTGCCCACAGGTAAAAATGGAAGAAAATCCTTACCCATCGGGTAAACGGGTATGGGTATGAGTGAACTCCACTCATACCCGTAATGTCTGTTTACCCATCAACCAGCTAGCATATGAGCAAAAATAAACCCTAGGCACCCTGTTCCTGTTGTGAAACGTAGTCGATCTTCCACAATCAATCACCAAATTCGTAGAAACAATTCCAAGAGCAAGAACACAAGGGCGCACAATATAGGTGGAATCCTCTCTCGCTTTATTAGATTGATCATTTACAATGGGAAGCACCCGATATATATAGCAATATGAGAGAGGAGTTCAGATTCGCCCACACCATAAAGAGATAGAGTCCTAAACCAAATACGGTTAGACTTCTTATTTCATAACACTCCCCTTGAGCGAATACCACATAATGCATATGTCTCATTAAAAACTCCACTCAAAAACCTAGTAGGAAAAAAGAGATGGAAAAAAAAGTACATTACACTCGCATTTTATGTTGCACTAGTTGCCTCAGTAAAAACCTTCATGTGAGAAAACTTCAGAAAAACTCACAAAGGGGAAAAGAGTACAACTTATAACCTTCAGGATTTTATTAGGTTCTTCAAGATCACAATAAGGGTTATGGTTCAAGGGTATTCTCCCTCTGAACTCTGCATCTCACTAAATTTTCTCATTCCAATGCCTTTAACACATCTTTGAAATGTGGGTTTAGGTAAGGACTTAGTGAATAAATCTGCAAGATTTTCACATGACTTAGTTTGCAAGATCTTTATCTCACCGCTCTTTTGGAGTTTGTGAGGGTAGAATAACTTAGGAGGAATATGCTTCGTGATGTTGCTCTTTACATAACCCAATTGCATTTGTGCAACACAAGCAGTATTATCTTCATAGATAATCGTGTGGGGACTGACGGTATTAAGGCCACATGACTTCTGGATATGGCTAATCACATGCCGCAGCCAAACACATTCACGCGAGGCTTCATACAGGGCTATAATCTCTAAGTGGTTAGTAGAAGTTGCTACTAGGTTTGTTTATAAGACCGCCAAGAAACGGCTGTACCACCACAGAGAAACACAAAACCAGTCTGTGATTTAGTACTATGGGGATCGGACAGATAGCCAGCATCTGTATATCCTACCATGGTCAAGTCTTGAGTACTTTGGAGGTATCTGAGTAAAGTCTTGACAACAGCCCAATGTCTTCTGGTTGGAGCTGAACTATGCCTTGCTAACAAATTCACTGCGAATGCAATATCAGGCCTTGTGCAATTCACAAGATACACGAGTGCTCCTATGGCACTTAAATATGGGACTTCAGGTCCTAAGACTTCCTCATTTTCCATCCTCGGTCTGAAAGGGTTTTTATCCATTTTAAGGGATCTTACGACCATAAGGGTTTTCAAGGGATGTGATTTATCCATATTAAATCTCTCCAATACCTTCCGGGTATAGGAACACTGGTGAACAAGAATTTCTTTTGGGAAATGCTCTAGCTGTAGGCCTAAGCAAAATTTGGTTTTACCCAAATCCTTCATCTCAAACTCTGTCATGAGGTAAGCACTAGTTTCCTTTATCTCCTCTGTGGTTCCGATGATATTCAGATCATCGACATATACTGAGATGATACAGAATCTATTTTGGGATTTCTTTATGAACACACAGGGACAATCATCATTATTGGAGTATCCCTTCTTTAGGAGGAACTCACTAAACCAGTTATACCTCATTCTTCCCGATTGTTTTAACCTGTATAGCGATCTCTGCAGTTTAACACTATACATATTGCGATTATTAGGATCCGGGACTTTTTTCATCGAAATCGATGCCGAGTCTCTGCGTGAACCCTTGTGCTACAAGCCTCGCTTTATATCTCACCACCTCGTTGTTTTCATTTCTCTTTCGGATGAAAACCCATTTTGATCCTACAGGGAACACTTTAGGAGGTGTTCGATCAATAGGATAAAGTACTTTCTTTTTATTGAGTGAGTGCAATTTCGCCTCGATTGCTTCTTTCTATTTGACCCAATCTGAGCGCTTCTGGTACTCTGCCATGGACTTTGGTTTTGGATCTAGTTCAAGATTTTTAGCAATTTTGGAGGCGAAATAAATGTCGACAATTGTAGTCTTTCTTTTATATAATTATCCTAAATCCATATAATTGGTGGATATTTCTTCATTCATTTCTTCCAGCTCCTCGTGATTTCCCACAACGATGGAGTCTGTGTGTTCCGACTTCCCAGCGTCAGGTTGTGCGCGTAAATGTTCACTAGGATTTTCATCTTCAAGATGACTCACTTGAGGGAGATTACCATCTTCAGGATGGTTCACTTTAGGATTTTCTCAACAACAGGTTGAGCTTCTTCAACTATCTCAGGTAGTGATCTTATTTGCTCGGTTCTCCGTTTCTACGGACGTCTCTACGGAACTGAGTCTCGTGCACCTAGAGGCCTCCCCCTCTTTTTGTCATGAGGGGCAAGAGTGAGTTCAATAACCTTCTAGGGCATTTCCACTCTTTCGGGTGCATTTACTGCGAGTATATGAGATTTTGTTACTCCCTTATGATCAGTGAAGGCATCTGGCAGGTTATTGGCTATTTGTTGCAGACTTATTATTCTCCGAACTTCAAGTTCAGCTTCTTTAGTGCATGGGTCTAAGGACTGAATGCCAATGACATTCCAATCTATTTCTCGGCATTCTTCAATGTGGTACTTATCTCCCCTTAATGCCAGGAAATTGTCCTCATAAAAAATAGAATCAGCGTACCAAGCCGTGTATAGATCCCCTATCATAGGCTCTAGGTATTTAATTATTGACGGAGATTCATAACCTACATAGATCCCCAACTTTCGGTGAGGTCCCATGGTGGTACGCTGTGGTGGAGAGATTGACACGTATCTGACAAATGACTAAATTTTCACAGATGGAAAATACTTGATTCTTTCCCACACACTAGTCTGAAGGGAAATTTCATGGTATCTGATTGGTCTAAGTTGAATTAATGGTGCATCATACAATATTGCATGGCCCCAACAATTAGTGGGTAACCTACAATTCTGCAAGAGTAGCCTAGTAATAAGCATTACTCTCTTAATTAATGACCCTGCAAGGCTATTTTGGGTGTGGATATGGGGTACAGAATGCTCTACATTAATGTCTAGAGCCATACAATAATCATTAAATGCTTTTGAGGTAAACTCGCCAGCATTGTCCATTCGAATGGACTTAATCCTTTCTTCTGGAAAAGAGGCTCTTAATTTAATGATTTAGGCGATTAATTTAGCAAAGGCATGGCTCCTAGTAGATAAGAGACATATATGAGATCATCTAGTAGAAGCATCTATTAGCACCATAAAATATCTGAAGGGGCCCAACAGGGGCTGAATTGGTACCTTGAATTCTCTCTAGGAAATTTAGTGAATCTTCCCTAATTTTAAGATGAAAGGGATGTACTATCAGCTTTTCTTTAGCACAAGCAGGGCACATAAAAGCTTCAGGTTTGGGAAAGGCTGTAGTCTTTATATTATGACCAACAGAATTATTTATTATTCTTCTCATCATATTTAACCTAGGACGACCCAGATGATCATGCCAGATCTTGAATATTTCTGGGGTTTTAACTATAGTTTTCATCGTAACATAAATTTTAGGTTTTATATATGTGTAATATAGTTCGGAGGAGAAGGAAGAAAGTTTTTTTACCACACGTTTATTACACCCGTCAACATTAGTCATGAGTAGGTATTCAGTACCATCCTCATTTTCAATCTCTATATGGAAACCATTTATACGGATGTCTTTAAAACTTAGAAGAGTGCGACTGGACTCAGGGTATAATACAACATTCTCTATAATTATACGAGTGCCCATAGGGAGAAATATGATGGCTCTTCCGGTGCCAACAATAAGAGCATCGCTTCCGGCGATGGTCATTATATTTTCAATTTTCTTGATCAATGTCTGAAAATATTTAGTTTCCCTAAGAATCATATTTGTGGTGCAACTGTCTACAAAACAAATTTCCTCCTCCGCCATTGAATTATTCATGGAGTTCTATATTAAACAGGTAAAATTAATCAAATATTTGTTGCATTGGGAACAAATAATATAGAACAAGTATAGCATGACTAAATAAATTTCCTAAGAAAAACACACTTTATTAAAAATTGACTGATAATCTCTCAACAGGAGCGTATACCATTGTTCATTCAGGAACACAAAGACTAAGCTGATAAATGAGACTCTAAAGGATAATACGACATCGACTCTAAAGGAAAAACTAGGAGACTACTCCATATCTCCGTATAAATCATTTATATCGTCCTCTTGGGACTTATCTTTATTTTTCTGGAATTCTTTTAGCTCATTCCCAATGAGATCATCCTCCTCCATGGGAGTATCACCATAACCAAGGAGGTCCTTCTTGAATTCTTCTGTGGGGTCGGAGGCTTGATCATCATCCAACTTCATTTTGTTGTTAACAACAGGTTGAGAAGTGAAGTGCGCCTCCGCCTTATTCCCTTGATTCTTCTGGAATCTCCTAGTAGATTTCATGTACAACTCCACCAAATGCTTTGCGGTGCGACATGTACGTGACCAATGACCAGTACATTCACACCTATAGCATGGTTGTTTACGATCAACAGCATTATTGGTAACAGTCTTGTGCATGGCAGAGTTATATGCTGCCACTGTAGGATCGATATATATTAAACTAGCAATCAGAGGGGGGGTGAATGATTGTGCGGAAGCTAAAATCAAATTTTTGATTATTTTTGAAACACCCCAATTAACTGATTCGGATTCGACAGAAACAGAATAATGTACGTCCACTAAAACAGTAATTCCTAAAGATCTAACTGTTAGATCGAAGTGAAATTTTAACTGTAGAAACTAGATTCAATTTTCAAGCTAATCCAACAAAAATCAGCTCAATCAGATCTATGGATCTAAAGTTATTTTCTTTGCAATTTTACTGAATCAGACACCAAACCAAATAAAAATAGGCTGACACACGTTCTCTAAAATAATAATTTCTGAAGATCCAACTGTTGGATTGATGTGAACTTTTAACTGAAGATACCAGATTCAATTATGAATTTAACACAATAGGAATCAACTTGATCAGATTTATGGATCTCAAGATATTACCTTCGTAAGATGACCGAATCAAATAATGACGGAAATTTAGAATCAACGCCGAACCAAAACAGATCAGAGCACACGGTAGAACTTCTGATATTCTCTGAACTTTGCTCGGTAATGCAGCAGTAAAGCTTCTGGGAGTCTTATGGAGGAGCAACAAACACAATGCCTGAAAAACAATCTGCAGAATAGTGCATAACAGATGGTCAGGAGCAAATGATGTCGACAAAGCAAGTCACGTATACATCGGCCAAGACATCAGGAAGGCCAATTAACTAGTCATCGCCAAGAACATGCATGCATACACTTCTAGTCGCCGTAAAGCCAGCCGCTAGCACTAGATGCATGCAAGACCAATGATGTCCAGGCTTCTACTCGATCACATGCATGGCCAGAATTCTTTTTCTAGTCGCTCAAATCCTCCAGGCTTGGCGCAAGAAAAAGTCTCGCCACAAGGAACTCACACCATAGGAAGCTCTCGATCGGTGCTTCTAGTCGCTCATGCATGCACGTCACGAGGAGGAACTTCTAATCGCCAGCCCGACATGCATGCATGCCACCAGGAAAACAAAGATGCAAGCGATCAAAAACTCTCTGGCCGCCAGAAAAACAATCGTCGCATGAAAAACGGCTAAGGCTACAGCCACCGCAAAAGCTCTCAATTCATTAATTGATCAGTTTTCAAGTCCTTTTATACAACTCAGAACCCTAACACATGTATGCATATCCACCTGGCCCAATACACATGGCCCAATATATGCATACAACCCAAAATTCACACATGCACGCCAGACGCTCCGCTTTCTTGCACTCACGTGACTAACCAGCCTTCGTGTGCACCGTTCTCTAGCCCGAACGTCCTGCATGACATCCTCGACCACCAGGACCTCGATTCCTCCCTGAACCTAGTCCCGAACCTCAGTTCCTCCATGAACCTAGTTCCGGTCCCGTCATCGACCACGTTCGCCCTCAAGCAACACCTGCACATGAATAAACAAACAACACATCCGAGCACAAGTCCACAACTTGACTCAAAGTCAATCCATGCAACCACTCATATGAGTGCATTGCATTAAACAAAATCCATCATGCTATCACCAGCATAATAATCATCTCAACATAGCACATGCACAAGCACCACACATGCTATAACCAAAGTCACTTTACAATGCCAATTTCACCATTCAACCAATTTTTCATCACATGATCTCACATCCACTGACTTAAAATCTTGGAAGCGCGGGAGGGTCCATTTACGTTGTGCTTCTAGCAATAGGACAGATCTTTGCTAGTTATATCGTCCCTTCAAGGAATTCCATAGGGCCAGCGGGTCCTACTCCATCAAATATTCGGCCTTCAGGTCCGCATAGAGATGGTGCCTCAGGAAGTGCAAAGCTGTGCACTTAGCAACTTCAGGGAGAGCAGGAGCACCAGCTTTATGTAGGGAAATTGCGGCTCCAAGAGATCAGGCTGTCAATTTGATCTTGGCATCTATTGCCCAAGTGAGATAGTTGCTGCCATTTAGGGCAAGCTCAGCAAACTCTTTATTTGCGATGTCAGACATATTCTATATGCAAAACAAAATTGGGATTTTACTTCAAGTAAAATATTATTTTGCATACTTATTATTGAATCAGCAAAGTATGGTCTATATATATTCAGTAGATAATTATCACAAAATTTTTTTTCGGATTTTCCTAGCATTGTTCATAATTTTTCTGTTAATTATCAGGTAATTTTTAGAATTACTGAATAACAGGAAATAATATGTCTAGTGCATATAAACATGAAAAACATGCTAAGAAAATTAATCTAGCAACGCGACACAGAGCAATGAGAACATGGGTAATGACATGGGTAAGCAACACCTTTGCTAATTACATCTTATGTAACTCTTGCTGGTTGGGTATGAAAACATGTAATGAATGCATCTGTCAACATGACTCTTGGCCAGGTCAACCCGCCCCGAGGCTCACATGAGGGAGGGAGCACTTCCCGATTCCGAGTGCCAATTAAGAAACCTAGCCTCACGTGTGTTTTTCTTAGACATCAATTGTCATGTATCCGTTCCTTTAAAACTACAATAAAAAACCACTTATGCCCTTAAGCCCAAAACCGTTTTGATAGCTCGATTATTTCCATAATTTTCTAGCATTTCTGTTAATTACTAAGCAATCTTCAAAATTACTTAATAATAGGAAATAAATATTCTGCACATATTAAATCATGGCATAAGGTAGACAATAAATCCCAGATCATGAAACTTTCAAAGTGGGCTAAATCACAATTTTCCAAATTTTATGGGAGCCCATAACCTAGAAAAAACTAATTTCTAGAATTTATTGTCAATTCTCAGAATTTATTAATTAATTTCTGAAATACTGAAAAGTTGATTATAACAATCACTGGGCCGGATGGCCCATCCGCCTTCTTAGCCCGCCCGTTCTTTGGCCCATGCTCTCGATCGGCCTGATTTCCCCAATTTCCTGCTCGGCCCGCTCGGCTTTTGGCCCATGAGTGGCATGGCCCGTCGCAAGGAAAAACCCTAACTCATACGTCGTCGCCATTTATGCGCGCATGGCGCGAGGCCATTGACGGCGCCGATCCGTGGCGACGCTGCGGGAGCAAAATCACGGACGACAACCACTGGCACGGAGAGCACCATCGTCTCTTTGGTCTTCGGTCATCCGCGCGTAACCAGCAAGACGACGGCGTTAGATCGAGCTTGCTTCGGGCAAGGTCGCGATGAGCGGAACCAGCGGCGGGCGCGAGAGTTGAAAAACTAGAAGCTTAGGAGGCGCGGATCCGGCAGCCGAGTCGACGCAGCAGCGGGCGCGGGTTCGGCGGTGCAGACGAGCAGTGGGCTCGGATCTGGCGACGCTTGGTGGCATCCACTTGGGCGCAGAGAGGAGCTCCATCACCACTGACGCACACACATCGGGTGCGGACTCGGATGCGGCCGCCTGTAATGACCCTCATTTTAGCATAGAATGCTAAAATGAGAATCTCATATGCATTCCGTACTAGTCCCTGCATCAGTAGCTAGTACGCACATTTACAACAATTAGAACAACAACCACACATCATAATATTAAAGCAGAAATTAAGTTATACAACGTATCCATACAAAACAGAGTAAATAATTACAGGAGAGATAAAGTCTTGTAGTGTGCCCATCCGACCCTCAGGCAACTGACAAGGTAGAAATCCCCAGAAAGATAGCTTTACATGAAATTCTCGTAACTGCGATTTAAAAGATATTCTTGAGCGTCGTTGTCTTATCCACTAAAACAACATAATAAGCAAGGTTGAGTACTTTCGTACTCCGCAAGACTTAAGGTGGTATTTGCAAATGCAATAAATGCAAGTTGAATCAAAGGAGGTTTCTAGGTTAATTTTGCACAAAGCAGATTTTAATTTAGAAATTGATTTGCAATTTCTCAAACGGAATTTGTAAGAGCAAGTTAGATAAGCTAATAAGTAAAGCATAAATGATACTCACAGTCCATTGAATAATCCAGTGATCCAGTAGTCCAACAATTCACTAATCAGATTCATAATCCAAGTGTAAAGTCCAACCATGTCAACCCATTGACTTCAAGATATAAACATCCATTCAATAATCCAATTCATGTAAACCAACAATATCAACCCATTGATAATAAGTAACAATTGTAAAACAAGTTTCATCCCAAAACCCACTTTTAGAAAATATCAAAGTCTAACTCGCATCAGTTCACCAAGACACCCATAATCGCGGGTACGGCTAACTGATTAGATTTAAACTCTGTAGAGGTATACAGCTTTATCCACAAGATACAATCAACTCACCACGTCAGCCGTGAATCGCCATACAAGAGTATGCGAATGAGCGATCATAACATAACCGTTACATTACCTAAACCCGACTTTGCACCAGCCCAGTGACGTTAATCCTTGTTATGAAGAAAAACATAAGCGGCGGACCAACGTCGTCTTTGAAGTGGAAATAAGAGTAGTAGACCTCCTCGTCTAAAGGTTTCTTCTCATAACAAAGGCGTATACGATTATCTTAGGTATGCATTTACCCACACTTGCGGTGTGGTAGCCCTCACAAGCAAACCTTACGAGTGCTTCTAATATCTCCGCCTACCAATGTGCAAAGCCAGATTTAAGCAACTTAATAGGTTAAGACTACCCCATAAACAGTACTTGTGGTTGCACAGATTTATCTTGGATCGTACAATATGACATTCGGTCCTTAATCGACATGGGCAATACTCCACCCTACACTACGTACAAGCCCTCTTGTACATCCGGCTATTGCCAATAATTGCCCGCATCAAAATCATAATTTTATTTTGGATTTTTATTCAAAATACCAGTAATCATTATCATCATAGCCCAAACACATTTTCAGTTTCTCAAAACAACTTTTGATCTGATCATCATCATTATTGATTCATCGTTGATTCTAAAGCATGGTTAAGCATAGTTATTAAGTTGCATATACCCCGAATTGACATATTGTCATTCCCTTTCCTATGGTTATCATGGTTCACACGTTCATACTTATCAAGGAAGTTTCATGATACAACAGGTATATCTACCAGTACCACTAAATAGCGGATTTACTGAAAATAAGCGCATGCATGAAACCGTTTGATAAACAAAAGGAAAATAAATACTGGGAGCAATATGATCAAAGGGGTGCTTGCCTTGCTTATTTGTCGTTTACGACGGAGTCGTGGTCGTAGCTGACGTTGACGGCGATAGAGTTAGTAACGTCGAGTTCTACACGTCGATTGACGGAAATATAGTAAATAATAAACTTTAATAAGGGCAAACAGAAAATAGATAGAAAAGAAAATAAAGACTCTGTACAAAGAACAGAGATTGCTCTTTATGAATTTATTAATTTTATTTTACGAATTTAAGATGCAAAAATTATTTAGATTAATAGAATTTATCATTATTTGCAAGATTCATTGATTCTACTATTTATAATATGCTTCTTATAACCTTATTACTTACGGGTTTTGCTCTATTAGGATTGATTCAAAGCAAGTTAAAATAAGAATATTTTCTTAGATTACTGCAAATCATATCATAAAGATCATTTCTAAGTTAGTCTTCATTGAATTTGAATTTAGATGAACTTCTCTGCGAGCTGATGAAAAGGCTTAAATGATCATATTATATTATGAATGAATACTTCTTTGCCTTTGATTGGCTTTGAATAGAATTAGCTTCGCGCAAGTTAATATCTATTGATTTAGGTTATCAGCTTTGTTTTCATGTTATTTGAGAAGGTTCTGGTGATACAAATATTAAAATTATTGATTCTTCAAAGTTCATTCAATCATATTACGCACTTAAGTAATATGAATACCTAGGGTTATTAAACTATCAAGATTAATATACAAATCATGGTGAAATGAGATTACCTTTTCATAATAGGGTAGTCTATGCTTTGGAGAGTACTATCAAGTTAATTTCATAAGTTTTAGGATTTGACAAGTCATTATATTCATCACTGAAAAAGCTTATGCGACATTATAAAGTTTACACTATACGGAATCGGCGAGAATATGAAGCGCAAGGTTAACACTTAAGGATTTTGATCTAGCTAGATTTATATGGAAAGCAAGTTATAAATAAGATGTTTTTCTAGAATATGTTAGCATGAACTTTGTACAATGCTTCTAAACTAGTTTGACTGATTTTAGCATTTAGACAAGTTATTTTATTTGCAGCAGAAGTAATCTAAATGATCATATTGGTAACCTTAAATCGGCTAAGATCCAAACTTAATTTCCAACTACACTATACATGATTCTTGATTCATATTTCAGGTGTTAGCAGGAAGCAATCCTAGAAATGTTTTAAAGTTCATTTGGCATTATTTTAATTTTAACCACAATAGATTACCTATTTACTTATTGTTGTAATTAACATTTCTTTTCATTAAAAGAATGCAATTTAAGTTTTATTCTAAATATTTTTACATACTTAGGTTTCTCTGTTTTTAAGAACTTAATACCATTTATTTCATCATTTTATGAACTATTATGCTTTGTTTTTATTAATGGCCATAGGAAGGTTTACTAGTGATCATCAAGCAAATAATTTAAACTTAGTTCAAAATTTAATTATTTTTGCATACTTGAATTTACTATGGTTCGAGAGACACATTAAAATTTATTTAATGATTTTTAAGGATTATATTTTCCATGGATGCAATCTGTCCATAATAGAGTTTATCTTCATTGAATATAGTAAGATTAGCTTTGTCTAATCTTATATTTAACTTATGAAGTTATGTATAATCTTTTGTTGCTACAAAATGATTTAGCCTCATACTCCATTCTAAATTATGTACAGGTGTAGATATACTACTAGTTTATTCAATACATGCATATTTATAAATATTTCTTATTTATGAAACAATTGAAGTCAAATTTATTTATTAAATATTTTGGCATAGTCAAATAACTATTGACATACTGGTTATTTAGAAATCAACTTCATTTATTTCAGATCTCTGTTGTACCATTTATTCCCCTTTTGAATATTTAAGTTATTGAATATGTTCCCTTTTTAGAGAATGATTCAAACAAAGTTGAAAATTAAATATTTTTATATATTTGGGTTGCTGGTAGCATGAGGATTGCAATAAAATTGGTTTCATTAAAATCTAAGTTTGTTTGTAGAATTTTTATGTGAAGCTCATATTTAGGTCTTTTCTTTAAATTTGAATTTCAAATTCATCCAGAGATCCTTTTCAAAATATTTTTTGCATATTCTGGAAGCACTTGATTTTATATGAATTTAGAATTTTGTTTCATTTAATTTGGATTAGAAATGAAGAAGATATTCAAGATTGAATATTAATCAGTTTGGAAAATTACTGGAAAATTGGAAATACGTCTTCATAATAGGGGAAACGCATTTACCGGTTGAACTGAAGTCTCTCGCTTAGACTGACATGGATGGCCCGCGTGACAGAGATCGAAGCAGAACAAGGTGAAGGACTCGCCGGCGAGGGCCTTCCGGCGATGCACTGGTGGAAGCGAGGGCACGGGAGGCAAGAGCTTGACGAGGTGAAGCCAGTGGTGCTACCGATTCGGTGGAAGAGTAACCGGAGAGGTGCTGGCGACGAGCTTGGGCGGCGGCGGCAATGGTGGCTCGGTGGAGAGGGAGAATCAAGGTGGGGGAGCTCTAATGGGTTTCGGATTTAGCTTCTACATGCTACGGCAACTTCATTTTGGTATCTCTCTTGAGCGGAGGGTGACCGAGGAGCCTTGACGTTGGGTGACCGGAGCTGGTGAAGAAGACGCACGGCTGCGGCGAGCTTTGGCATGAAAATTGGTGGAGTATTTTGAGGGCTTTTGATCCTCTCAGCTTGGTGATTCTCAAGCTTGAAGGAATTTGGAAATAGGTTTCTATTTTGTGCGAATTAGTTTTGGCTTTGAGCTTGGAAGCTCTTTGGCAATGGTGGATGTGAGGGAATTCTAGGCGCTTGGCTAGAGGAAAGCTAAAGGAAATGGAGGGGGAATGAAAGCGCTACTCAAGTGATCATCTAGTGCCTTTTATAGCTGTGGGGTATGGATGAATTCTGCCGGGTTGAGCTTGGCCTCAGATGGGGACTTCACCGGTTGCGACAAGGATGAATGATGGCTGCACATGAGGAGACATGATGGTTCCCAGGAAACACAGATGAGGCTGCCGCGTGGAGGAATGGTGGTGAGCTCGGATTGGCTGGGAGGCACTGGTTGCAGAGGTGTGACGAAGCCACAGTAGCGAGCAGAGAAAATTGGTTCGGGGCTTCAGTGTCTCAAGGAAGAAGGGAAGAAGAGAGGCTGGCGTGTGGGGCAGCATAGGAATTCGGGCCCGCTTGGCAGAGAAAGGAATGGGGGAGCCGAGCTAAATTCAGCATAGGTTGCAAGCTGAGCCGGATAGGGCTTAAATGAATCAGTTTTGCATCACTTCAACATTTATGAGGATTTTTCTGTGCAATGGGTTGGAAGTTATCTTGATACTGTAGAAATTTCGGATTTAAATACTGTTCACAGTTTTTTTTAAAATTCTGACAACCTGCTCTGCACAGTTTTCTGATTTCGGATTTTGATTTATCAAACAATTCAAATATTTTTATAACTTTTTGAAATTTTGTTTTTAAAATTTATTTGAGCTAAGGATTCTTATGTAAAATTTCAGCTCAAAATATTTCTCCAGGAATTTAAAAAAATTCTGACATTCAAAGTACTACTTTTCAGTTCTCTCTGTTTTTGAATTTTTAAATATTTTAAATTAATTTATTAATTTCTGTAATTTTCACTGTGGATTCATTTATTTCTGGGAAGATAATATAAAATTTTCATATTTAAATGATGATAGAATATTTGCATGTAATTCTGACATTGTTACTATTGCTAGTCAAGGTTCATTAAATAGCATTTAATTCGCCCATAAATGCTTGATATGACATTTTAAAATTTGTAAATGAGTTACTGAGGTTTTCCTAGTTTTATATAAAATTTTTATTTATTTTATTGTTGTAATCTTTTAGCTTCTCTCTTTATCCACTATTTCAATTTGTACTAAAAAGATTTCTTAAGAACCAAAATTCAAGAAGATTTACGATTAAATGAAATTTCAAATTGAATTTTATTTTAAATTCATTTTCATATTTTGATTGATTTGTAAATTTTATCTTGCAGCTCGACCTTTGAATAAGGTTGAACTTCAAGGTATTGAGATGAAGGATAGATTTTAATTCATTCTCTAAATTTTAAGCTGAAAATTTTATTCAATTTCATTTTCCAAATTTTTATATTTTTATTTTACTATTAAAATTTTCAGGATGTTACACCGCCGAGGCGGCGGTGCGGCGGGCGACAGCTGGTGCTTGAGCGACGGCCGAGGAGGACCGAGGCGGGCGGCGCGACGTCGCTGCCGGTGACACTGCCGAGAAACACGGCGGGCAGCGAGTCACTCCGTGGCGCGACCGAAGTAGCTTTGCTCAGGCAAGACTGGCCTTTTTTATTTAGGGTGGATGAACAGTAACCACAAGCATGATTGGGTATTGATCTAATCTGATTGATCGCGGGTGAGGATGAGGAGAAAATGATCTACTAGATCGATAGTAACATCCCCCAAATTTCTGATCTACTAAATTCAATTGTGATTCAACCGACCATGCCAATCTGTTACCTTGATTCGACCTGCAGGAAAAATTCTGTAGACTATCGCGTAGGACAGAGTCGCGTAGGACTTTTTTGGCAATCCGAGTGGGTGTCGACGTGATGGCGAGTTGATTGCAGATGGGATCAAGTGATCAATCGCCGGTAGTAGACGTTCACTATAGTCGACGATCCTCCTTCTTGTGGTAGAGACTCGTGCTGATAACGTGTTGTGAAACGTAGTCGATCTCCTGCAATCAATCACCAAATTCGTAGAAACAATTCCAAGAGCAAGAACACAAGGGCGCACAATATAGGTGGAATCCTCTCTCGCTTTATTAGATTAATCATTTACAATGGGAAGCACCCAATATATATAGCAATATGAGAGAGGAGTTCGGATTCACCCACACCATAAAGAGATAGAGTCATAAACCGAATACGGTTAGACTCCTTATCTCATAACAGTTCCTTCCCCGCGCTTCCCCCAGTCCCCCGTTGCC
The DNA here is from genome assembly GCA_036346375.1 of Guadua angustifolia. Lineage (NCBI taxonomy): Eukaryota > Viridiplantae > Streptophyta > Magnoliopsida > Poales > Poaceae > Guadua > Guadua angustifolia. Next base: position 413,184 of record JAYEVE010000445.1, on the reverse strand, counting down.
CCCAGCCGCTACTCGACGCCTACCTCTCCCCATAATTATTTCCGCCCCTATTGTTTGTGGTGGCATCCATCACACTCCCCACCACCCAGCCGCCGATAGTGATGCAACCACACGCCAACCCCCTCGGTGCAACAGTTTGCCTCTCGCCATCTTCCCCTTACGACTGCTTGTTTGCTCCTCCTAGCCCCTCCTCCGTACGCCAGCCGATTCATTGGATTTGGAGGATCTACCTGCAAGTGGTTCTGTGCACTCTACTTCGTCAAGTACTTGCTCTCGTTGTTTGAGAGCTTCCTCCTCCTTAAAGGCGTGAGTGCTTCTTCTATGTGTGCATATGCCTGTTTAGCTTCATTCCTTAGTGGCACCTAAGATTACTTCTACCTGTATCTAGTTGTACCTAATTGACTAGGATGTTTAGGTAGATGGGTTTTGGTTGGATCTCTGCATTTCGATCGGTAGATTTGAAGAATGCTAGTAATCATCATCAAATATGCCCAAATAATCATGTAACGACCCCCATTTTTACACCGAATGCAAAATGGAAATCTAATGTGCTTGCAAGACTAGTCCTGGATCAAGAGCTAGCACGCACATTTCAACAAATGGAATCACAACCATACAACATATTAATTAAGCGGAAGCGAATAAATACATAAATATTACAATTCAGAGAATGCGGCAACAAAAAAGCAATAACCGTAGTTTGCCCAACCGATCCCGAAGTAAGCGACCGGCATAAACTCCGGATAGAACACGCCAAGAAGATCCATAACTTCGATGGACAACTTGGCTATGCATTCTCATCCACCTACAATATAATTAGGCAAGGGTGAGTACGTTGCGTACTCGGCAAGACTTGAGCAACACCTATCATATATGCGAGCCATTTCAAATGAGGCTACTACGGTTCATTTGCATAAAGCGAATTTGCATTTGTAAATCAAGTTATTTGCAAGCGGAATTTACAAGAGCAAGTTTAATTGATAGCAAGTAAATAAAGCATAATAACACTCACAGGTCCTCCATGGCGTGAGCGTAAACATTCACATTCACGAAATTCCATCAATGTCACCCTTCGACATAAAACACAGTTGCAAAACAAATAGAACCAAACCCATTTGAAAACAATAAAACATCTAACATTGGAATAACTTCACCGAGTGCTCATGACCACGAGCGCGGCTAATTAATTAGATTTAAACTCTGCAGAGGTGTACAACTTTACCCACAAGGAATGATCAACTTTTGCCCGATACACTTCCTTAGGTGTGACGTCAAGAAGACCATACATAGTCATTACATTACCTAGACATGGCTTTGACCAGCCCGGGACGTTAACCCCTGCCGTAGAACTAGAAACACACACCCAAGCCGTGGATCCACTTTCGCACACCCAACACAACGTTTCTAAACACGGCAGGGCGTACACCGTTGCATTAGCAAGTAGACCTGACCGGAATACCCCGTCAGGGTAGACCTGACCGGAAAACCTGTGCGAGCTCCCGCCTACCAATGAACAAAGCCATGTCTAATTAACATAATAAGCTATGGCTAACCCATCCTCACCCTTGTGGTTGCACGGAAATCTCGGATCAATAGCGTCCCATTGCTCGGTCCTTAATTCGACACGGGCGATACTCCACCCTACACTACGTGCAATTCCGCATGCACAACCGGCTATTGCCAATAATCGCCCGCATCAAAGCATAGTTTCATTTTGGGTTTTAATCAAAGTACCGCAACCAACAAAGTGCCATTTTCAATATTTTCAGAAACCAAGATTGATTTGATCATCGGCTATTTTGATGCTAAAGCATGGCTAAGCGAGTTAATATGAGCGATATATACCGTGATGACATTTAGTAACGCCCAACCTTAATCTATGGTTGTCAAGGTTCACATTTTCATAATCATCAAAGGAGATTTACGAGCCAACAGGTATAACTACCAAATCCACAAAATAGCAATTTACATAATGTAAACGCATGCATAAAACAATTTGATGCACAAAAGGAATAGAAAATAGTAGGATCAATATGGTCAAAGGAAGCTTGCCTTGCTTAATTGACGAATATGACGAAGACGGGGATTGCGATTGACGACGACGACGACGAAAACAACAACGTCGGGTTCTACACGTCGAACAACGGAAACAACGCAAAAACACTAACTTCAATAAGAGCGAAAGGAAATAGATAGCAAAACGAATAAACTCTTTACAAGGAAACAGGGATTGCTCTTTATGAATTTATCAATCTTATTTTACGAATTCAAGATGCAAAGATTGGTTAGATTGATGGAATTTATCATCAGTTGCAAGGTTTCATTGATTTACAAATCATGATATGAGTTCCTGCCAATTCTTATTATTTACGGTTTTGCTCTATTAGGATTTAGAGTCAAAGTAAGATGAAATGAGAATATTTTCATAGATTACAGTGGATTATATCCTAAAGATCATTTCTAAGCTGTTCTTCACTTTATTCGGATTTAGATGAGCTGCTTTGCGGGTTAGTGAATAGGCTTAAATGATCACATTAGAGTATGAATGATTCGTTCTTTATCTTTGATTGATTTCGCTTAGAATTAGTTTTACGCAAATTAGATTTATTGATTCAGGCTATAGATAACATTTCCAGCATATATGAGAAGGTTCTGGTGATAAAAATATCTTAATTATAGACTCCTTCACTTCTACCGATTCATATTATAAAGTTCAGGAACTTAACACTTAAGGTTATTTGGCTATTTGGATTAGTATGCAAAACATGATGAAATATGTTATTTCTTCATACTAAGATGATTTATACTTTGTATAACAATCCTAAGCTAATTCCATAAATTTTAGGCTTTAGGCGATACATCATATTCATTGTTGAAAAGGCTTAAGTGGTCTTGTAAAATTAACATTATTCGAATCGGCCAAAAGTGAATCAAAAGGTTAATCACTTAAGGGTTTTGGACTAACTGGAAGAACATGCAAATCTTAATGAAATAAGATTATTTTTATAGAATATGATAGTGTAAACTTTGTACAGCGTTTCTAAACTAGTTTCCCATATTTTGGTGTTTAGATGAGTTATTTTATCTACTGTTGAAATAGCCTAAATGACCACATTTGCAAACCTTAAATCGGCCAAGATTAAATCTTAATTTCCAACTAACCTATACATGATTCTTGATTCATTTTTCAGGTATTAGCAGAATACCATCCTAGAAATGTTTTAAAGTTAGTTTGGCATTATTTTAGCTTTAATTGCAATAGATTATCTATTTACTTATGGTTATCGTTAACATTTTCTCTCATTAAGAACATGCAAATTAAATCTTATCTCAAACATTTTAGCATACATGGATCCTTACTGTTTTAGGAATCTAATACAAATTTCATTATCATTTTGTGAGCCATTACACTATTATTTTGTTAATGGCCACACAGAGTTTAATGATGATTAACAAGCAATTATATTAAACTTGGTTCTAAGATTAAATATTTTTGCATGATTAGGTTTATTACAATCCCAGAGCACATAATCATTTCTTATATGATTTTATAAGTTATATTCTTCATGTGAGCAATATTGTCTATACTAGTGTGTTCATCCCTTTCTTGATTTCACTAGTTGTTCTATGATTCAAAAATTGAATATTTCTATATATTTAAATTCATCCTGATCATAGCATCATATATAAATTTGCATTATTATTTCTTGACCTATTGTTCACAGATTTGAATTTTAGACCATAATGGGACACTAATCAAATCTTAATCCAACTAATGGTTCTGCAGTTCCGAAGTTAAATATTTTTACCTATTTAAATTATTCTTGATTTCAGATGAATACAGGAATTTGTTCCATTTAATTTCAATTAAAATTGTAGAATATATTTAGGATTAAATATTCTCTGATTTGGAAAATACATTGAAACTCAAAATACGTTTTACCCTCAGAGAAAACTTCCTTCAGCTCTTCTTCTTATTCGATTGTTCCTGCAAGACCGAGACCAAACGAGGGGATGGCTAGGGCTGGTCGGCGAAGGGTCTTCCGGCGGTGGTTCGGCGACGGCGAGGCCACTGAGAGGATCAGCACGGCAAGGCGAGTCTGGGAGCGGAGTTGCTTCGACCGGAGGAAGTCCCACGCGAGCTACAGCCGAGGAGGGGTGGCGGCTCTAATGGCGGCTCATGGAGGAAGAAGAACAGGGCGTTAGGGTTGAAATCGGTGGCCTTGCAAGCATCACTAGGTACTAGAGCTTCCATTTTCGGGTTTACGGAAGGGAAGGCGGAGGAGCTCATACTGCATGCTTTGAAATGAGGAAGAAAGGCGACGAGCAATGAATTCGCATGGAGGGAACCGAATATTCTTGAGGGGTTTTGATCAGCAGAGTGGGGTGATGCTCCAACTCAAGGGGATTTGGAAATGGCTGGCTGGTTCTCTCAAATCAATTCCGGCCTTGAGCTCCAGGGCTTCGGAAAATAATGAATCGGGGAATGGAGTTTCTACTGGCTTGAGGAAGAAAGAGAAGTAGTGGAGAAGGAAGTGGAGCACTACCACGGTGGTTTTTCCAAGGTGCAGTGTATTTGGTTGAGGCTGGCGTGATGTCCTAAGGCAAGGACTTGGGCTTGCTGCTTCAATGGAGATTCTGGATTCGGGGACCCACATGGCAGTGAAAGGGAGTAGGAGTGAAGAGGTGAGCTTCATCTGGTCAGCTAGAACTTGCACTGGTTGGGCTATCAGTCAAATGGGAAAAGTTTATGAAACCTTTTGACTGAATTGGCAATCTTCTGTACAAATTTGAGACTAAATTACCTTACGGTTAATGAATGAAAATTCTGACACTGCCAACTGTTCGGAAATTCCATTTCACTTTTCAATTTATTTAAAAGTTCAAATGGTATTATTTATTCGTAAAACTTTTTATATCTCATGATCAGTTCCTAGAATTTTTACCAGAGATAAATATCACTCTGAGGGTATTATGGTATTTTTCTTGGATTCAGATAATGTTTGGATGATCTCCATTCTTTATTTTTCCTTTGGTTGGATTTTTCATACAAAGAACAATTCCAAAGAAATTCAAATAAAATTCAATAATGCCAAGAAACTCAGAATTAATAATATTCACATTTAAATTATTCATTTTCACTTTATTAAATTTTTCAGGATGTTACAAATCATCATCAATCCAAGCCGGATAAGTAATAAGGGATGATCTGGATACTACGCTAGTAATCAAACATCATAAGAAGAGGAAAATAGGGATAAGGGTTGGCATCACAGTGGGATCCAGTGGAACTGGTGGGGGACACAGTGCGGTGAGGTTTAACCGGTGGGAGATGGTGTTGAGGGATTGAACCAATCAGGAGGCAGCAGCCTAGGTCGGTGGCGGTCTAGGGCAGGAAGCAGGGCGGCGATGGGGTTGTTGGAGATGGAGTTGAATCAGGGCGACCTAGGGGGACCGAGAGGTAGAGCTGAGACAGGCGGCCTAGGGGGACCAAGAGGCGAGGCCGAATCGGGTGGTCGAAGGGACCGAGTGATGACGTGGCCTAGGAAACCGAACAAAGGGGAAAGGTCTTGGGTATCAGCGTAGAGATAGAGGTGAGAAGGGAGGAGAAGGATGCCAATAAGAGTAGCCGAGTGTAGAAAAGAAAAGAAAAGAAAAATAATAACCAGCAATAATACAAATAAGAAATAATATTGATATTATAAAATAATTTAAATAAAAGCAATAGGAGGTTTAATACTAGCAAATAAGTAAACAAGTAAAGAAACAAATAAGGGTATCAACCACCATAGTGAGCAAAACAAGAAAATAATACATCCAATAGAATACAAATATGATCCAAAATTTTAATATGCAGCACCAAATTATGCCATGTAGTATACATGTATAAATCTAACAGAGATCAGGGAAAGACTGGACACCACAACACATGTTATAATCTGATAGCTATCTAAAAGAGAGCAACTACCAAACGGTATACCGTTGGGAATCACTTCCAACGGTATACCGTGGTTCATTAGGTTCACGGGTAGGTTTCGTTTGCTAGGTTTCACGGGTAAGTTTCATGATGTCTCACGGATAAGTTTCATGAGTTTCATGAGGTTTCAAGTTTCATAAGGTTCGTGTTTCATTAAAAAAAGTTAGCATTGTGCTGTCTGATGAAACCTTTGGTTGAAACTTATCTATAAAACTTTTTAATGAAATACTTAACCTTATGAAACTTGAAACCTCATGAAACTCATGAAACTTATCCGTGAGACATCATGAAACTTACCTGTGAAACCTAAGTAACGAAACCTACCCGTGAACCTGATGAACCATGGTATACCGTTGGAAGTGATTCCCAACGGTATACCATGCGTTAGTTTTTCTGTATCTAAAATATAGTACTTCATAATTTCAAGAAATAAATCAAATCCAGCAGGAGGTCACCATCAGAACCCGTGTGAGGATGCCTATTTTCACACAACCCAGGCAAGCATCTCTTGAACATATTTGCAATAATTATAATTAAATGTATTTGGTTATATATATTATCATCGATGCATTGGAAAAGCTCCTTTTAAGGAAAACCTAAATCGAATGCCGTTGGAAAGATGGTTTAATTGTGAATTGTTGAGAGTGATTTATGATGTGTTGAGGATGGCTAGTCCAACGAAGGAGCCGACGACACATATATATATGAGGTGGGTAGAGTGTGCCCTTGAGAAGGGTTTCACCGGTGGGCTCCTCTACATAGGCTAGAATATAAGGATAAACAACTACACTCGAACAATGAGCCATATTTTCATATTAACCATATTGTGTGAAAACGTCCGAAAAGATTGTCCTATGAAGATATTATAATCTCTACATTAGGTATGAGTAGATAATTAAGAGTTAGAAACCAGGTAGATCGGAAGGTCTGGTGAGGAACACGATTTTGGAACTCAGTTGCGGTTGATTATTCTAGGGCGCTATATTTAAACGTCATGAGATGAGTACTGCTGATGTGCATTGAATTTGGGGTACAACTAGTATGCTGCGACTGCGAGTGGGTGGGGAACGTTCGTGAAGGACACCACAACTCGTTAGTTGTCAGGATTGAAGATCTAATATCTAAGTAGTGATAAACATTCTAGGGCCTCAACAGGGGTTGGGATTACTATGAATAAAGTGGTACAAACCTACGCAGGATTAGATCATGAATTCATGCCTAGCTCCTGGATTGGAGGCTATGGAAATGAAGTCTACCTCATATAAGAGTGTTAGTAGCAATTTCAATAATTAAAATCGGAAACACACTGTTTCCTAATAAAACTCTATTTTTTGAAAAAAGAATTGAGAGAGAGCTATAACTGAGATGGATGAGGAAAAAATTCATATGATACATTTTGTTATTAATGCTTGTTGAATACTTTGTACTCACTCTTTCTTAATTCCCCCTTTGCTTAGAAAACAACCCTTATGGATTCACCTACAAGGAGCGGGGTGAGGATCAACCGCAGGATCAGGGTTACGAGGAGATGGAGAACTACCAAGAGGACTGGGTGGAATAGTGGACCGTACAGCAGCGACCGTCGATCCCTAGGGTACATTGATGTTTATGTAATAAAATTTTGTTATACTAGATATTAGATAAGATTTTATGTACTGGACTCGTAGCCCTGCGTGGCAATGGATTGTAATAAATTTCTATTATAGTCTTTAATTATTATTTTATTGCAACACTCTGAATATGATATATTAACTAATACTCGATACTCCCGATATTTTGCTAGCTAATATGCCGAGATCAATGTAATTACCTCGGAGTAATGACTATGTTACTGTCGTTACCCTAGGTTAATTATGCAGGTTGCCACAGTGAGGTTCTTCGCTCACCACCCTTTACAGGTATGCCCATGGGGGAGATTTTGACTGGCGAGCACAGGTATGGGCGAGTACTACCCATGCCCGCTTGCCCGATTGCCATCCCTAGTGATACAGGAGCTCGATAGGACGGAGTACCATGGTGTCCAAGCTTGGTAGATACCTGCTAAGGTAGAAGAGTACAGTAAATGACACATATCACATATTGATTCTTCTAGAATTGAGAAGAGCGCTAGATTTGCAATTAGTTTAAAAAAGGTCCAAAGATAAAAAAAAAAGTGCAGAGGACCGAGGCATCAATTGTGCAAGTCTCCATTTCAATCATGCAGCAGGAGGAATAGGGAATGGAATGTACTCGTGTGCCATTATTCGTTTGTTCTCCTTTTTGTGCCTGTGCTTCTTTCTCTCTCTGGAAAAACGGTGGCATGTGTTAAGCATACCGACTTGAAATATTGAAAAGAATGCGAGGTAGAAGCTTGCAAGGTGTTAGCATTGGTGAGCATCCTAAGGAAAGACAAGTTCCTCGGTAAATAAGACGGAGAAGCGTCGACGCAAACATGGTCCAATCAAGCTATGTACGTTCACCCCTCTTCAGTGTTCCCGTTCATACAAGAATGTATCATGTCACCCGGTCTCCCCATTCGTACAAGAATAACCTCGGTAAGTGCTGGAGCACGGAATGTGCTATCTTTTGCACTCCGCAGTTGTGGATGAGACTATTTTGTAATAAAGTCTAGAAGAGGACTAAATTTGCAAAAAAAAAAAAACACACACACACACACAGAGAGAGAGAGAGAGAGAGAGATAGAAAAACTATAAGATCCATCTTTGCTGCTTGATAGAAATGTTCATGTTCAGCTGTTGTCGGACTCCTTTTTTATGGTAAGTGGGGACTACATGATTTGTTGTGTACACTTCCTATGGTCTCCTAATAATTTTGTCCTAGTTTTGCATTATATTAGTAATTAACGTACCGACAAAGCAGCATTCCATAGTTTGATACTACACGGCTAAAGTTGTAAGCAACCTCTGCAATTGCATACACTCGGCAGACTGCTTGAGAAAATTCCATGTACTCTGGATGTACATGCAGTCTTTGATGCAGTAGAAAAGGATTACATGAAGACATTGTTGAACAACGAAATAAGCTCTCCTTTTCTTCTTTACTCAAATAAACCTGTTGCTCAAGGAAAGACTAGATTTTTCAAAACAGAGGGTTTTTTTTTATATGTAAATGGATGATTTGCCACTTCTAAAGCACTGGATTAGGATTTTGCACTTATAAGATTTTTCTTAACCAATTGCCACTCTTAAGAGAGACATAGCTGGAGTGGAGAGAGCAAATCCTAGTTATTTCTATCTTAGGAGTGGCAATTCGTCAAGAAAAATCTTATAAGTGGAAAATCTTGAAACCAGAGCCTGATGAGTGGCAAATCATCAATTTTCCCTTTTATTAAATGAAACCGCAGCAATTGCTGTTCACAATCCAGCACAACTATCTTCAACCTCTGTATTACAAGTTTTTCTCAAATGAAGGACTGATCCCAATTGAAGTAGACTATCCTATTACATCATATCCTCCAAGCTTCTCTTCCCTCCAGTCTTAGCTGAAAGAATAATAGACAGCAAGAAGCGCATGTTGAAGGATCCATCGGTCAACAACACCTGCTTGCGTCCCGTAGGATTGAAATAGTTATGACGGATCCAAATATGTAGCAGCATACTCTTTTTTATTTTTATTTTTTCATAATGGTTACAGCAGTGGTACATTCTGAGCTGATAGAGGAAATCTGGCATATACAGAGGAAATCGGCAGCGTACTCTTGATCAGCATAAACGTATAAACCAAAGAGGAAAAGATCCTATAGACAAGGATGGTAAAAGCGCCTAAACATATCTAGAGATGGTAAAAGCGTAGGGGGGAAAAATAGATAGAAGAAAGTCCTGTTCAGTTCATACCTGAAACGAATCCTGATCGCTTTAGATCATTCGATTTCGGCATCATGGTGAACCGGCGTCTGCCTAAACCATGTTTCGATCTCGAGTATGGGGCGGTTGGGATGGATGCTTGCTGCGCCCCTGATGTCACCCTCCAAGCCCTCCACCTCGTCAGCCGCGGCATCAATGCAGTCGATATCAACAGTGATATGTTTGAGGCCTGAAAGATGCTGCAACCCAAAAATTAGGCCGCCGTGCTTCAACTGCCACCGTGCCTGCAACTCAAGTTGCAGCCTTTGGAGCTTTGGCATGGAACCTGGCTCAAACATCAACCCCGCCACATCCGCAGCACGAAAACGGAACTCCACCAAACGCGGGAATCCTTGGCTGCCGACGACCTGCCTTTGGTGGGGGACGTCATAACTTAAAATCAAGTAAAGAAAGAGCAGCACGGGTAGACTTGCGAGAATCTTGAAAGCTTCCTCTCCCGCTTCACGAACATTTTCAATACAGAGGCTGGTGAGGTTGACAAGCGAGCCGATTCGACTTGGTATGGTGGGGATTCTACAGACAAGTATCTGTAGAGGTGTAGGGGAGCCACATGAAAACATGCATGAAAATTCGGCATCAGATATCTCCATGTACCAAATGTGGAGTGATCGGAGGCCGCTAGCGATAAGTTTTGAGAGAGATGAGGTACATGCTTTCATGCGACCTTCATCGCAGTCGGTGTAGCGTGACCCCCAGAAAATTTTTAGATCCCTCAGTTTGGTCAGCTCGCCGAGCCCTTGGACAGCCTTTATGGATGAGTAGTCGATATTGAAGCATGATAGCTCCTCCAGGGCTTGCAGACTTCCGATTCCGTCGGGCAATACCGCATCGCGATCACCAGTAAGGCGCACTAGTTTCTGTAGTTGAACAATACTTGTTGGTAGCTTTGAAATACGAAGGCACCCTGTCAGATCTAGAATCTCTAGAAGCTGCAGCTTGCCGATTGCTTCTGGGAGCTTGCTGATAGCTGGACAATTGATTTTCAGGTACTTCAACTGGCAGAAACTTCCAATATTTTCCATATGGATGTTCCCCAAACTCCATTCACCAACTACTTCTATATTCAGCACTCGCAAGACTTGGCTATTCAAAATCTGATTCATACGCTGCTCTGGGAGAACAGATCCGAACATATGAACCGATCGAAGATGGGATGCATCCTTCATTGCTTTTGCAAACTCTGAAACTTCACAAAACTTGGATTGGAGGGATAGCCGGCGAATCTTGTTTGAAGAAGTTCCACAAAAATTGTCACCATTCAATGTAGCGATAAAATTGTCTTCCACAGCCTGAGATATAAGAAAGTCAAGTACGATATCATGAACTCTGCAGCATATCACTGTACCATCTGCCCGAATCCTTGTTGGTTGGATCATGCTTCTGTTGATAAGCTCATTTAGGTAGTTTTCTCCTTCACGTTCCAAACTTTCTCTGTTTTGCCCAGAAATCAATCCTTCTGCTACCCACATCCATATCAAATGTCTGCTATAAATAGAATAATCCTCCGGAAAGACACTTAGATATAACAAACAAGACTTCAGATAGTGAGGAAGGTCAAAATAACTGAGGAACAATATGCTTTTCATTTTTTCAACTGAAGAACCTTTCTCCACGGCAGAAGAAATAGAGTTCCGAATTTTGACCCACGCTTCCACTGTTTGACTTTTGTTGGCTAATAAACTAGCTATGCTGATTATGGCCAGTGGCAAACCACCACATTTTCTCAAAATTTCATTGGCCACTTCTGTCAATTCTTGAGGACAGTCTTCGCTAGAACCAAAGACTCTTGTATAGAATAAACTGTGGGAATCATCTTCACTTAGAGGCTTTGCTTCATACGTAAGCCCAACAAAGTCGGTACAACATGATTTGGCCACATCTTCAATGCGTGTTGTAGTAATTATTCTACCTCGGTTCCCATTGATAGGTAAGGCAAGTTTCAATTCGTCCCATGCTGATATGCTCCAGATATCATCAATAACGATGAAGTATCTATATGCATTTGTTCCAGAATTGCGTTAGTAAGGCTACCATTATTTGTTTGTATTGTAGTACTGCTTACGTGCAAAATGTAGAGCATATTTTCACTAAGCACAAAATTAATAACGTGACAAGACTGACAATCATGCAAGACAAAATGACCAGGAGGATGTGTGTAATGTGCTGCTCATTATTACTCCATCCATTCCCGAATACATATTATTTTAGCTTTCAAATTTTGTTTGTAAATACATGTCAGTCTATAATTTCGAGATAACATTAAACCAATTTTTCCTTCTATACCCTTTCTCTTTAGCTATTTCAATGTCATTTACCACCATGTACTAGATTAACACACACTGTCCAAAGATACTATTTACTTAAAAAGGCAATGCATGAATGCTGTGTACCAATACAATCGTCTCTCGACGTGGCCCACACCAAATCAACATGAAAAAAAAGATGATGTACTCTATAGAGTTTTCTTGTACCCTTGAAAATTTCAATTTCAGATTAAAAATGTATTACTAACAAAAAGGATAAGTTTTATTTGAATAGTAGTATGTGATTTATCATTTACCAGTTTTTTCATTTTTGTTACTCTTAACATAAAATGAATCTGAAGTTAAAATTTTATTCATGGGTAGAATAAATCGAGAAGTACATCTACTATTTTTGGGGGTATTTTTCATGTTAATTCTGTGCCCAAACCAAACAAGATTGTATGAGTGTACCACAAATGATTATTGTATAGCATATGTTGCTTATTTTAGAATATATATGTAAGCCCCGCAGGATAATAATGACTAGTTGTTGCTCCCTCCATTTATTTTTGATCTAATTCCTTATATACCATTAGAAATGTCCAGCTGATGGGTGTTAGGTACTGATTCACACATATGCAGCTACAAGAGTTAACGTTCTATGAATATGCATTATTCTAATTGGTGTATTCGAACAAGAAATCAGAGTTACCTCTTGTCTTTTAAGTTATTCCTCAGCGTGGGTATGAGCTGCTCCTTATCCCACTTTTCTGACCTGTCATAGTCGCTATCATTGATTTGAAAGAGCAAATCTCTAAGAAGCTTCTTGATATCAGGAGTTCTAGATACAGAGACCGAAGCCCGACAATCAAATGATTCTTCAATTTTGCGGTACACCTCCATAGCTAGAGTTGTCTTGCCTAGCCCTCCGATTCCAAAGATGGACACCACCTTCAGCTGCTTCTCTTCACCCTTTAGCCACTCAATGATCTCCTCTCGTGGCTTAACGATGCCCACGAGGTTTTTGGCCTCCTCATAGAGGGCATGTGCTCGAGGGTCCAAGGGCACAGGCTGTGGTAAGCTGATTAGTTGATCAATATTGTACCGATTGCGCCGGTCACACTGCTCAACGACAAGGGCCTTGAGTTCTTGGATCTCTTTTCCGATACGACGATCCTCCCACAAAGCCTTCATCTTACGCACACTCTTGCGTACAAAATTAGCCTTGGCATCGCCAAGACTATGACGATGCATGAAACGGTCGATGCAATCCTCGATATCATAGGATAACTCACGCACCTTGTTCCTCCATTCCTTGGTTTGTTCGTTGATTTGCTCCTCCATGCCCGAGAGCCTCTCCAGTAGCGCATGGATGGTGCTCAACTCATCTCTAAGGAAACGGATCCCATCCTTGGAGTCTTTGACCAGCTTGTACTCATCACCGAGCAAGCTTGTGAGCTTGCCGATGACGGGATTCATCAGACTTGAGGATGCGCTCACCATCGCTCCAGCCATCTCGAGCCCTCTCAAATGATATTGTGGTGATGGTGCTGGTGTGTGAGAGCCGAACGGCGATTCCAGCTCTCGTATGGAGTATGAGATCTGCGATAATTCACATCAAGACTTCGTATGACTTTTGAGACCTCCAATAATTCACATCTAGACTTCACTGGGAAGTTATTGGTAGTCGAGTCAGCCACCAGTAAAGCTAAAGCCCATTGTGTCCTTGTTATTGCCTTTCGGCAAAAAATATAGTTTTTACGTTGATAGTATGGGTCACGCCATTGACGGCAGGGGCTGAAAACTGATGCGATAGTTTTTGATCGGTACGGATAAATTATAGATTTAATATTTTTGGATGTAGATATAGATTCAGTAGCTCCATATCTATTGGATACGGATATGGATCTGAATAATCTGGATATTTACGAGTCGGATTATCCAGATATGTATGTGGGCTAGGCCAAGGCTACTTTTTTTGCCCAAAAAAAGATTTTAAATTTCAAAATCGTTTTCTAATTTAATTAATCTATCAATCAAATTTCAATTATTAAAATTGGCAAACCAACTCTAAGAATTACGAAATTTTTTAAAGAAGTTCTTGACACAATCTATCATTTAAAAAATTATTTTTAAGATTTTACAAATATTTAAATTTTCGACAAGCACGACTTCAACGAGTGCCAAGTGATCAGCAAGAAAGTTCAGGTAAAGCTCAAGGACGCTCTTGCCGAGCACGACATCGGGCAGGCTAAAGACAAGCCCAAGGATGATGAGCCCGAGTATCGTGGAGCTGAGCATGAGCTGGCATATATCTGCCATGTACGAGTCCAAGAGACAGTACAAGGCAATTGAAAGAGAGGTTAACCTGGCCACGCCAGCTCTGCCCCGATTTCTCAAGTAGTCAGAGCTGTCGATCGCCTTCAAGAAGTCAAATCACCTGACCACGGTACTGCATCCAAGTCGATACCCTATGGTGGTTGAGCCCACCATCGTGAACGTCAAGGTCGCTCAAACCTTAGTCAATGGAGGAAGCTCGCTGAACCTCATCTTTGCAAAGACACTGGATAATATGGGAATTCCCCAGATCGAGATAAAAGCTGGAGCCGAGCCGTTTCATGGCATAACTCCGCGCTCATCATCGACCCCGCTGGGCTAGATCAAGTTGCCAGTCACATTCGACACGCCGGACAACTTCTGTACTGAGAAGATCCTCTTTGACGTTGCGGATTTTGAGACCATGTGATCTTGGGCCACCCAATGCTAGCCAAGTTCATGGTGGTGGTGCATTTTACGCGTACTAGGCCGTCAAGATGCCAGCGCAGAAGGGAGTCCTCACAATTAAGAGAGATAAATGCGCGACGGTCAGGTGCGACAAGAAAAGCCTGGAGATAACTGAGCATCTTTGTAGATCAGTAGCCAGTGCCAACGACGAGAAGGCTAAGCGCCAGAAGTCCAGGGGAGATGATCAGGCTTCCACCTCCAGCAGTGCAGCCAACGACCCAGTCGATGACAGGAAAAAGGATAAGAAGATCTGTAGAGATGTCAAGGCAGTGCCCCTCGACCCGGTAGAACCATCCAAGACGGTCAAGGTAGGCATCGACCTCGACCCCAAATAGGAACTCGAGCTTGTCACTTTCCTTCTAAAAATTCAAACACTAATGTCCTTAGTGAGAAAATATTTTAAATAAGTTACTAAAAATTGCATAAAAAATCATAAATACATAATTTATTATTTTAAACATAATTCAACAAAGAATGCAAATCTTGGGCCATTAATTACACGTTCTTCATAAACGTTTGGAGCAAATAAACTAGTTACATTTTTTTTCATTTTGTGTGTTTAATTTAAAGGGTTTTCATATTCCGCTAAATATCTATGACCTTATTCATTTCAATTAGTATCTGCTAAATGTGTACTTTATTGAAACATTACGCCAAAGTATATGTAGTTTTGTGAAATGCAATGTAAATATGTAGTTTTATGATAGTTATGTCAAAGTACACAGTTTTATGAAATTTACTCTTAAGTATAATGATACTGAATTACTTTTTATGATAAATATACTTATATCATTTTTATGTGAAAAATATGAATACCTTTTTTCATACCAGTTTTAAAGTTTTAAAATGTTAATTATATGCATTCTAGGACAAAAAGTACAAAGCAATGGAGGAAGTACAAATTACAGTGCACCATTGTTATTATTGCTATTACGTAACAACTATGTCTTGAAATATCACTACAACACGGATCGATATAGCTTTCGGGGCATTTAATTTTACATGGCATTTGAGTCAAATGCCACCAAATAAAGCTTTTGCGGCAATTATTTCGATTTAGGGGCGTTCAATTGTCTGGCACATAATATTTGCCGGTGAAAGAATTTCCTGGCATAAAATATATGCCGGCTTATCATTTTATTAAGGGGGCATTTATAAATGTCGGCTTAAAATCTATGCCGGCATATATTGTTTGCCGAATAATATGGAAAGAGGGGCACATAACAAATGCCGAGATAGAGTAAGGATGGCATTTTTCATATGCCACACAATGTAAATGCTGTGGATACTCACTTTCAGGCGCGAACGAAAACTAGGGCGCGCGTGCGGAGGAAAAAAGGAAAAAGGCGCCTCGATTGATGTCTCACATATCCCTCTAGCTGTTGCCTCGATCGATCGATGTCTCACATATCCCTCTAGCTGCGCCGCAGCGCTCTCGCCGCCACCGGGCGCTGGCCCCAACCGACGCTCGCCACCAGCCTTGCCACCACCCACCGCCCCACCCCTGCCTAGCCGCAGCTCCCACCATAAGATCCCTCCACCACCGGCGCCCCCCACCGATCGAAGCCCTCCATCGGATCCCTCCACCTCTGACCGCGCCCCCACTGGAGCCCTCCACCTCCGGCACCTCCTCTTCCGGTTCGTGACCCCCACTGGAGCCCTCCACCACCGACGCCTCCTCCTCCGGTTCGCGACCCCCACCGGAGCCCTCCACCACCGGCGCCTCCTCCTCGGTTCATGATCCCCAGGAGCCTCCCCACCGCCCTCCACCCGTCGACTCCTCCATCTCCGTGCCCTCCCCACCGGCGCCTCCCAGCAGGTAATGTAACATCCCAAAAATTCGAGTTTTGGAATGTTTAAAATAAAAATGAACCAATTGCATTTTCTTGGAATTAACCGAAGCTTAACTTGAATTTTCTAATAATGAGAAGATTTAATTTGATTAATTTATGCATCAAATTAAAGGTTTCTAGTTTTTATTGTGTTCCTTGTGCTTCAAGGAATTTTTCTGAATTTATTTGGTATTTATTTGAATTTATTTGGATTTATTTGAATATCTGAGATTTATTTAAATCAAAAATGATTTTCTAAATCAAAAATTGCTTTCGGGCCGAATCCTTCACCGGCCCATTCCCTGTTCATCTCAGCCCAATCCTTCGCCCAGCCCAGTCGACCTGCCAGCCCAGCCGCTTCACCGTCTCCGCTCCATGGCCGTGCGATCTTGATCTGACGCGCCCCGCAGAGCCACGCAGCCGGCGTTGTGCACCGCCCGATCGACGCCACGTGTTCGGCTGAGATTCGGCCGCGTTGCCCGCGCTGCCGCCAGCCGAAACCCTAACCCTAGCGGTCTCCGAACTCCGTGCGTTGCGCCGCCGCTCGGTTTCCGCGCTCGGCACACCTCCCCAGGGCTATTTAAGGCCCCGAGGAACCTCGAGCCGCGTTCCTCGCTTCGTGCTGCGTCCGCCGCCACCTCTCCCGTCGCCCGAGGCCCAGCTATTTTCAGTTTTGATCTTGTTTGCTTCTCTGTTTTGTATTTATTTGGTTTTGTTGCTTTATTTTCCGGTAGACGCGAATCCTGAAGGAGCGAACGGAGACTTCAAAGACCAAGACTCAGCATTAGAACAGCAAGGCAAGTCGTAACCTTTGATCATATTGAACTCTTGTTTGCAAAAGTAATTTGTTTTATACAATTGCATACTATTTGTGTATCAATGCTAGTTTATGGGAGTAGCTATTCACCTGATTGACATTATGCCACCTTGATTATTGGAATGTTGTGTATCCATTGTCAACTTAGGGATGGGACATTATTAGTTGGACGTACTCATAGTACCAACGTGGGGTTATCGTAGCTATGCTTAGCCATGCTTAGTTGTCCGATGGGATTCATATCACCTTTGAATTAATGTTAATCTTGACTTAATGAGATATTGAATTGTGGCTGTTGACCACTGTTGTAAAACTTGTTGTACCATGGCAGGGGATGCCATTGGTCTTGGTTGAACAAAATGTTTTCCCTCGGGCAAGTGATCGTGCAGTAAAGGGGGTGCTGTCTAGCACATTGGGATGTGATTGTCTTGCCTAAGACAATTTAAGGACTTAATCTTGTGCGCCATTGAACTGGGTCTAACCATGCAACCACAAGTCTGGTATGGGATAGACCTAGCTGATTAATTTGCGATGTCTAGTCTTGAGTATTGCCAGTTGTTGGTGTGGGTTCCAGGATGGACGGGTGGACTCACATGGCTCAAGAGGGGCTCCGAGGGGCGAAACCTTAGAGGGCAGTACCGAGTTTAGACATGCATTGTAAAGGCTTTGTAGTAATCTCTCTGCCGACACACCAAAGGAAGTGTGTTCGTAGCGCTTGGCACTAAGGGATGATCATGTCTTGTGGGTAAAGCTGTACAACCTCTGCAGAGTATCAAACTATTCGAATAACTATGTCTGCGGTCATGGACAAGCCCGGAGATTTCACACGGGGTATAGAGTGTTTCTTGAAATGTGAAATTGTTGGGATGTGAACGGGGAGTTCAATGTTGTTTTGTTGTCTTAAGCTATACTGTTGAATTGTGTGGTTGATACTTGTTTTCGAATGATGTAGGGTGATGCCTCGTCATTCTGTTCATGTTGTCTACCATTGATTTACCAGTTATTTATTATTGTTTTTATCAATCTGCCTTCAATCTATTTATTGTATTTAAATTAAAGTTATTGCTTTCTGCAAATGAACCATACGACTATCCTTTGTCAAGCCGTGCATGAATATATTGCATCATTTCCCTACGGCTTGCTGAGTACGTTTTGTACTCACGGCTTTACGCCCTTGTTGTTCAGTTGCTAAGGAAGAACCAGATAATGAGTATCAAGAGGAGGAGTACTATGAAGACTACGTCGACTAGGATGGCGTTTCCCCAGATGATTGCCTGTGGCATGTCGAATGGCCCAAGTTATCTTATTTCCGCTGCAACAGTTTTATTTGTTTCTTAAGCCATGAGGTATTGGTGTATGAACCTTGACCATAAGGTCGTTTGCTTTATTCAATAATAATTTGCTTCTTCTTAGTTAATTCGATGTATGGAATGATATGTCATCTATGTTTCCACTGTGTGCACTAGCATGATCCTGGACTAGTGCAGTATACACAGAGAGTTTCAGATTTGCATATTCGGGTCCCGACAGGTAACTCCCTCCATCTCTGGTGCCCTCCTCCTCAAGTTCTTGCTGTAAACCAAGTTCTTGTTGTAAACACTGGACAATTAGTCATGGCACTTGTCCTCAGGCTTGAATTCAGGAAATGTTGATTGAATGAAAGTGATATCCTCCCACGTAGTATCTGTCTGTGATAAATTCATCCATTGAATTAACCATTGAGCTGCAACCTTGCCTTTCCTTGAAATCACTTGGCGATCCAGAACTGCAACCGGCGCCTCTTTCACCCGACCTTCAGAATCCACCAGAAGTACACCAGGCAATGGGACAACTCGGAGCCCTAGATGCTTCTTGAATTGGGTAACATAGAAAAACCGAATGTATATTTGTTTTAGGAGGTAACTAGAGTTCATACACCACATTTCCAATCTTGCGAGAAACTCTAAAAAAGCTATCTGCCCCGAATCTAGTACCATTTGCATCTGTTTCCATATTAATTAAAAGGTTCATTGAAATTCGGCAATGCCAACACTGGACAATGGTCTTCTTCAATTCTTCAAATGCTATTGTCTGTTCTTGCCCCCAACTAAACCGATTTTTCTTTAGCAAATCGAACAGTGGCCTATAGATTTGGCTATAGCCCATAATAAACAGCCTATAGTACCCTGTCGATCCCAAAAACCCTCTCAATTTTGTGAAGTTGCTCTCAATTTTGTAAAGTTGTTTGGTTTTGGCCAATTAACGACATTAGCAACCTTCTTTGGATTAGTGGACGCACCATCTGGACTTATAACATGCTGCAGATACTCAATAATGTTTACAGCAAAAAGACACTTATTCTTTGCTACCCATTGATGATTTTTTTTGTATTTGCAACATAGCTCTCAGGTGTTCTAAATGATCAACCAAGTTCTTGCTGTAAACCAGTGTATCATCAAATCGCCCCCAAGCGGCTTACAAAGAGGAATATATAGATGGTGGTGACCTAGGTCTATCTTGGAAATTGCTCCATAACTGATCCATGCCTCTGAATTTGGATCATAACGGGCCTCCGCTACGCTCCGACAGAAGTTGGCCATATCTCTGAATTTGGATCATAATTTAACACAATTAATTACCAAAGATCTGATGCATCAAAGCCTGAAAACATAGGAGGGGCATTGCATAACCCAAACAGCATGACAGTATATTCATAATGGCCTAAATGGGTTCTGAACATAGTTTTTGGAATGTCTTCCTCCTTCATCCTTATCTGATGGTAGCCAGATCTTAAATCTAGCTTTGAAGAAATTGTTGTTCCATGTAACTCATCTAACAGACCTTCAATTAGTAGCATTAGAAACTTGTTTTTAATGGTTACTGCATTCCATTGCGTGAAATCCACACATATCCTCCATGCACCATTTATTTTTCTTACCATCACCCCGGAGAGGAATAAGGACTTGAGCTAGGTCTTATCTCTCCATTAATCAGCATGGTTCGAATAATCT
Organism: Guadua angustifolia; assembly: GCA_036346375.1. NCBI lineage: Eukaryota > Viridiplantae > Streptophyta > Magnoliopsida > Poales > Poaceae > Guadua > Guadua angustifolia. The sequence continues at coordinate 392,678 of JAYEVE010000445.1, read as the reverse complement.
CCTCTAATGGGTCTCTCTGGTAGTGGGGAATTCTGTAGGGTCTCAAGTTTGGTGGATTAGCACCTGTTTTCAAATGGATTGCATGGTCACAATCTCTTTTAGGTGGTGCCCCTTTCATTTTTGATGTATAGCCTCGGCATATTGGTGAGGACTGCTACTGTTTCCCAAATATGAATTCCTTTGAGTGTCCAACAAATGAACTCCAGGATAATGGTTGGTTGGTATTGGTATCTCACTCGGAAATACTGCTTGGATGTGTTGATTGAAGGTTTATATGTTGTATTATTAGTGTAAAGAGAACCTTTACGTAATCTGCTTTTCCCAAAAGTAATATCTCACTATTCTGCATCATGTGTTTTATCTGTGCAATGATGGTCTCCATTAGAACCAGTGACCTTGTTATCTGTGTTTTATCTCACTATTCTGCAACAGTTTATTACAACCAGTGACCTTGTTAGTCTCCATTAAAGTTTGTATCTACTAGTGCTGTCTATTTTTAAGTACTAGTATTCTTTTTAGCAATCTTACACAGAAGAATTGCTGTGCTACAGGGGAGAAACAAGGTGCCCTAGAATTTCTAAAATTAATATTTAGAGCTCTTTGTCTCTGCTGGGATCGACAAACTCAGGACTTGCATATTGACTGGATACTGTTTAGAGGACGTCCACTAGTTCCTGCACTATGTGAAGTCATAAATGACAATATAGATGGTGTTTATCCATCCTCACACTTTCCCATCTTTGCTGAATTTTTGCTTCCACGCTCGGTCCGCCTAGCCGAGATACCTTCATAGTCGTTGTTTTGTGTTCTTGTTGTGATACTTTCTTTCTTCTCATTATTGTTTCGCAGCCTTATTTGTTTTTGGCTAAATTGTTCATTTCTATATATCTATCCTGTTGTGTACCGTTCGCCTTGATCATAGGAAACATAGAAAATGTGCAGGATCTGAGATCTGGAAAGCATCTTTCCTCTCCATGGCAACAGCTGTCCTTGCAGTCTATCATGAATTTTATATTATTGGGGTTATTTTTTCCCTTCCCATGGGTCTCCATTTGCTATGTACGACTCCTTAGCAGTCAAGAGTGCTGTTGTTGTTGGTGCCTCAGTCATTTGTCCTTTGTCTATCTGGTCTCAATACTATGGGTGCAGTTTTGATGTATATATTCGACTATATTTTACCAGTTTTTGACGGCAGTTGAAATATCAAATATGTGAATAAAGTTACGGAGACTATCAAAGCAATTTACGGATGACCTTTTACTTTTTCAGATGTGTTTGTCTTTATGACTAATAATAAAGTCATCCACTCAATTTGCCACTGCAGCTCATTTTCATTTAGTTTGACCCGCAAGTTAAGTGGCTTGCAAACCCTCGTAGGACGCACATTCGTACTATTTTATCTTGATTTTAATTATCTTTAGGTCTTATTTTAATAATTTAAATACCTATATAAGTTATTTCAAAACTTACTTCAATGATTCGAGTGATTTTGTCTTTTTAATACAAGACTTCAGTATTGAAACATCAATAACGAAATAGTGTTTTACACATATCGAAATCACCCAAATAATTTAAGTAAGTATCAAAATCATTAAAATATGTATTGACACCACTTACGCAAGCATCAAAGATAATGAAAACCACTAATATTCATGCTAACATGCGGCATGATGGGTATTTGAACAACAACTTAATTTATGGGGGCAAGATAAAAGATAATTAGATATGAGAGGTAAAGTAAATCTAATAGCCGATTTGTTTTTTGAAAGAAAGAAGCCGCCTGAGCAAGTCGGCCTTGGTGTGCAAGCCCGAGCAAGACTCGGTCCAACCGGTTATAGAGGACGCAGAGGGAGCTCGAACCCTAGCCCTAGCTGGCCGTTTGCTCTGCCGCACGCCGCCTGCACCAATCGTCGGAAAAAAAATAAAAATCCTAAAAACTATCTTACTACTCAACAGAAAAAAATATACAACACTTATTTGATGAGACCAAATTATAATAGTGCAGATTAATCATGTATATATATTACAACTATTACAATTGTATAACAAGTACAACTACATTTTTGGAAGGTAATAGAGTTATATGATAAATATAATATATTTTAATATATAGTCACTCTATTACGCTGAAAATTCCTATAGTTATTATTTTTTGAAATTTGGTCGGGAGCTCTGGTATTCACTAAAGAAATAGAATAACCACCGAGCTACAAACGCAAACGCACAAACCCCCCACACACGCCCCCACACATACTCACACGCTTACACTCGGCGCTATGTGCGCCCGCGTTGAGCGGCGCTCGAACACCGGCCGACGAGGTGAGCAGTGAGCTTCACTCGTGCTCACCAACCGGGAAAAGCCCGGCTCGCAAAATTCCCCTAGTTATGAAATAATTCTTTAAACGAACAGCTCTCTGTCTTGTCTTATTTCATCTGCAGCTCATAGATTTTGCCATACACGAAAGTAAATGAAACAGGGTGACACCTTGTGTATATATATGGATAAACAATCTCTTCTTTTCTTTCAAGTGGATCGGGAGGACTGCTTCGTTCGCTGAAAGATAGGGGGAGCCAAGGAAAAAAAACAGAAGAGCGATTAATACAGCACATACCCAACCGACAGGTTACGATACAGTGTTACATATACAACCGTTACAGAGCAGAGAGTGAAGGAAATGAGAACCAAAGCACTGTGGATGCTGAATTCTGAAAAACTCGTTTGTCCAGCTCCCGGCCGGCCGCCGTAAACTCCAAAGCGTGAAGACAATGGGTGCGTCAGTTGCAAAGTAGCTACGTTTACGTACCTATGCAAAGACCCTGCGCTTCGTAGGTGCCCATGAACGCCAAATGGCTTGGCAACCAGTGGATCGTGTGCTGCCTACCCCAGGAAGAATTTCTCGTTTTCTGACTTTGCAGGGTATATATACTGCCCATCCGCTCATGAGAGCTTCCAGGTGAATGTGATAATGTCATCTTCGTCTGCTTGCAATTGTGTCTTTAATATCTAATAAAGCTGAGTAACAAACCCTGCGAACACAAATGCACAAAGGAAGGGCAGTTAACAAGTCATACTATGATCTAGAACATAGGAAACATTTTTAAGAAACAATTAAACTAAAAAGGCTAGAAGATTTGTCCTCAGTTGGTTTGCTTAGCTGATTGGCCATAATAAACACTTAAGAATTGTGCAATTTTCAAGCGAGCAACATGGCATCTCCTCTCTTCAGACATTCAACTACAAAATTTTCCACACTAAAATAGAGAACCAAATCAAATATTCATAACTAACAGGTCAATTTGGCAGTTTTTATCACCATTAAAACAAAGCAAGCCTGTCAACCACAAAATTAAATAGCAACAGTGGCAAAGGCTGAAGCTTTTAATAGAAATTCTAAAAGAACTAACCCCAATGCAGCAACTCTAATCAAGGGCTCCATCCGAGAACCACAAGTTCTGTAATATCGCGAACCCTCGCTCCAACCTTTGCGCCTTCGGTCGGGTGGGCCGGGGCCGTCGGGCAGGTATTCTCAGAGGAGGTTGGTCTATTTGGGAGGTTTAGGGGTAAGGTTTTAGGTTTGGGAGGGGTATTTTTGGAATTTCCCTCTCCACCTATCACCTAACCTTCTCTCTCCCTCTCAAATGTGTGGCTGTGAGTGCTCTCAGCTATTGCTGATTTTTTTTCCCCTCAAGCCAGTATGCGCCTCTCCTTTCTTCTCCATGCGACAGCCACTCTCCATTCCTGCGCCTCCTCCTCCAGGACCTCCTCCCCATGGGCGCCTCCCTGCAGGACCTCCTCCCCATGGCGCCTCCCCTTGCTGCTGCAGCCCCCTCCTCCTCCTCGCGGATTGAAGCCCTTGGGCTGAGGTGAGGCCTCTAGGGTTTGGGTTTTGATTGGGTGGCTGGGCTAGGAGGGTTGCTATGGGAGTGCTGCTTGCTATTTAGCTGAGTTTTGTGGTGGATTTGGGGGATTAGGGTTGGTTTGGTTGGTGTCTGTTTTCGAGCAGAACTTATCCCTCTGTTAGGGCTGTAATTCGAGGGCTTTAGAAGCATTTCCTGGGGGTCTGGATGTTGTGAAAGTTGTAGATAATCGAATTACCTTTCATTGAAGACCGGAATCACTAAATTTCGTTCAGCCGTTTAAAAGTTATGGCCATTTTACCAAGCGCTGTCCAAACTGTATCGCGATTGGAACAGTCTGTGTTCAACTGCAGATTAGAGGAACTTAGAGGCCGAATCACGCAGTTCGCATACTTAGAAAAAGGTGGAAATTTCCTGCCGTTCGAGAAAATATACTCGTTTATTTGATTTGGAGCTATTAAACTCAAGTTATGCTTGTTGAAGTCTGCTGTCCCGATGGACAGATTTCTGGTTTTCAGGTTTTCGGAGTGTCGTGTAGAATTGTTGTTGTACTGGGTTTTGTAGTTGTTGGGTTGGCATGACCAACTTGGTGAAGTTTTGACCGTCTAGTAATTGGGATTAGTCTAACCCCCAGGTGTATTTGTGTTTTGTGTCTTCAATGTTAAGTGTACAAGATTCAGTGCCGAGCTCTTGTGTAATATTCCATTTGTGTGTTCTACATTATGGCCATCGGATTACAGTGGCGGCCAACAAATGAATTGGGTTTGCATGTGTGCGATCTTGATAGAATAGTAAGGGTACCCATGTTACTTATGACACCATGCTTAGCTAAAACCTGACAGCAATCTATATTTCTATGTTTTATACTTATGTTCTTACCCATGGTAGCACTTAAATGATTTCATAGGAATAATATCTTAGAGTATTTCATATGTAAAGAATCTATTTGACTCTACAACCCTTAACACTGAGAATACATTTTTTTTGTACTCCATTTCATGAATTGGAGTTTGAACCCCATATTCGGATTGCGTGGTGCTTACTCTTGAGCCCAACCGATATGCATGCATGCTCTTTTATTACTCAATTCATTGTTCGCATGGATGAAATAACCAAGGATTTAGTTGTGTTGTTTGAGTTTGGAGTTGAATCACTATACCTATGATACGCAAAAGAGTCGATTTCTTTTGTCGCTTGTATCGAATGTGCATAAATTTGAGTTGGTTGAGTATTGTTTGTTTGCAGGGAAGGTTCTGTCGGGAGTGGCCTCAACCGCATGCCACTCCATTCTCTGTCGGTAAAGGCAAGTGCATTCCCTAGATCTTGGCTAGGAGGATTAATTGATTGTATGCCTTTAGCGTACGTAATTGCCGATGAATACGCAAGAGGTAAGCTTTACTGGATATAGCTAGAAGATGGTTCATTGTATGAAAATGCTTATGATGATTAAATGGTTAAGGGAATGGATGCAAGTACATTGTGTTATTGGCGTGGTTGTGTGTTCATATGTGATGCCCTTAAATTGATTGTTGCTCGCTAATTAGATGAACTCTAATTGAAAATGGGCTTTTAGTAAGGTTGATTATAGTGAGTATGTTGATCGAGTGATTGGAGTTGACTTGAGTTTGGTTTAAAATGGTTAAGTTATTTCTAGAGATAGTATATGTGAGTATTTAATTGCAAGTGTTTTGTGGTGAACGTGGTTTGATGGCCGTATGATTTAATTGTATGACGAAGCCTCGTAATGGGTTGCCATGTCTTATTGTTGAATCGGATTAATCTAGTATCGCCGCAACTCATGAATGTGAGAATTGGCTAGGTTTAGGTGAGTGGTTATGGCTATGTTAGTGAGTGGCAATGATTGAAGGGTTGCATTTCATTCTTGTAAATTGCATTGTGCATTCATGATGGAAGAGGCGACCCATTCTGATGTGGGCCTCTGTGCTCACATGTAGTGGGCACGAAAGTCCTACCTCGTAGTCCCATATACGTGGTTGTATGGGAGCGAGTCAGTAAGAGTAGGCACCCTCCACCACGGGGTGGAAGGGAATGAGAGGGTGCACACCGGCGGTGTGCACTCGGCCATACCGGTATGTGCTAAAAGAGGAGATGAGCATGCATGATGCATTATATGCATGGAAATTATGCAATCTGCATTGCATTGTCAATGATGGATCATGTTTTATGAGTTGATTATGATGTATGGATATGAGACTCTTCTTTTGTGTGGCATATTTGCATCTGCATTGCATTATACGATGATTTTGAGTTAAATGGAAAGGTGTCGAGTTGGATCAAGTCGTGGCCTCATCCAAAAAGATTAAAGAGATATGTGTCGGAGTTTAGTAATGAATTGAAACAGGTAAGCATGCATAATGCATTACATGATTGTAGAAATGTGATTGATTATTCAGATTCTGTGTTCCCATGTCTGTGTGATGTATGATGCATATTTTGTATTTCCATGTTTGTGTGATGGATTATTCAGATTCTGTGTTCCCATGTCTGTGTGATGTATGATGCATATTTTGTATTTCCATGTTTGTGTGATGGATTATTCAGATTCTGTATTCTCATGTCTGTGTGATGGATTATGCATATTCTGTATTTTTATGTCTATGTATGGATTGTGCGTATTCTGTATTTTTATGTCTGGTTGCAAGATATGATTTATGTTTTCAGGTTATATGTTATGCTTCATTGTCGTGGAGTTGTGAACTCCATCAAAGACGAGCATGGGGTTGGTTTTGGAGTATAAGTTGTGATACTTCTATTTTAACTGCTTGTTGTACTTATTTAAGAATGGTTGTTATGCTTTTAAGTAGGAAATGTGATTGATTATGAATTTATCCGTTGATGTACTTCGCTGAGTCATCGACTCATGCTTGTTGTTTGTCTTTATTGCAGGTACATCAAACCGCATGCATGGATGGGAGTAGTAGCACGTGCACGACTTCGGTCACCACCATCTCATTTAATTAATTCATAAAGCTCGGATGTATTTAAGTCAATTGTAATGTGTTGTTCGTGGTGGTGTAATTTACTAATTGCCGGTTGGATGTGTGATTGATTATCTAAGGATCTGCTAGAATATTTCCTCCTGGTTATGTGTGTTTGCTATATTAACTGCAACTGTTTATTTGTCTGCTGAGTGGATGTCCTTCTTTCTAGGGAGGTCATGCCGAAATTTTGTAAATTTCGGTGGCTTAGTTTCTAAGCCGTTTTTAGATTTTAGGGGTTTTGGTAGCATCCGTGGCGCGTTTGGCACCAGGGTGTTACAGTTGGTATCAGAGCGGGCTTCAGGTCCGTTGTATTTGAATGTAGTGAGTAACTCTAGAGTAAACTAAAATTTTGCTGCGTGATATTAGAAACATGGCATAGGTTTCTACTCCTTTAAAATTTGGCCTTCGGGCAATAACCTTAAAAATCTGAATTAGAGTGGTTAACTAATTTAAAACTTGACACACTCTGATGCACAGTAGGATGGGTATGGGTACCTTGCATTGCGCCTAAATGTTGAGTGCTAAATTTATTGTTGTATATTGCTTTGACCATGAAAGGATTGTTGGAATCAATACGCTTATGTTCATGTTATTGGTTAAGTCGAAAGGTTTCGACCTTGTTCATTTGTCCGAGTTGTGGGTTTTAGTGCCACCCCTTGCTGTTTGGGGAACCTCTCGTTCTTGAGTCGTCGTTTTCGTGGGTTGCCTTGTGGAGAAAACTATTGTGGTTGTTGTTCTCTCCATTTAAGGAACTTATTGAAGTTTTCTTGGTGCAAAACTTAAATCGTGTGGATCTTCGGTGTTAAGGTTTTATCGAGAAGTATTTGGTTGATCATTTGGTTTTTCCCATGCATCTCTTTTCCTTTCTAGAAGTTGTAAACTTTGAGATTTGTTTAAGGGGTTGTTTCCCGTTGGAGTTTGGGAATTTGAGAGTCGAATTCTCTTATGATTTATGGTTGAGTTTTTCTGGAAAGAAAGATGGTTTTTGTTGTTGCTCATGCTTAAGATTGTGGTTTCCTTTAAAGGTTGGGTACATGACCCACGAGGATGTTCAAGGCGATAAGCTTCCAGATAAGAAGGGTTACGGATTCTGTTAAACAGAATTTGTTGGTGATTTAAAGACAACCACATTTATTGCATGGTATAGAATGATTCATTGGAATGGCAGGTGAATCTAAAATGAAAGTTTGATTAGAGTTATTACAATGGTTGTGAGTTGTGGAATTGATTGGAAGTTCAGGATTTGTGTTCCGGTAAGTCTAGTATTGATCAGGATTGAGAGGGACTAGAATTTTCTGCGGATGAAATTTATATTAGAAAGATGTTGATGTAAAGTACCGGAGTATATTAACGCAAAGGCATGAGAGTTGTTAAATTTATGTTGCTTATGAGTTAATTAAGTGGTGGACCGACAAAATGAATTAATCAATGTGAAATTAAAGGATGAGTATATGGAATGGTTGTATGAATGTCTATTTGGGAGCCTTATCTGTGGAATAGGTCTAGTGGAGACCTTATCGAGGTTCGTCATGGCTAGTAAACCAAAGTAAAGGATGACACACGTCTTGTGTTAAATTAACTGAGAAGTTATTTGTGCTGAAGAGGTGAGAACGTGGTTCTCCTTGTTGATTGTCCTGAGATAGATTTGGTTAGGGTTTGATGATGCTATGACCCGTGATGGATGTATGAATAGGAGAGATTAAATAAAGGAAGTTTGGGTTTTGTAACTCTATGATTGACTAGAGCCGGATTTGATTAGAGTTGTGTGATGTGTTGGCGAGTATTACAGATTGTAATTGTGGTGAATATTTCGTAAGTGATTCTGTGGGTGAAGTGATTTTTGTTGGGAACGAGTTTCCTTTTCTCTTGAGGAAGAATATGACGGTTTAGGATACATATGCTTAATTTGAGGATCGGGTTCCTCTGCCGAATGTTGATTCTGGGTTAGTTGGAGAGGCTTTGCCTTGATTAAAGTAATCTGAGTTGTCTTTTGGTTTTTATGAGCGCTTCTGTCAGCGATTTGCGTGGGGTTTCTCTTTTGATTGGAGTTCTCCCCGAGGTGAATGTTATTGTATCGATTTGAAAGTGTTAATGGTTACTATGATGTTTGAGAATAGGATCTTCTCTTGCAGAATTTGGCTTTGGGAGAAGAATTTGAGTGATGATTGGACTTTATCAAGATCCTCTCTCAGGTAGATTTTAATGCTCTGGGTTCAAAATGATGTACGTGGTTCAATTGGTCAAAACGGGAACTCTATTCCCTTTGTGTTCTAGCTGGAGTTACTGGATATGGAAGCTTATGGTATAGTGTTGAATATAATAATGAGAATTGGGTTTTCTTTGGTCATTGGGTTTGCAGCTGTAAAAGTTCAATGCAGTGTTTCTCTTGAAGGTTGAGTTCTCCTTGGTGTGCTTTTTATCACATTATTTGAAGAGGATGGAAGTGGTTAGCCTTGCTAATGAGAATCGAGGGATTTTGGGTGGTTAATGATCGAGGATTATACTTTTGATGTAGTTCCTTGGTGGTACTTGTTTAACTCTTATGAGTGAACTACTTGGAAGTTGATGGTAATTATGTCACCATTTCTAGCGTGCGACTGAACCTTTGGGTTAAGATGGTTGTAGCGAAGGATTCCATAATTTGGTGTGTAATGTTCTGTGGTGAGTGTTTACCTTGGGCAGTGGTCCTTTGGGATTTTGACCTATTGATTAATTGTGACTGAGTTCTTGCGTGAGAAGTTGCACTTGATTGAGCTAAGTCAAATCGTGTTGTTAACAATTGGAGTTGGAGATTTGGGTTTACTGTTTGCACTCTTTTGAGTTCTGGTGTGGATGTTTTGAGTTTGCAAAGAAGTTTTGTCCCTTGTGGACTTTGTTCTTTTTGTTATTATTGTATTTGGCATTCGTCGAATTCGGGGTCGAATTCCTTAAAGGGGGGGAGAGTGTAATATCGCGAACCCTCGCTCCAACCTTTGCGCCTTCGGTCGGGTGGGCCGGGGCCGTCGGGCAGGTATTCTGAGAGGAGGTTGGTCTATCTGGGAGGTTGAGGGGTAAGGTTTTAGGTTTGGGAGGGGTATTTTTGGAATTTCCCTCTCCACCTATCACCTAACCTTCTCTCTCCCTCTCAAATGTGTGGCTGTGAGTGCTCTCAGCTATTGCTGATTTTTTTCCCCTCAAGCCAGTATGCGCCTCTCCTTTCTTCTCCATGCGACAGCCACTCTCCATTCCTGCGCCTCCTCCTCCAGGACCTCCTCCCCATGGGCGCCTCCCTGCAGGACCTCCTCCCCATGGCGCCTCCCCTTGCTGCTGCAGCCCCCTCCTCCTCCTCGCGGATTGAAGCCCTTGGGCTGAGGTGAGGCCTCTAGGGTTTGGGTTTTGATTGGGTGGCTGGGCTAGGAGGGTTGCTATGGGAGTGCTGCTTGCTGTTTAGCTGAGTTTTGTGGTGGATTTGGGGGATTAGGGTTGGTTTGGTTGGTGTCTGTTTTCGAGCAGAACTTATCCCTCTGTTAGGGCTGTAATTCGAGGGCTTTAGAAGCATTTCCTGGGGGTCTGGCTGTTGTGAAAGTTGTAGATAATCGAATTACCTTTCATTGAAGACCGGAATCACTAAATTTCGTTCAGCCGTTTAAAAGTTATGCCCATTTTACCAAGCGCTGTCCAAACTGTATCGCGATTGGAACAGTCTGTGTTCAACTGCAGATTAGAGGAACTTAGAGGCCGAATCACGCAGTTCGCATACTTAGAAAAAGGTGGGAAATTTCCTGCCGTTCGAGAAAATATACTCGTTTATTTGATTTGGAGCTATTAAACTCAAGTTATGCTTGTTGGAAGTCTGCTGTCCCGATGGACAGATTTCTGGTTTTCAGGTTTTCGGAGTGTCGTGTAGAATTGTTGTTGTACTGGGTTTTGTAGTTGTTGGGTTGGCATGACCAACTTGGTGAAGTTTTGACCGTCTAGTAATTGGGATTAGTCCAACCCCAGGTGTATTTGTGTTTTGTGACTTCAATGTTAAGTGTACAAGATTCAGGTTGAGCTCTTGTGTAATATTCCATTTGTGTGTTCTACATTATGGCCATCGGATTACAGATGGCGGCCAACAAATGAATTGGGTTTGCATGTGTGCGATCTTGATAGAATAGTAAGGGTACCCATGTTACTTATGACACCATGCTTAGCTAAAATCTGATGACAATCTATATTTCTATGTTTTATACTTATGTTCTTACCCATGGTAGCACTTAAATGATTTCATAGGAATAATATCTTAGAGTATTTCATATGTAAAGAATCTATTTGACTCTACAACCCTTAACACTGAGAATACATTTTTTTGTACTCTATTTCATGAATTGGAGTTTCGAACCCATATTCGGATTATGTGGTGCTTACTCTTGAGCCCAACCGATATGCATGCATGCTCTTTTATTACTCAATTCATTGTTCCATGGATGAAATAACCAAGGATTTAGTTGTGTTGTTTGAGTTTGGAGTTGAATCACTATACCTATGATACATAAAAGAGTCGATTTCTTTTGTCGCTTGTATCGAATGTGCATAAATTTGAGTTGGTTGAGTATTGTTTGTTTGCAGGAAGGTTACTGCGGAGTGGCCTCAACCGCATGCCACTCCATTCTCCGTCGGTAAAGGCAAGTGCATTCCTAGATCTTGGCTAGGAGGATTAATTGATTGTATGCCTTTAGCGTACGTAATTGCCGATGAATACGCAAGAGGTAAGCTTTACTGGATATAGCTAGAAGATGGTTCATTGTATGAAAATGCTTATGATGATTAAATGGTTAAGGGAATGGATGCAAGTACATTGTGTTATTGAGCGTGGTTGTGTGTTCATATGTGATGCCCCTTAAATTGATTGTTGCTCTGCTAATTAGATGAACTCTAATTGAAAATGGGCTTTTAGTAAGGTTGATTATAGTGAGTATGTTGATCGAGTGATTGGAGTTGACCTGAGTTTGGTTTAAAATGGTTAAGTTATTTCTAGAGATAGTATATGTGAGTATTTAATTGCAAGTGTTTTGTGGTGAACGTGGTTTGGTGGCCGTATGATTTAATTGTATGACGTAAGCCTCGTAATGGGTTGCCATGTCTTATTGTTGAATCGGATTAATCTAGTATCGCCGCAACTCATGAATGTGAGAATTGGCTAGGTTTAGGTGAGTGGTTATGGCTATGTTAGTGAGTGGCAATGATTGAAGGGTTGCATTTCATTCTTGTAAATTGCATTGTGCATTCATGATGGAAGAGGCGACCCATTCTGATGTGGGCCTCTGTGCTCACATGTAGTGGGCACGAAAGTCCTACCTCGTAGTCCCATATACGTGGTTGTATGGGAGCGAGTCAGTAAGAGTAGGCACCCTCCACCACGGGGTGGAAGGGGAATGAGAGGGTGCACACCGACGGGTGTGCACTCGGCCATACCGGTATGTGCTAAAAGAGGAGATGAGCATGCATGATGCATTATATGCATGGAAATTATGCAATCTGCATTGCATTGTCAATGATGGATCATGTTTTATGAGTTGATTATGATGTATGGATATGAGACTCTTCTTTTGTGTGGCATATTTGCATCTGCATTGCATTATACGATGATTTTGAGTTAAATGGAAAGGTGTCGAGTTGGATCAAGTCGTGGCCTCATCCAAAAGATTAAAGAGATATGTGTCGGAGTTTAGTAATGAATTGAAACAGTAAGCATGCATAATGCATTACATGATTGTAGAAATGTGATTGATTATTCAGATTCTGTTCCCATGTTCCGATGCATATTTTGTATTTCCATGTGTGTGATGTATGATGCATATTTTGTATTTCCATGTTTGTGTGATGGATTATTCAGATTCTGTATTCTCATGTCTGTGTGATGGATTATGCATATTCTGTATTTTTATGTCTGTGTATGGATTGTGCATATTCTGTATTTTTATGTCTGGTTGCAAGATATGATTTATGTTTTCAGGTTATATGTTATGCTTCATTGTCGTGGAGTTGTGAACTCCATCAAAGACGAGCATGGGGTTGGTTTTGGAGTATAAGTTGTGATACTTCTATTTTAACTGCTTGCTGTACTTATTTAAGAATGGTTGTTATGCTTTTAAGTAGGAAATGTGATTGATTATGAATTTATCCGTTGATGTACTTCGCTGAGTCATCGACTCATGCTTGTTGTTTGTCTTTATTGCGGTACTGAAACCGGCATGCATGGATGGGAGTAGTAGCACGTGCATGACTTGGTCACCACCATCTCATTTAATTAATTCATAAAGCTTGGATGTATTTAAGTCAATTGTAATGTGTTGTTCGTGGTGGTGTAATTTACTAATTGCCGGTTGGATGTGTGATTGATTATCTAAGGATCTGCTAGAATATTTCCTCCTGGTTATGTGTGTTTGCTATATTAACTGCAACTGTTTATTTGTCTGCTGAGTGGATGTCCTTCTTTCTAGGGAGGTCATGCCGAAATTTTGTAAATTTCGGTGGCTTAGTTTCTAAGCCGGTTTTTTTTAGATTTTAGGGGTTTTGGTAGCATCCGTGGCGCGTTTGGCACCAGGGTGTTACAAGTTCAAATGCTTACCTATAGTCAAATGGTTTGATAAACATTAAAACACTTTGAAAATTCTTGAATTAAAATTAACATCTGAACCACAAAACTAAATAGCAAACTGCAAAGACTAAATCTTCCCAAAACCAACAACTTTGATCAAGAGTTCAAAAAAAAACTTTGATCAAGCACTAAATGTAAAACCTCAAGAAGTCCGCATTGTTATGAATAACACTTGTTGTATTCAATATGAGACCAATGACTAAAATATACAAAGTACATGATTGTATAAAAGGAAAGACTTTATAAGGCAATCATGTACATAGAAAGCATATATAAGGCAATCATCTGTATAAGGCAATATACCCTTAACACTCCCCTACAAATGCAAGGCGTATGCAATAGTATTGCATTTGGAAGGATTGACACTAAAATAGGAAAAATCCAAAGCTCTAGTCTTGAAGTAATCGTCGTAGCACCCAACTCTTAAAAAACCAAGCTGGTGAAGGAAAATTGACGAAGGAGCCAAGTCAACGAAGAAGAACCAACAGAACGAGCCGAGCAGAAACCGACTAGCATAATGAGCCAAAATCGGGTCTTGAAGTAGTCGTCGTATCATTCAACTCTTGAAAAACCAAGCCGATGAAGGGTTGACATGATGAGCCGGAAATCAGAGTAGACGGAATGTGCTGAGCTGATAAAAAGAGCTGAGTTGACGTAATGAGCCAAAAATCGGAGTCAACGGAATGAGCCGAGCTAACGAAAGAATCAAGATGCTAAGGACTTGGATGGATGCAATAGAAATGAAGACTCTAAATGAAATAATAGCGGTAGAACCAGCAGCAGCCCAAAGACACACCACCGCACACAAAAAGAGCCGAAGAGTCAGAACCAAAGCCTATCTAAAGAGCCAAACCAAGCCGAAGATGATCAAAAGAGCTGAAGAGCCAGAGCCGATCCATGGAGCCAAAACCAAAAGCCAGAAGCCAAAGAACCTGAGCCAAGTCGATGAAAGAGCCAGGCCGGTGAAGGAAGCAAAAAGCCAGAGCCAAAGAGTTGAGAGCCTGAGCCAAAGAGCCAAGCTAAAAACAGAGCCAAAAATGAAGCCGAGTTGAAAAGCACAGAAGCTGAGCTAACCATGGAGGGCCCGAAGCTAAGCCTGCAAAATGAGCTAGGAATCAGATTAAATCTAGTTGAGATCGGATTGAAAGTCCGATCAGATCGAGCTCACACGTCTTCGCTTCACAGTGATGAGGCCAGAGGGCCAGAGCGAGTGGTAGCACTACAGGAACTCAGATTATTTACGTGGGCCAAAACTATTTACGTCGGCTTCCTAAAGCACACGTAAATCGTCTCTATTTACGTCGGCTTAGTTATGCCGGCGTAAATAGATATATATTCGTCGGCTTTGTGAAGCCCACGTAATTAATTTATTTACGTCGCCACGAAGTCTATTTACGTCGGCTTCAGCCCACGTAATAAATTTAAATATTCGTCGGCTTGAACCCACGTAAATCAACCGACCCAAGTCCCCATAAAAAATCCCCAAATCTGCTTGCTCCTTGCGCGCCATCGGTCTGATCAAAACCTAATTTCCCATCTGGCGTCCATTCCGACGGACGTCTCTCCTCCCACTCGGCCACTCCGTGCTCCAACCGTGAGGGCATGAAATCGCCGCCGCCTTTGGTCAGGAACCTTGAGACGCCGAGTGACCCCAATCCCCAATCCCCTTGCGGTTGCCGCCGACATGCGCCCCCTCGCCACCGCCGATCGTCTTCATCGGCTTCGTTCGCACGCCCCTGCCGCCGCCGATCGTCTACATCGGCTCGCGTTTATCGCGCGCCCCTCGCCCGCAGCCGCTTCGCGTCTTCCTCGGCTCCGTTAGTTCGCCGCCGCCGCTTCGTCTTCCTCGACTCGTTCTTGCTTGTATGCGCTTCTCTCATCGCCGCTTGCTCCATTAAATGCGTGCCTTCTACCATCGGCTCGCTCCCAAAGGCCAAGCCGCAGCCAGCAGTACTCTTTCTCTCTCTCTCTCTCTCTTTCGGGATGAATCGATGAACTGGAAGAAAAATTCGGACAAGCAATGAGGTCAGGCCGGAATACATGAGTCTTTGGAATACATTTTGTTTGGATGTTGGCCGTTGGTGTTTATCTGTGTTGTGTATTGCTGCATTGATCGTGTAGCGTGCCTTTAAATGTGGCTAACTCCTTGTTCTTTGGTGTGAACTGTGATCTTCATAATTGAATTTTTTATGAACTTGTCGGATTCGTGTAATGTTGCCCTTGATTGGTCCATCCATGTTGATACCGATAATGTGACTTAGCCGGCTCTGTAATGCTATTGCAAATATTGATAACCGTGTGTTAATTGTGTCGATGATATTTTGCCGACATCTTTGGTATGTCTCGATCCTGTAGGTAACGATGATACATGGTTACAATATTGGAATTATTATTAGCTGATTTGTGAGCAATTTTACTAGTTATATTCACTAGTTGTGCGCATACTGCATGGTATAACTGGTGTCCCTAGCATCTGGTGTAAGATTGAACATCCTATACTAATTATCACAGCCATATTATAGGACTATACCATGTTAGAATTATTTTGTCACCAACTCACCATACGATCATATAAATTTTACAGTGTGCCTGAAATATATATCATAGGGTCTGAGTTTTGATTTCCATGCACCATATTTTGTTCCAAACTCAGTACTTAATGATTGGACTTAATAATCCGATCAGTTCATTCATTTTGCCTCATATGTTGAAGTTGTCTTGATGCACACCAGCAAGAAGGGACGTTCAAATTAGAATAACTGTATGAAGGTTTTTGGAGAAAAAACAATTTTACAACTATTCATATGAGTATGATGGTATCCTCTGATCTGGATCCTATACTACCCGGGCTTTGTATCATACGTACAATTTTTTTCCTTCTTATAAAGACATGATTGGGTTTCATTTCTCTCGGTCTTTTTAGTGTCTGCTTGAGTATGAGCTTCATGTCGGTCTTTTAGTGTGTGTTCAGGGCGGAGCTTCATGTCGGTCAACTTTGGCCACGGCCTCCCCTTTCATTTTTTCATCTTCCTATGTATAGTTAAGAACCTAGTAACTATACTACACATTAGACTAAAAAAACCACTAGTTTTTGCCTCTCTAATTCATAGTCCGCCACTTTGCGTGTGTTTTCCATTCTTGATGAAACATGTGGTGCCACTACTAGAATTAGAAAGCCAATCAGGATGTGCGTTTGGTTAGACTAGTGATAAGTTACATTTGTTTATTATTTCGAGTACATCCTTAAACTTGTAAAGTATGTAATGCATATTTTTATTTGATCTCTAATTCTCTATTATCAACCTATTCACCGGATTCACGGTGTTTTAAATTCTGTTTGGGGAGTACCTAGGAATTAGTTCACATATTTTTTGTGACAAGAACATTTAGTAAGGTTTTTGGATAAATTGTAGTTTCTGTGAACTCTAGCTCGATTTTTGCCTTGTATATTGGAACATTGGATATAATATTGCATGATTATGCTGTTCAATGCTTACAGCAGTGTAAATTCACACAACTGTTACACTAATGATCAACTTAGGTTTTGTTTTGTTGAATTGGATGCAAAGATGTTCGCCTCACATTTCGATGGAGGAGGGTTCAGTCTTTTGAAATTTTCATCATTTTAGTAGTAGTGGTAGTAGTAGTAATTATTATTATTTAATCGCCCAATTGTAGGGAAAAGAATCATTAAAATCAGATTACTTTAAATGTTTCCTTATTTCGCAAAGACTTGGTCATGGTAGTGGAAAAGGTTGTCTAATAATCAGATTACCTTTGTTTCCTCTGCAACAATTGTGCGATTCTTCCGGATTTTGGGGAGGCGATCCCGCACGATGCCGATGGTAGCTTGAGAACCTTCTTCCGATCTTGCTTAAGTAGGTAATATTTTTTTCTCCATTTGTTTCTTGATGTATTGGGCATGCCATGGTTGAATTGCTTCACAGAGTGCTCAGAATCGCTGAACTTCTCTTTATTGGTGTTAGGGGTTTGCGATCCTATCGTCGCGAATCGGATGCTTGAATTCGACAACGAACAAGACAAAGATCTTGAGCTGTTTTCCCACTTGATTCCACAGTGCCATTCACATGAACTGATCAAAGTGCCATACCTTATATTGCCGCTGGATGTTTTCTTGCAAATCACAGATGTAGCTCTCGGATCCTTCGGTCATCTTTGTTTGAAACATACTAATTTGAAAGATCTCGTCCGTTCCCCTTGTTTTATTTTTCTAACATGTCTAGCTTTTCTCTTTCTAATTTCCATATTACTATTTTATCATGTCAGTTAGCTTTTCTCTTTCTAATTTCCATATTAAGATCTGTTCCATAGTTTGAGAATAATTGTTTGGCTGCTCTTTTCCCTTCCCTGATCCTCATCTTCCACAGACCAAACCCTAGTCCATATCATAACACTTCGAAACAACAAAAAAATGTTCATTTAAACCTTTCCTTTATATATAGTATTTTGTGAACAGTTCGCATGATAATTTGAACCATTTACGCTATTCAAGACCACTTAGCATGGCAAATGATCGTGCATGGATGTATTGTGGTGGGATAAAGATATGAATCACACACAAGAATGGCAAACAAATACACAAGCTTTTACGGATCACGTTTTCTCCCAAAGTCTGTTGGTGGGGTGGCGAAGTGTCCTTGTGGCAATTGTCGCCTTTTCACTCGAGTTGAGAAGATTGTGATGGTGGCCACTTATGTAAATTTGGCTTCATGCCAAATTACCTTACGTGGTATGAACATGGCGAGCCACGGAGAAGACGACCATCCTAACAAGATGACGAGGCTGATGTGGATGTGGATATGCTTGATGAGATGGTTGATGACTTGGGTCGGGAATTTGAGAATGCTCCGGAGGATCAACAAGATGAACCAAACCCGGAGTTAAGGAATTTTATAGGCTCCTAGATGCTTCGATAAGCCTCTCGCACGAGCTTACTAAGGTTTGATCCTTGCATTTCGACCGCCTTATGGCTATTAAATCAAAGTATGCCTTCTCCCAAGGATGTTACAATGAGATAGTCAACTTGATTTCGATGTCCTTCACGAAAACCATAAGATGCTTGAAAGACATGTACTATTCAAAGAAGATGTTGGCTGGTTTAGGGATGCCTTATGAGAAGATTGATGCGTGTGATAATAAGCGTATGTTGTTACGGAAGGAGAACGCAGATGGGAATTATTGTCTCATTTGTAAGAAGTCTAGATTTGTGGAAGTAAAGGATGAAGAGCGAAACACGGTGGTAACTTCAACTCCGATGAAGGTTCTTCGTTACTTCCTCTAACTCCAAGGTCAAAACGAATGTACCTATGTAAGGAGAGCGCTCAACACATGCGTGGCACAAGCAAGGCATTCGTTATAAGAAAGATTTCATGGTCCATCCATCGATAGTGATGCTTGGAAGGCGTTGGACGGTTTGGCGTAGAATTTGCCAATGAACCAAGAAATGTTCGTATTGGTTTGGCGGCGATGGATTCTCACCTTTCAACATGAGTGCATCGGCGTACTCTTGTTGGCCGTATTTGCAATTCCGTACAATCTTCCACCTTCATTGTGCATGAAGGAGAAGTGCGTGTTCTTATCCCTTGTCATCTGGGGCCAAAAATCACGGAAAGCGATTAAACATCTTTATGCAACCGTTGATCGAGGAGCTAAAGCAGCTTGTGGATAGGGGTCACCACCTATGACAAGAGTAAAAAAAATTTCAATATGCGTCTTTGTTTACCTATGGTCCATCCATGATTTCCTGCATATGGCATGTTTTCGGGATGGAGCACACATGGCGAATGTCATGTCCAATATGCATGAATGACACCGATGCCTTCCGTTTGAAAAATGGAGGCAAGTTTTGTTTCTTTGATTGTCATCGGCGTTTCTTACCTCCTTCTCATAATTTTAGAAAAGAGAGATGCATTCCGTAAAGGCACGATAATCACAAAAGGCCCACCTAAGCGATTGACCGGAGCGAGATATTGTTGAATGGCATCGAAAACTAGTTCCCATGAAGGAAGGTTTTGAAGGGTTTAAAGAGTCACACAACTGGACTCATATATCCGGTATTTTGAGTTTGCCTTATCACGAAGATCTGATTCTTCCACACATTTAGATGTTATGCACCAAGAACGCAATGTTGGAGAAAGCATTGTGAGCATAACTTTTGATTTCAAAGACAAGACCAAAGATAATGTGCGAGCACGAAGAGACATGGTGATATTTGCATTCGACCAACCCTTGAGGTAATGCAAGACCAAGCGAGGAGAAGGAAGCCACGTGCACCTTCTTGTCTCAAGAGCTCGAAAAGAAGCGGGTTCTTGATGGATGAAAAATATCAAGTTTCCGACGGTTATGCCGCTAAATTAAGGCGTCACGGTGAGTACCTTGTCCGGTAAGCTAAATGGCTTGAAAAGTCATGATTATCACATAATCATGGAGAGACTAGTCCTGTAATGTTCGTGGATACTTACCCGATGATGTGTGGAAAATGTTGGCGAGCTTAGTTTCTTTTACAGATAGGTTGTGTTGAAGGAAATTAAGAAATCAACGATGGAAAAGTTGGAGAAATCTATTCTGTGCTAGTATGCAAGATGGAGAAATTATTCCCACCGGGTTTCATGAATCCCATGCAACATCTGTTGGTACATCTACCATACGAGGCAAAGGTAGGTGGTCCGTCTGATCAAGATGATGGATGTATCCAATAGAACGAAACCTCAAGAAAATTAAAGGAACTGTGGGTAACAAAGCGAGAGTTGAAGGCTCCATCGCAGAGGCATTCTATCTGAAAGAGATTTCATACTTCTCGGTAGATATCTCTCGCGACGAGCACAACGTTAACACTCATATACCAAGGTACCGATTATTGGATGACACACATGGCTTTGATCTTGAAATATTCAAGGTCAAGGGATCACTTTGTCGGTGCGGTTTGAATCATGAGCTATCTCGTGAAGATTGGAATGAAGCAATGTTATACATGTACACAAACATTCCCGAAATGGAACAATATTTCACGTAAGTACTTTTTGCATATTTGTAATTTGGCTTTTGTCATTAGACTATAGTTTAATCAAATGCAATGTAGGTTGTTTGATAGACAACATTGGAGTTCGACGCAAAACCTACAATTGAGCAACTTGATAACTCTCGAGCGATGGTCGACGTGGTGGTCCTAACCCGTGACTTGGTTCCGACAACACGTATAGTTCTTATCTCACTAACTTGTAACTCATCATTTGTTTAGAGCAATAATGTAGTAATTATTTTTCTAATATTTGTAGTCCATGTGTGATGGTAGCGTCCATGAGGATCTTGGCAGACTATCGCATTGTAACACAACTGTAAAAAAGTTTGGTCGTTATGATATCAATGGGTTTCGTTTTCGTACCGCACAATATGAATCAAGTCGTCTTCAAGCAGCCACAGTGAATAGTGGAGTTGTAACCCTAGCACAGAGTGCGGACGGTCAAGAAATCGAGTACTATGGCATTCTTCGAAACATATTTGAGATGAAGTTCGGAGGTCCAAAGGAACTTAGAGTATATTTCTTCTATTGTGATTGGTTCCACGATAAAACAGGATCGTCGAACAAAAGATCTTGGTTTGGTAGAGGTTAAGCATGAGTCACGCCTTACGAATCACAACAATTTCGTTCTTGCTCACCATCTTTGAAAGGTGTACTACCTTCCTTATCCGTGTATGCGAATAAACAATTAAGACCATGGTGGGTTGTATACAAGGTGAATCCTCTGGTCGCTTGCACACCCCAGGAATGATGAGTACATTGAAAGTGTGCTTGATAGCATGGCGATGAAGTATATCAAGAAGAAGGTTTGCGGGCTCATTTGAAGTTGACATTGGGTCAAGACTCGATGAATTAGTCGGTGACATCACGGATGTTATTATCGAGGATGTTAGAAAGAAGAAGAAACGACGGCGTGTAGAAGACACTCAAGATGTTCCTAGGACAAGACGACGTAGTGCCCGTATAAATGAAGTCCTCGATGATGAATACTTCTAATAAGTATAAATATTGCATTTTATGATATCTTTGTCTTTTCATTTTGATAACTTCCAAAATTTAAAATCTTGATTACTTCATTTGCGAGGATGTCGTATTTTCAGCATACACGTTAAGGTCTTGAAGAGTAAAGGATCTCTGTTTAGAGGTTCTAGTTCCGTCATAGCCGACGTGAGAGACATTTCGAGAGATGCCTAGAGGAGGTTGTATTCTTTAACTTGTTATTTTGATTATTTTCTTCTATACTTGCACTAATTATTTCCAAATTTAATATCTCGGGTAGGTTCGAGAGATGAGAGAGCAGTTCAGAAGTCGAGGGCGGAGCCGAGGCAGTGTGGAGGAGGAGAGGAGGAATCAAGGTCGGCTCTGGGCGCCGAGGACTGAGCCGAGGCAGTGGTGTGGTGGAGGCGAGGAGGATGCTCGGGAGGGCGTAGGGGATGCCGAGGAGAGGGAATGGTCTTGAGGAGAGGCAGATGGTCTTTGAGGGACAAGAAGATGGTGGAGAGGAGAGGCAGATGGTCTTTGAGGACAGAAGTCGTTGTCTTGGTATTACTATTAAATAAGTAGCATGTATTAATTATGCATTGTTGATGACATTCAATATCTATTGTAGGTATAGAGGAGCTAATCAGATTCCACCAAGGCACCTATGCAGCCTTGAGAGTAATCGAGCCACTTGGTGATTGGTGAGTAGAAAGCACATGGTATGTACATACAACTTACCTAAATCAACTAATAAATGTTCTTTGTAGGCAATGGATTGATGTAGCACGGACAGCAAAGGAAGGTTGAGACCGTGAATGGTGCGCTTGGATCTATCTTGCGTTACCATTATCCCGGTTTAGTGAGATCAATGGGGAATCGTACTTAGCGACCAAGTGGGAGCACTACAAGTTGGCGATGATGCAAATGCATGGAACTGTTTCAAGTCGTGTATGTGGGTGGACTTTTGGGTAATCATCTAATTTTTGGCATGTACAATACAATTTAATCTTGCTAACAATAATACAATGTGTGGTCAAATTGTTTTCTTTGTAGGAAAGATACTTGTTTGACAAGTGGTGAGGATCAACAATCATTGCAAGCTCATGCAAGATCTGTTTTCAACAACTCGGCTACTAGGGTGTGAGGAGATGATGTACCAAGCACGTATCCAAAGCGGTGAACTTGTACTACAAGCAAGTGCTCCATCGGGACATGAACAAGAAGATGGGTGCTTCAAAAATTTACCTTCGTGAGGATCGATACCCGACAAGTTAGGTTGGGTTGGTTTAATAAATGTCTGAAGCATGGGAAGCACTCGCTGTCGTTGGGCCTCCCTGCATTTGTTGATGATTCAAACAAGAAGAGGGGTAACAGGAGGCGGGTGAGAGTGTATCCCATCGGTTCGGTCTGATGGACATCAACGACTTAAAACGCGGATGGTACACACTTCATATTTCTACATTTGATCACAATTTATTTAGTTATCATAATTCTACATTTGATCACAATTTATTTAGTTATCATAATTCTACATTGATTTGTAGGGAAGCGAAAGTGGTTCAATGCCGCCATTGGCGATGTGCAAGCGTACATTGAGGCCACCGGTTTTGACACCACAAATCCAGAACAACTCTGCTCTCAGAGGGCCACAGCCAGCTTGGTTAGTAAATATTATGTTTCTAATTGATGTCATGCTCAACCTAGGCTAGAAAACCAGCTAGAATTGATGTCATGCATTTAATTGTATCGTATCTCTGTTCATGATCACCGTGTATAAGTCTATAAGATCATATGAAATAAATGTAGTAACAAGTTTATACTTCATACTAGCAAACTATTTGTGCTGATCCACATACCATTCTGCAAAATCCAGCACAAATATTACATCCAGTAACTTCACATTTTTCACTAATTTCATTTCAATTTGATCCAAGGAATTGATACCTATAAATGTGCATCTTGACAGTATTCCAGCTGCAGCTGGACAAAACTGAAACAGAACATGGATTTCTATTTTTCTTTACACTGCCACTTATATATTATTGTGTTGTTCAACTTCCTTCTTCCCCCCTTTTCCTCTTTAGTTAAAATGGACCATTAAATTGGTCAATCCACAAGAAGTTCCCAGAACCAAAGATCAATGGCGAGAACTGAAGAAAAGATGAGCAGAGCAAGTGTCTCGTATCTATTCAAAGGCCACCCTGAAATCTCAGCCATTGTCTTCAAGAATGGAAGGGATTCGCTATCTAGCTCCTGGCTTCTTATTGACCACGCTGTGACCCACTGCACATCGGCTGGGACCATATTGAGCTCGTCTCGAAGACGTCTTCCCAGATCAGGATATCCAGCTTCATTGTCCACTGGTAAACAAAGCCCACTGATGATGAGTAGTCCAACAAGCGGCATCGGTAGAACACGTGAGGCCCAAAGCAACTTAGATCTCCAAAAGTCAAGACCATCTGGTAAAGCTGGTTGTACCAACGCTTTAGTTGACTTTAGTGTCATGTCTACAGCAAATGTGAGAATACTTTCACCTCTTTCACTCTGGAAGACAAAGGAGGTAGAATTTTCCACTTATAAGTTTGAAAGGCCATGTCAAAAAGAGAGAGTACAGAGTAGTGTACACATGATTTTCCAAAGCTGTTTGCTATATATTCAGTTTGCAAATCAAGAAAAAAAATACACCCAGAAAAAAACTTATTCCATGACTACTATGACAAATGAAAAAACTAAATACACTACACCAACCTCCAACAGTAAGAACACACGTACACCTAATGAGCATGCAACACTTATTCTACAATTAGTAATACAAGAGAAACACTGCCGGTAGAAAAAAAAAAGCACAATGTAACTAAATTATTACCTGAAGCTGCTTGAATGTCTCATAGTCAAGGTCAGCGTGTTGCCATTTCTCATTGCCATAATCAAGGCAATCTAGTTGGTAGTCCAATGAAAGGATACGTGCCTTTGCTTCTGTATGAATCCAAGAATACTAAAACCTTTACATGAAGATTTCAGCTTCTTTGCAGACTACTTTTTTCTAGTACCTACCTGCTTGAATTTTTGCACATTTCAACAACATGGATTTTGATGATTTGCAGGCTAGTTATGGGAAAGCAATGACCGATATTCACGGGCTGATTACAAGCTGGCGAGAGCGAACCTATTGACCTCAGAGCTCAGTACCTCATTGGGGGTGGCAAGAAACATGGAAGATTTTCCATGCTCAACGGTTGCTTGAATACTAGCTACTGTCTTGAGTACAACGAGGTCAACTCAATCCTCACATGTTAGTGGGGCGAGTTCTCGTGAAACTCGCCTAGAGTCGAGCTAAGACAACATGCGACACGTGAAATTTGAGTTAGCTGCGCAATTGAGGACAACAAGACCAAATGAGGCACAACATGACCAAATGAGGCACAACAAGAGTACTTCGTGGCTTAAGCGGGCACAACAACAGCAGCTCTACAAGTAAGTTTCTTCCATATTGTTTGTCATGGATTAAAATGCCGATTGGACTCGCATTCAATAATTCTATTTACTCGCATTCAATAATTCTATTTACTCGTGCATGATTTGTCTATTTTAGATAATAATATGATAATTATGTCATTTGTAGGCATACATGTCACGACGGTTTGGAGAACCAATGGATCTCCTCTGTTTCAACCTCCACCTATCATCATCAGGCACTTGACTCCTCCCTCCCCTCCCGATGGCGGTGTTAGGGGTAGCCACAAAGCTGTCACTCGGATGACCATGCTAGTTTAGGAAACCATGCTTGACGAGGACTTCTCCTTCGGTTGCCAACCTTCACCTTGAAGGTGATCTTTGGTAGTGGCAATCGTTTCTCTGATATCGAAAATTGATATCCTGGTCATGTCGGCCTTATGTCGCTTAGGTTTGTATGTGTTGAATTTGTATCGCTACTCTATTGTGTGGATGGTTTGTATGTGATGGACTTGACTCTTTTATGAGACTTGCATATTTACGATTGTGTGTGATGGTTGTATGATGCACTACTATGGTTTTTGTGAATTTGGATGTGCTATTTATGATGTGTTGTCATGGCAACTATTAATTGGATATGCATGTGCTAATGTGAAATGTATTTGAATTCCAAATAAAGCGACATTTTTTACGGAAAACGTTACTATTCGTGAGCCTGGTGGCGTAAATAAAGGAATTATTTACGTGAGCCTCGTGAAGCGTAAATAAGGGTCCTATTCGTGAGCCTGGCCGGCGTAAATAAAGGGTCTTATTCGTCGACCCCGGCGGCGTAAATAAGTGACACGTCATCTTCCACGATCGGCGGAGAACGACAAACACGTATTTACGTGGGCTTCAAGGCGGCGTAAATAACTCATATTCGTCGGGGCGGCGTAAATACCAGATTAACGTCAATGTAATTACGTGAGCTCATTTACGTGGGCATGCCGGCGTAAATATATATTTACGTGGGCTTTTACGCTATTTACGTGGGCTTACGCCCACGTAAATATCTGATTCTGTAGTGTAGCCGGCCAAGAGGACGTCAGCCCGGAGCGACAGTCGCGGCAGTGGATGGCGTTGTTGGCGTGTGCGGAGATTGAGGAGATGTCGGCCGACGTCAGCCAGGCTCCTTCCTCGCATCGAAGCGGCCGGTGGAAGCCGGTGAGAAGATGGGCATTGGGCGTGGAAGGCGAAGCGAGGCGGGCGGGCATGGCGATCCGCAGCCGTCGGAAGAGGCCAGAGGGCGAGCCGCCGACAAGTGGGCGGCATAGGGGACTAAAGGCCAGGGTGGAGGCTGGAGCTGAGGTGGCTGAAGGCGGTGCGGCTGTCGCGGCGGAAACTTGGGCCGGGACAAAGGCCGGAGTGAAACCAACTGGAGCAGAGTCATGGCCAAGGCGTCACTGAAGGGCGCGCCACATGGTCGTTGAGGAGGCTCGGGCGAGGCACCAACCAAGGCGGTGGCCGGTAACAATGCCTGCGTTGCGGAGGTGGTTGTCCCCGGGAGTGGAGATTTCTTCTCCCGAGGGCAGCGATAGCAGAGAAACGAGGTGACGGTTATAGGGATAGTGCAACGCTGGTAAACCCTAACCCTAAACCTATTACTGTGATACCATATTATGAATAGCACTTATTGTATTCAATATATGGCCACGCCAGAATATATAAGGTATATATGAGGGTACAAAAGGAAAGTCTATATAAGATAATCATGTATATATGTAGGGGAGGTGAATCTCTACAACCCTATAAAATTTGAAGTTGAAACTCAATCGCATTTGAAAGATATGAAAAAGACAAACAGCAAAAAGAATAGTGCCAAAACAGTAAAAAATACTATTCATGCTGACTTTGTCTTTTTCATATCTTTCAAATGCGATTGAGTTTCAACTTCAAATTTTGCAGGGTTGTAGAGGTTCACCTCCCCTACATATGGTAATTTTTTGAGAATTTTTCAAAACTTCTACAGGTGGTTTCCACGGAGTTTTCATGAAATTGATGGTTTTCACCGAATATTTTGCCTATATATAAGGCAATCATCTATATAAGACAATATATCCTTAACACACGCATGTTCAGCCAATGTAGCACGACAATATATCAAAGCTTCAAGATTCAGAAATACACTCACATGCATCAAATCCTTGAAAAATTCCACAGGAAACTAACCCCAGAAGAACCACGGGTAATTGATCGATTGTAGAACACGCCTCGACTGCAAAAGTTTTACTGATACAAAAACAAGGCTAGCTCAAGCACGGCGCCATTCGTACCCAACACTCCCCAGGTCAAAGCTCACACTAGCTTAAGCCACAAAGTCCTACCAGAAAACCGCATAATTCAAAACGAGAGCCACCCAGAACTTCGATTCATCGGCCCAAAATTCACATGAATCAATTCAAACCATATAATTTTATTATTAAACACAATTTTTTTCGATGCATAAGCTAACAGCAAATTAGCTCGAGGAGCAGAAAGTAAAATTGAGCGTAGTACTCCACAAAAATGGAACCTTTAACAGAATTAACAGAGCACTACGATACTTCCCAACCCATACAACAGTAAAATTAATTAACACTAAAACCGCATGAAAAATACATAAAACAAGAGAAAGAAATTATTTGTGTGTACTCACCCCGGGTCGCGGTTGAGGATGTCACAGATCTCTAGGTTCATGGCCCAGTCGGGGCCGATGAGCATGTCGCTCGTCGCGCGGTCGACTAGCACCGACGGCATCCCCGCGCCCTCCGAAACCGACCAATCCTCTAACCGAAGCAGGAGCCGCCGCCGGCCAACCAAGAAAGCAAGAAATCCTAAAGCCGCAGTCTTCTTGGCCACAAAAACTCCTCCTTTCTCCTTCGTTCTTGGCCGACCTCCGGTAGGAAGGGGAAAAGCCAAGAGAATGGCCTTTTTTTTTTTTTGCGTGTGTGGATTCGCGCGCCTGGATGACGTCGTTCGGGGCGGCGAGCGCGATAAAATTCGATGATTCTGGCGCTGCTAGTCGTTGTTTCTGCTTGTCTTTGTTTGGTTGGCTTCCGTTTGTCTGGTCTCTCTTTCTTGGTTTTTCCCCTTCTTTTTCTTTTTCTTAAGTTTTTTTTCCCTTTGGCTGCTCAGGAAAGGTGTTTAATTTGGACCAACCATGTAGCTATTACAGTGCTGCTTCTGCAATGTCATACGCGATTGCATAAATTATGCGCGTCCAACTGGGTGGCGTAGTTGAATTTTGTTCATACCTGCATTGTGTAAATTATCTACGGTGGGGATGACTCGACCGTAGTCTCGAGGTTAAGATTTTGTATGTTGTGGTGTGAGAATAGATAAATACAGTATTATCCCCATGGGTAAAGAGAAATTTGTGGTTTCCTATAGGTGGTTTTGCATAAGCTATCCTACTCGAAATTCTCTTTTTCAAGGTAAAAGGACTGATGGTCTTACTAAATACTTTCGAGTGCATTTGTTTTAACTTCTAATTCGGATTCACGACCTAAAAATAGAATAAAAACAAATAGTCCGATTTTAGAATCCGATTCTCATGATCCAAATTTACTCATATACGCTAGAACCCACAATTCACTTCATATGTGCTTTTGGATTCCAGTTTTTAGAGAATCAATTTCTCTACAACCACAATCCAGAATCAGCTTTTAGATAATCTAAAATTGAAACAAACAGGCCCTCAATATAAGGCAGTAAAAGGCTTTTTTTTTTGTTTTGTTTGTTTTGGGTTTGGTCTTTTGCGACCAAACAGCTGATGCAAATAAAGTAAATTTTATGCATCTACTAATTTGGTGGAAACCCTCGTGCGAAGTTAAGTGGATAGTCCAAATTTGGTGAAACCCCCCTACGAAGTTAAGGAGATATGATAGTCTAAATGAAGGTCTTTTCTTGAGTGAAAAGTTCAACGCTAGTAGAGGAAAAATGAACCAATGCTAACACTTGGCAAGCACATCTGACAATATGCTTGTAGAAATTAATCTTAAGCAAAATGTACGGCAGATTTAAGGTCTTACGTAGAACCCGAGAATTTTCCACGATTCTTGCATGAATTGAACTATTTTCCTATGAAAATCTTAGGAAATTCCAAAGAATTTTCTACGTTCCCCACGGGCCCTAAGAATTTTGAGATATAAATCGGAAAACACAAAGAGAAATTGAAAGGAAAATACACAGTGGAAATTACACTCGAGTAAGAAGCATATCCATCGTTGAAATGTCTCACTACTACAATGAGGCTTATATCGAGCCTTACGATCACGAGCGGTTTTGAAAAACCGTCGTAATATCAGAACATCACTGAGCGGTTATGTACTCAAACCGTCGATGCGTATATTACGACGGTTTTATATTACGTAACCGTCGTGATATAAAATATCATAGACGGTTTCTAAATATAACCGTGCATGATGGCTATAATACTCATTACAGACGGTTTGAAGTAAAACCGCTCAGGATTTCCTGACGGTTATATAACACAACCGTCTGTAATATCTCGATAATCATTACAGGCGGTTATATTTAGAAACCGTCTGCGATATTCTTGTATCACGACGGTACGTAATATAAAATCGCGTGATAATATCGCTCTTCCGTAAAAACGAGCCTCGATCCATCCACTTCGTTTATAGGGTTTGGTTTCTATCCTAAGTGGCGTTTGTGGAAGTGAGGCGATTTTTGAAAAAAGCCATTGATTTGAAGGGTGATATTAGATTCATTTAATTTTGGTGATCTAAGGTTAGTAATGAGTTCTCTAATTGCATGCATCGAATTCAATATCTAGGTTTGTTAGGACAAGAATTAATTTAAAGATTGTTTGATTAGATCTAGTTTAATTGTAGCTGGATCCATATGTTGTTTGTGATATTTGGTTAATAATGTGTTTTAATTGCATTATATTCAACATCTATCTTGATAAGAAAGGAATTTGATGACTTTTTAGATCTAGCTTGTAGAACCATGTGTTGGTTGTTTGATGTATAAGGTTAGCTAGTAATGGTTCTATTTGCATAATATAATATTCGATCATGATGTAGCTAGCTAGCTTGTTAAGGATAGAATTTAAAGATTGTTTAGATCTGGCTTATAGATCAATTCAAGTCTTTTGGTGATCTAAGGTTAGTAATGGGTTGTAATTTCATTATTATATTGAAGATTAATTTGAATTGTGTTAATTATTTCTTTGTGATGTAATTAAGGTATGTAATTGCATAATTAGTTTAAGAATGTGTGCATCGCACTACACACGTGTGCATAATATTTAACACTAAGTGTTACATGTGTAGCGTAGATGGATCGAAATTGGATGTCTGTGAGAACCGTCTGATCTTGAGTACCTTAATGGCGTCTCCACTTTCAAAAGAGCCGCAGAGGAGGATATATTTAATAAGGGGTGCAATTCATGTCATGTCCGTGCATTGATTGCGAAAATGAAGATGTTTGAAACTCAATAGCAGATCGAAGCACACTTGATTGAAGGGGTTTCAAAAGGGCTATACATGTTGGACCGATCATGGCGAAGAGCATAATATACGTGAAGCGACAAGTAGTGTTAATATAAATCGGCGATGTCAATGATATGTCGGATGATCATATCGATTGTGCTTCGATGAGGACAAAGTTACACGATGACAATTTGGATCGGATGCTACGCGATGCGAAGAAACCTTGATGACGGGGAATATGGGCAGTTCGAGGACTTAATGGAGGACTCGGAGAAACCTTTGTTCGCAGGGTGCAAGTTGAAATACACAAGGTTATCATCCGTGCTTCAACTACTCAAATTGAAGGCAAGCAGCGGTTGGTCCGACAAGAGTTTCACAAATATTTCGTCTATTGGCGGACATGCTTCGGAGGGAAGCGAGTTGCCGACAAGCACCTACAAAGCCAGCGGGTTCTTTGTCCCTTGGGAATGGAAGTAGAAAGAATACATGCATGTCCAAGCGACTATATCCTGCATAAAGAGTACACAAACTTGCATATATGTCCAGCAGCAACGCATCCGGTACAAGCGTAAGAGTCATTCAGATGATGATGGCGAGCATTGAGGTGAAAAAAGGTCCTCTGCTAAGGTGGCATGGTATCTGCTGTAATTCCCGTTTGAAGCGTTTGTTTGCGAACCCAAAGGAGGCAAAAGCATTGCGTTGGCACTTTGAGGAGCGTAAGAATGATGGAATGCTAAGGCACCCTGCTGATTCCATCCAGTGGAGAAACATCGACAGGAGCTTTCAAGAATTCGGTGCGGATCCGAGAAATATAAGGTTTGGATTTAGTATAGATGGAATGTATCCTTTCGGTAACATGAGCAGTCGGCATAGCACTTGGCCCGTAAATCTCTGTATCTACAACCTTCTTTCTTGGTTGTGTATGAAGCGGAAGTACATTATGTTGTCTATGCTTATCCAAGGACCGAAACAACCTGGGAACGATATTGATGTGTACCTAGCTCCATTGGTGGAAGATCTAAAAACATTGTGGGTTCTTAGGAACACGTATGGGATGCATACAAGCGAGAGAACTTTACTTTGCACTGCTTGTTGTTCTGCACCATAAATGATTACCCTACCCTTGCTAACCTGTCAGGCCAGAGTACAAAAGGAACCAAAGCCTGCACTCACTGCTTAGATGATACTGAGAGTTTATGGCTGAATCACTCCCGCAAAACCGTGTACATGCGTCACCGTAGGTTCCTTGGAGGAATCACCCATATCGCAAGATGAAGCAACTTTTCGACGGAAGGAACGAAAATGGTTCAGCTCCAAGGCGTTTGAGCGGGAGAGATGTTCATGACATTGTTAAGGATTTGGATGTTGCGTATGGAAAGGGACATAAATCAAGTACCCGTGAAAAGAGCATGTGGAAGAAGAGATCAATATTCTGGGACCTACCTTACTGGGAGCACTTAGAAGTTCGCCATTTGCATCGATGTCATGCATGTAGAGAAGAATGTGCGTGATGTGCGTGATTGGTCTCTTACTCAACATTAAGGGTAAAACAAAGGATGGTATCAACGCATGCGGCTTGACTTGGTCGATATGGGCATAAGACACGAGTTAGCACCGAAAGAGACTAATAAAGGCCGTGCGTGCTTGGAACACCTTGTTATACTCTGTCAAAGGCGAAAAGAACTGAAGCGTGCGGTGCTTGCATGGTGTGAAAGTTCCATCCGGTTACTCCTCCAACATGAAAAGACTTGTTTCGTTGGAAGATTTGAAATTAACCGCATGAAGTCTCATGATTGTCATGTGTTGATGACACGAGATGCTCCTCGTCGCAATTAGAAGTATTTTGCGGTCAAGGTCCGAGAGACAATCACTAGGCTGTGTTATTTCTTTAACACAATCGCTCGAGAGGTCATCGATCGAAGGACTAGATGCTCTGCAAGCTAAAGCGGTGATGACTCTATGTAATCTTGAGATGTATTTCCCTCCATCATTTTTCGATATCATGGTCCATCTCATTGTTCACCTTGTGACGAGATAAAGATATCGGGCGGTGTTCCTCGTAGCATGTACCCGTTCGAGAGGTACATGGAATTCTCAAGTCTTCGTCGGAATCGATCTCGTCCGGAGGGTAGCATTGTCGAAGGTTATACAGCGAAGAGGCCGTCGAGTTCTCGTCGATTACATGGCCCAGTTGAACCGATAGGTGTGCCTCGATCTCGCCATGAGGAGGCTCCAGTGTCGGGACCATCGGAAGGAAAGCAATCACGCTCGATTCGGATCGTATGCTCGAGCCCATTTCACGGTTTTGCAACACATGGCAGTAGTGTCGCCTATATCGTCGAGCACAAGCAATGGCTAAAACAAGAATCCGGGGCGGTAGGAGTCTTGGATCACGAGGCAACATAACCTTGATTCAACAAATGGTTGAAGGGCGACCTATCACTTGGGAGCTCGTCGGATGACACTGTTGACATGGTTGGCAAAAGGACCAACTTTTACGGTTATCACATGGAAAGGATATGACTTAAATGGGTACACATTTTACACGAGATCGGGATATGAAGAGCACAAACCGAGCAGCGGTGTCGCATAGATGCATTCAATAATACGGCGGGTTGACGAGGAGCTCCTAATATGGGTTCATAGAGGAGATATGGGAGCTCGACTCGTACTTTTCAAGATTCCCTATTTCGGTGCCGTTGGGTCCACCTCCGGCCGTGAAGGTTGACAAGAATGGCATCACTCTGTGGACCTCGAGCGTGTGGGATACCAAGATGAACCATTACGTACTCGCTAACCAAGTTGTTCAAGTCTTCTATGTAACCGACCCGTCCAACAAGAAGCGCCACGTAGTTCTTGAGGAAAAAGGAGAATTGTCGGAGTTGAGAATGTAGTAGATGAGGAAGAGTACAATCAATTTGATGAGTTGCCACCTATCGGAAATGACATCACGGTCCCGGAAGAACAACATGAAGAAGCAAGCTACACACGCGTCGATCATCATGAAGGGCTAATTTTCATACAAAAGAATAAGCATGTGGTGGCGTAGTTATGAGAAGGGTGCATTGTCGTCATGTTTACTAATTTTCATGTATAATAATATTACATTAATGCTATTGTAAAGATGATCTTTGTAAGTAGCTTGTGAAGCATCTGAATTAATTATGTATATAGGATTGTGATGATCTTTGTAAGTAGCTTGAAGCATCTGGATTGATGGAAAAGATGCAAGTTAAGAGCAAGTATTCATTCCTTAATATCAATATGATTCCAAATACATGATTCAAAGATGGCCATTTAGACATAATTGATGAGAAGAAATAAATTATGTAGACTATGGCAAACAAGAGCGAAAGATACAACAAAGTAGCACAGACAAGAGTGTTGAATCTGATGCAGGACAAATGAATATGAGCAGTATATATCACGAGCGGTTCTTTAACATAACTTATGCATGATAGGTTTATCACGAGCGGTTCTATTATATAACCGTCAGTGGTATCTTAACATCACAGAGCGGTTCTATTATATGACCGTGCATGATATCTCAACATCCGCATCGTTATGTTATAGAACCGTCTGTGATAATACATCATGAACCGTTATCTTTTAGAACCGTGTGATGTGCTCTCTATTATATCTCCAGCGAGAGCCTCATTCACAAAGTCGCCAAACCCTAACCCTTTGTGACATTTTGTCTCCTTGGCGGCCTCCCCATCGGCGTCACGTGCTTCCTCGGCCTCCCCTCCGGTGTCCTCCCCCTCGGCATCCTCCCCGGCATCGACGTGCTCCCCCTCGGTGACCTCCCCCACGGCCGTTGACCTCCCTCGCAGCGACGTGCTCCCCATCGTCGTGCCTGGCCTCTCTTCGAACAGCCGGTCGGTCTTTGTTACGGTGTAAGGTGTCTTTCGCATCTTTCTTTCTTTCTTTCTGTTGGTACATGGGTGATTGGTGCTTGCTCTATGAGTATCGGTGAACCGATCGAGTATTCTGGGGACTAGCCATCGAGCTAGAGGCGTTTCTCGATCTGGAGGCTCGATTTTTTCTACTACTCGCTTTCGATGATGATTCAATTAAATGAGGCTATATTGATCGCTAGTTAGTGAGTTCCTTCGTGATTCACCTTTGTTTAGATCATTGTGTCTAGAATTCAACTTGGTGGTGTTCTTTTTTGTATATGTGATATGCTATCACATGCGTGATTCAGCTCTTATACTCGCACTTATTTACGCTTGTGTCTTTGTGTGGATGTCCTAGTTTTAGGGGAGGTGCTGCCGAAATTTTTATTAAGTTCGGCAACCTCCTAGTTCGCTTGTCCTGCTGTTCAGTAGCTTTTCATAGTCCATAGTTGAGTTCTAATGAGTCAATTTTCTTAACGATCTTTGAATTGCGCAGATTCACTAATCTTAGATTTGTATACCTGTGATATATTGTTGAAATTGATGTTGGAGGGTTCTTTAAGAGCAACCCATCAATTTAGATAATCTGAAACAAAGTTGCTTATAAGCTAGTCCTTTGTGTTATCTTGTTTATGTCGTTACCTCTTGTGTGTGAATTATGTATTCTCATATATATGCTTAAGAGGAATAATAAACAAAGTCTTGCTCTTATACTCGTACTTATTTCCTTGTGTCTTTGTGTGGATGTCCTAGTTTTAGGGGGTGTCTTTGCCGAAATTTTTATTAAGTTAACAACCTCCTAGTTCGCTTGTTTTGCTAAAAGGCTAATAACAAGCCATTTAGGCTAGTTCTTTTAAAAGGCTAATAACAAGCCATGGTATCCACAACTTATTCACTCTAATTTGATTTTATTTGTTCTTCTCTTTTAGTTACTTTGAAACTATTTTAACTTATAAAGAAGATGTAGTCCTCTAATCCATCGTCCGAAGGACATGATGTGCCCTCAAAAGAAGAATCGACCCG
This sequence comes from Guadua angustifolia, assembly GCA_036346375.1. Classification (NCBI taxonomy): domain Eukaryota; kingdom Viridiplantae; phylum Streptophyta; class Magnoliopsida; order Poales; family Poaceae; genus Guadua; species Guadua angustifolia. Next base: position 357,324 of record JAYEVE010000445.1, on the reverse strand, counting down.
CTGCAAGAGGACCAAACAAAAGGCCAGCAGACCAATATACCATTACGAGATTGATCCAAAGGATGGGCCCCTAGAAAGCCAAAAAAGGCAGCGAATGCATTTCGGAGTATGTGCGGGATAGTAGCACGGGAACGGGTTCCGATCACGCTATCTTCCTGGAGGTTGCTGACTATTGAGGCTCGCGATGCCTTGCTGACGGAAATTGGTGCATCGTTCAACATTCCAGAAGAATCCGTTCCCCTAGTGCGACGGTATGCACTGCTAGCGGCAGGAAAGGCATGGAAGACCTTCAAGCATACGCTTTTCGTAGACTACGTCAAGAAGGATATAGATCCATTCTCTAAGTATGGGTTCATTGATGCGGACACGTGGCGGCGTTTTGTTGAGATGAAGACGACAGATGAATTCGTGCGTCAAAGTGAAGCAAATAAGGCCTTACAGGCAAGGAACACTCACCCCACGGACTCGGACCTGCGCTCACGCGGGGAAGAGGCGCAATGGGACGGGGAGGACGAGGAGGGTATCGCGCCATTTGCATCGATCACGGATCAGCGTGCGAGAGCGGCTAGAAGCGAGGTCACCGCCACGTCCTCATAGCGTCTCCTTTGTAAACCCAGCAGACGAGGAAGTTTACCAGCGCAGTAATATATAAATCGAATTTCCAATTTTACGTAATTAGTCCATGACTTCATAAGTGAAATAACTTGCGGATCTTGCGGTGGCGTTGAGTACACAATCGGCGATGGCTCTTTTTTCCTAGACGAGGAGAAAGATGCCTTTATCCATGGCCTTGGGAAACAAGGAACACCACAGTCGTACAAGAAGCAAAGGGTTTTGTTCCATGGAAAACTGGATTCCGAACGACTTCCACATATACCGAAATAAGAAGAGAACTAGAGCGAAAGCGAGTCAAATCTTATAAAGGATTTGGAGGACAAGTTGAGAGGAGAGTTGAGAGAAGAGTTGAGGGAGGCGAGAGAAGAATTTTATGAAAGGATAAGAATCCTCGAGGAAAGGCTCACCAATCAAGAAAGAAATCTTGTACAAGCCCAGACGTATGTCATAAGTCAGCCCCATTGCCGTAAGAGCAACAGTGCATCCGTTCCTCAAGTGACATAGATGAACATAGCGGGACTTATCACATATGTGACATTAAGGAGGCTACTGTGATGCAATCTCAAGTGAGAATTAACAATGGCACCGTTCCTCGGCGGTTTGCTTGGGGCATGGCGTATCCATCCACTAAGGGACCATGGTGCACGGTACCATGATAGCGCCGGTTTCACCAAGGTCAATGTGGGCGGGGTGTTTGATAGTTTCAAGATTGTCGATCTCTGAAGCCGTAAGCGATGAGATCGTGAACTGGGGATGCCATTGGCACATTCATCCAATGGCCTAGCAATGACATCTCCTGTGCGTCCTTTTGTCATGCAACAACCGCGACGATCGATTAGCCTATTGTATCGTCGATCGGTTGGCTACCAAATCGGCGATCGTAAGAGGACTCCACTTGATGTACATAATGTTGACCTCTTTCCTGCCCATTCCTCTCCGTGAAGGGTTCATACAAAACAAAGAAAGGCAAGGGCAAACAGAAGAAAGAAAGGCAACAACAAGTCGACTATCCATCTGCTGAGTTGGCTAAAAAATACAAGCTAGGAGAGCCGCTACTAACGAAAGGCAGCGTAACTTCACTTAGTATACCTTGCCAACAATTGCATAATTGGTACACCTAACAAGCTGGAAAGCCAGAGCGTGAACGTACAACAAGTATCGGCGTTATGTTCAAGTATGAACATCTATTCAACGACTCGTGGGGGCTTCTTCACGGTCGATTTTACGGACTTGTTCCATCTCTACAACCTCGGCGCCTCGGCGCACTCATAAGATCTGGACCTTGTAAGTGTGTGCTATCACGGTCTACATTAGTCTAATAGTGATAAATGTCCTCCAATATATATATAATTAGCCTTTGTATATATAGATACATGCAACTTGAAGCGACACGGCGAGAAACTATCGATCGGTTTCCTCGACCCACATATAGTCTCAAAGCAAACAATGGATGAGGATATAAACATGGTCGAGAAATCGTGATAGAGGCATTGCTTGCACAAAAGATAAAGAATTCATACTTATACCCCATAACCCGGGTAAGTGCTACCACATGCTATACTTTGGTGCATCTTTGTGCACACAACTCTGTTTCGTTCATTGTCCATTGTGATATACATGTAGGTTTCTTTGGGTTCTAATTGTAATTGAACCAGACCACAAACGGGTTAAGTACCTTGATTCCGGACGTGGCGGAAACCACGACTTGGTACCTATCGCAAAATTACTCAGCAGGTAATCACGTTTCCTCCGTACATAACGTACATGGTCGTGTAAGTTGTTCCAGGTTTATATTGCTATTGGAATGGCTTAGGCTAACCTTTTGCAATCTTGTAGAGCGTTCAAAAGGTGAAGGATTGGACTAAACTACAGCATGATTTCAACTTTCCGGTATCCGCTATACACAATAATCCTATATCAAACCCCGTAATAGTGACTCTAGAACTAACCGTAGGTTTTATTTGCAGTGCCACCAGCAAGGTCCGGGAAATAACCTATGTGAATTTTATGTTTGCTACAACATGCAAACCATCGTCGATACAAAAAATAGCCATACCTCTATAACTACGTTGACTGAGAACCATTTGAGCAACATTAGAGGGAGAGTTTGTTTCTTCCTGCTCACCGAAGTAATACATAAAAAGTAGCGTTCCACGCAGTCGGTAACCACAGGTTGTACAATTGTCAAATGGTATTCATTAATTTGGAAAATATGTCAAAAACTTGCGGTTATTCTTGTTTATACGATTCATTGTATTGTCACATGATATTATCCTTAATACATATTTGCTCATCTTGAATGCAACAACTTAACAATGTCTTGCTTGTTGGAACTAGATGTTTTTCCTACACCCTCGTGAGAACCTCCATTATTTATGGTTTGTTGTTGAAATTTCCATCTACTTAGGTATTCTGCATCAATATTTACGCGACACGGTCAGTTATAGATGTTGTAATTGAATATCTGCACTTCCTATATGTATTGAGGCAACAGTTTGTCCGATCGGGATAGACTTAAAATATAAACATTTGTAGCGCTTTTCTCCTTCTTATGATAATGTTGATGGAACTCGACTAATAAATCAACCAAGACCATACCTTGCACATGGCGAGGTGGCGGCAACCATAGAGTGCTGATCGAACGACACTTTGGAGTGTGTGATTTGCTTCATGCCATCGAAGTGGCATTGCGGAAGTCACCATCGTGCCCGCGGTCATAGTGCGGACGGCATGCTCTTATAGCGTCACCGTCGTGCCACGGTGGGAGAAAATGGTACTTTGAAAAATTTGTAGATGTATTTCATAGATTACTCTAGTTAGGCTAATTAAAGATTGAACAAATGTGATTGCAAGTCGGGTCTTCCATACTCTGGTTACATGGAAGCCCGACTTGCAATCACATTGTTCAATGTAAATATCATTCATGTGCTTGGTCATGGTTGATTGTGACAATTTACATATGAAATCTGTCGTTGTAGAAATATTGATGGAAATTTGAACAACTTAATGGAGGTTCCAGAAATGAAGAAAAAAAGACATCACGAGGCGGTTCTTATTTGAAACCGTGCTGATAAGATAAATATCCTGAGCGGTTATGATTTGAAACCGTCGTGATATATTTATTATCACGAGACGGTTTTAAATAATAACCGTGCGTGATATAAACCTCTCGAGCGGGTGGAAAACCGTCTCGATGATCTCCTTCATCACGGACTTATTATTCTTGACGGTTCACAAAACCGTCTCGATAACGTTCTGAGCCGTGCTGTGATGATGATTTACTGTAGTAGTGTCTTGTCCCGTAGCAACATGGTTCCCTGTTCCACGTTGACTTCTGGTTTGTTTGCTGACGAGTAATCCACTTCATTAGCCAGCTAATGAGCGAGAAACCAATCAGATATCCTTCTCCTTCCACACGGTAATAAACAAAAGTCAAGAGCTAAGGCCGGCAATTTCAAAGCAAATGGAGGAGAATGTGACGTGCACATACATGCATATATGCATGGCGGTGACGACGACAGGCAACCGAGCAAATTCTTTACTAGCATTAGCAGCAGGTGGAGCCCTTGAGTAAGACGGCGATGACTTGGATATATAATTAATGGAGTCCAGCCTGCAACTTTGCTAATTGGCAGCATAACTGCTCCCGGCCATTAGCCACTCAACCACTGTTCACTCCTTTTTGCAGAAGATGGTTGCTGTCGATGGAGTATTAATGCAACGTTGCTGTTGACAGGTGTGCGAATTAATTGGTCGGTCCTGTCCTCTTCCTCTCGAGGTAACTGTAGAAAGCTTTTGCCCTATTGCCTCCTCACACTTTTTCATCTTTGAACTCCTTTCAAACAAAATTGTAAATTGTATCTCTTTTTTATCACAGAAGCACTTACAGATAATACATATCACTTATAACTCTCTTCAACTACGGTAGATCGCCGGTACCGTATCCACCGCACTAAACAAGCTATCGCAATACGTAGGGATGGCAATTGTATCCGATTAACCACGTGCCCGCGTGCAAATGCCCTAATGAAGGTGGGTATAAGACTCTTTCAGTATCTATGGGTATAAAAATGGAAGAAAATCCTTGCCCATCGGGTAAACGGGTACGGGTATGGATGAACTCCACCCATACCCGTAATGCTTGTTTACCCGTCAGACCATCTCCAACCGATTCCCAGGGTTTCATTCCCTTCCGACCTCTGAAGGATTCCTTCCCGATTCCTTCCCTTCCGACAATGCACTCCAACGATTCCCTTCCCCATTCCCTTCCCTTCCCGAAATACCTAACTTTTCCTCCTCCCTCTCATCCAACCCGACCATTCTATATATTGAGGGTTCCATGCATCGAGTTAGTCACCCACAACCCATTGCCAACTTAAAATGAGTCAGGTCAATTCTTCCTCAAGTGATGAACTAGGCTTTCTTGATGATGAGGACACCCTTCTCTTCCATGTCGCGAGGAGGAGGAGATGCATGCCTTAGTCTGAACCGTCGGCGGGGATCGGTTCAGGACATCAGGTGATCAACCGAGTCCGCTGAAGGCGGCTCGGCTTCTGGTGATTACCGCTTCTTCCCGTGTGCGGCCGCATTTTTCAGGCGGAGGTAATAAACCGATAGTTGCAGAAAGATGAATGATGTACTGTAAGGTTTCATTTTGTCTAAGTCGTTCGCCTATCAGGTTTCGGATGAGCGGTCCCTATTTTTGTGAATAACGAATCTTTGTTGAAGAACACGACGTTTGGTTCGACAAAGGAGGGATCGGAAGGAAGCTTAGGTTGCATCCTCTTGATAACAATGACTCTCCGTCGGCTAGCGTCTGGCGTTCTAGTTGTGCGTGAATGAAATACCTCCGTATGCGGAAAGCCACGGCCCTTAGTAGCTCTGAAGAAGTTCGTGAAGGCGATGGTGGAGGTTTTAGGAGGAGTACCTCCGATCTCCTAACGGAAGACATTGCTAGACTCCTTCTTTGTTGGTGAGCACGGGGTTTCCACTGGTATGCTTAGTAGCATCATTGCATGCATTGGACTGGAAGAGCGTCAAAGCATGGCAAGGGGCATTCACCGGGCATACTCACAAGCCTTCCATAGTCCTCGGCGGTTGCCCGTGCGACTTGTGGATTTGGCATGCTTTTTCGGTATGCGGGGAAGCATGAACGATATTAATGTGTTACACCGTTCTAACATATTTTCTAGGGAAAGCGATGGTACAGACTCGTGATAAACTACATCGTCAGCGGCACTCCGTGCGACATGGGGTACTACCTCGCGGATGGCATTTACCCGAGTGGGGTTCCTTTGTTAAAGCGATTTGAGCGCCGATGGGAAACAAGAGGATCCACTTCTCGCGAATGCGATCGCCGCAAGGAAGGATGTCGAGAGCATTTGGAGTCCTCGAGCTAGGTTTGCCATTGTCGGGGGCCCGGCGATGTTGGCGACAAAATGCGTTAAGGCATATAATGTTGCATGTATCATTTTGCATAACATGATCGTGGAGGATGAGAGGAATGGGCCACCACGAAATGAACCCGACTACATGGGAACTCCGTCGTTCTTGAGGCGTCACCAGGTCGGTCTTACATTGCATAAAGCAACTCAAAGCGCGAGGATCGCCAACTTCACCATCGGTTGCGGCGGATCTGGTCGAACACCTTTAGTCACGCCACGGGGATAATGCAAGTGTAAACTATGTTTCCTTACGAGAGTGTTATGTATCAATGTAAGGTTCAATAAATAAGTGAACTTCATTATGCGTGAAATGAAATGGAAAGCTCAAAGCGGGCTAACCGACAATGCACACATTACAAATCGAGAAAGGCTCATCACTTGGGAGGAAGTTGTCGGCGGCGTCTGTTGCTCGGCTCTCTCCTCCAGCGAGATCTCGCATCTGGAGAGGCGCCTCGAAGGTCTCCGAGTCCATCTAAAACAACACGCCAGGACAACAGTTCGGACAGATACTTCACACACAAACAAGTAAAGCATTTATCTAGATATAATTGGCAGACAGGAAATGAAGAAGTAAAGGAGCATATATAACTTCATGCTGACACAAGAAGAAGTGAAGGTCCATATAATTGGCTCACACAAGAAGAAGTAAACCACCATATATAATTGGCAGACACAAGAAGAAGTAAAGGAGCATATATTACTTCATCTTGACACAAGAAGAAGTGAAGGTCCATATAATTGGCTCACACAAGAAGAAGTAAACCACCATATATAATTGGCAGACACAAGAAGAAGTAAAGGAGCATATATTACTTCATGCTGACACAAGAAGAAGTGAAGGTCCATATAATTGGCTCACACAAGAAGAAGTAAACCACCATATATAATTGGTGACACAACAGAAGTAAAGGAGCATATATAACTTCATGCTGACACAAGAAGAAGTGAAGGTCCATATAATTGGCTCACACAAGAAGAAGTAAACCACCATATATAATTGGCAGACACAACAAGAAGTAAAGGACCATATATAACTTCCCCATTTTGATGTTCAGTTCTCATCCAAGATATAATTGGCTGACACAAGAAGAACTAGGAATTCATGCTTTTGAGTTGTCATCCAAGATATAAAGGAGCATATATAACCTCGAATTCATACTTTTCAGTTGTTCATTCAGTTTGTATAAGTTACGCTTGGCGAAATTCTTGACCAAACAGACGATAAAAAGCATGTGTAATTTACGCTGGCAGAATTCTTGACCAACACCGATAAAAAGCATGTGTAAGTTATGATTAGCGATTCGATTAAACCAAACAGACGATAAAAAGCATGTGTAATATATGATTATCGATTATATCGGCCAAGCAGGATATAAAGAAGCATGTACAAAGAAGCATGTATAAGCAGTGGTGGCCATATATGTAAAGAAGCATGTACAAAGAAGCATGTATAAGCAGTGCTGGCTATATGTACATAAAGAAGCATGTGTAAGTTACATTTCTCGATTACATCGGCCAAAGCAGGATGTAAAAAGCATGTATATAAAAAGCGGTATCGATTATATCGGCCAAGCAGGATATAAAAAGCATGTACAAAAAGCATGTATAGCGATGGTGGCCATACATAGATAAAGAAGCATGTGTAACCGATTCTCGATTACATCGGCCAAACAGGATATAAAGAAGCATGTATATAAACAAGCATGTATATAAACAAGCATGTATCAGTTCTGTCGGCCAAACAGGATATAAAGAAGCATGTATAAGCAGTGGTGGCCATACATAGATAAAGAAGCATGTGTAACTTCTGATTCTCAGTTCTGTCGGCCAAACAGGATATAAAGAATCATGTATATGAACAAGCATGTATATAAACAAGCATGTATCAGTTCTGTCGGCCAAACAGGATATAAAGAAGCATGTACAAAGAAGCATGTATAAGCAGTGGTGGCCATATATATATAAACAAGCATGTGTAAGCTCTGATTCTCAGTTCTGTTGGCCATGTATATGAAGAAGCATGTATCAGTTCTGTTGGCTATATATAAAGAAGCATGTATATAAAGAAGCATATTGAGCCATAGAAGCTAATTGAGCCATACAAGCTACTAGCTAATTACACATACAAGCTAACCAATGAAGAAACCATAATTTGACTCATTACCAATGCAAATTGAGTAAGTCTCTAATGGCATAACATATGATGCACATTTGAGTGTTCTCGATGTCGGGTTGCCTTAATAGGCCCTCCTGCCACAATAGGCGAAAGCAGACATTTGTGACAATCTTACCACACTTGCAGTTTTATACTTCACCGGTTAATTTCATCAATTGTCTAGCAAATATGCATGGCAAATTACGATCTGTGCAGAAGTAGCAAATGACATAAGCAAATGCTGAATGAGCAATAAGAGTGATTGACAATTAAACAAACCAAGTACATCACAGCGTATATGTATCACAGATTGTCAAGTTTATTGTCACAAATCGTCTATTCGGCCGGAGATCCTCCTTGAACACTTATGCCAACATGCAAGGTCCCCAAGCCAAAATGTTGATTGGCCCGTGTGCATGCACGAATATAATTTAGTTGTTCACACACTTTAGTTGTTCACGAGGAAGCCACTTACAAGAGACAAGAAGCCACTTACGAGACAAGAAGCCACTTATACCAAGTCGGTCGCCTGATTTAGTTGTTCACATTTGAAGTTTCAACCGGACAATAAGGCAATTACGACATTGCAAAAGTTAGTGAACCTGACTTTACTTCTTGCAAGAAGTCGATGAACCGACTTTTGTTCTTACTATCTCTAGTCCATAAGCATCAACTATCAAATTGCGATTGCAAGAAGTCGATGAACACGATGAAGTGATCACAATTTACGGAACACAATTTGGGGAACTCAATTTCGGAACTCAAGCCAAATTCGATTGCAAGAAGTCGATGAACACACTCGATGAACACAATTTACGGAAAGCAATTTCTCTAGTCCGCAACCATGAAGTAAACCCAGCGGGACAACAAGCATGAACTAGTACCCATATAATCCGAACAAGCGGGACAAGCACCACGAACTAAACCCGATCGGGACATATTGCATAATTGAGCGCATATATATATATCTGCACATTTATGTCGAGGACAACAACCACAATTTTATCTAATTGAGTGTGAGGACAACAAGCATAATTGAGCTGTGCATATATATGATGCATCGGGTTATGTCGAACCAATTAGCTAATGCAATGCTAATTTTCTTATCCTTGAAATACAGCTAGTTCAAGCTGAAGAAGTATTAAGCATGAAATCGGTTTTTGTGGACAACGAGCAAGGAAATTGGTTCACTTGTCAATGGCGTCAACGAGCAAGTATGCCTGAGTTTTCATAGTACCCATATAATCCAATCACAACTAGGAAAGCAGAATATCCTAATTCGATGGAGTGCTCATTCAATCAGTTTATTTGTGCACCATCCGGGCAAGTATATTTCTCCACCATTCCCTTCTTGGAACCCTAGTTCACCAGCCGGAGACTTCATTTCCAGATCTAAATGGACATTAAATTGAGCCATAGCAAAAATGATCAGCTGGAAACAATGATCAACACTCGGCTAGTTCAGCGGTTTTAGCATGACCGAGACTATTTGTCAAAATGGACATTAAATTTCACCCGATGGCTTCTATGCATCTACATTTCATACTTCATCACCGCATCCGGATTCACCCCATCGGGTTTTTCCCCATCTAGGTTCAACGGCGATTTGACCCTTCCAAGTTTTTCCCGCTTTGAATCGAACATCGCACAACCTAAATCCATTTCAAATCGGCGAATATGGGGTCCTCGTCGTACCTCAAGGTCTCGAGTTCAAATCGCGTCGTTGTCTCCGGCGGTGGGCGAGACCACCTTCGCTCCTCGCGCATGACGCCCTTACCGTCTGCCGCAATGTCCGTGCCGCCTTGTAAGCCTCGGCCGTTAGCGTCCACACAGACCGATCTGCGTGAGGAATGGGGCCGCGACCCTCGGCGGAGGATCCTCTCTCCTCTCCCGGCTGTGGTGGCGTATGAAGGACTCGGTTGGAAGCAGCGAGGAGCGTTCTCTCTCGGCGCTTTCTCATGCGAAGGGAATGGGACGACTCCAAGGACTCGGTTGGAGTCAGTCTCAACTAGCTGACATATGGGCCAAAATAAACCCTAGGCACCCCAATCCCTCCGCACATTTCCCCCAGCCGCCACTCGGCTCCCACCTCTCCCTATAGTGGTTTCCACCCCTGATGTTTGTGGTGGCATCCATCCCACTCTCCACCACCCAACCACCAATGGTGACGCATCCACACGCCAGCCCCCTCAGCGCAACGGTCTACGTACCGCCATTTTCCTTGCCCTGACCACTCGCTGCTCCCTCCTAGCCCCCCCTCCACGCTGTCAGGTCGAATTCATCATCAGATTTAGAGGATCTACCTGCACGCAATTCTGCATGCTCTACTTCGTCAGGTACTTGCTCCCGTCATTCGAGAGCTTCCTCCTCCTTAAAGGCATGAGTGCTAGCTTCTTCTATGCGTGTGCATATGCCTAATTAGTTTCATTCCTTAATTGCGTCTGAGATTACTTCTAGCTGTATCTACGTGTAACTAATTGGCTAGTATGTTTAGGTAGATGGGGTTCAGTTGGATCTCTGCATTGGGGTCGGTAGATTTGAAGAATGCTAAGGGTATTTGGTTGGAAGCCCGCCAAAAATTGCTTGTGATCAAATATCCACCAATGATTGTTGATGTTTGGCAGGTAAAAGGGTATGTCCACATGCGATGGGTATGGGCGAGTGAAACAGCTCAAAGGTTTTAAATAAATTGAAAGAACACATAAACAGAGTAATAACACAATTAAGTAAAGCCAATAATAACACTAAACATCACTTTATTGATCCATTGATACAACGCATCATCACTTTATTGATCCATTGATACAACGCATCTAAACAAAATTTTATATATAGGAGTTGGTACAAATTGCTAAATGCAATAATTAGAATGCACCAAAAAGGTTAAAGGTGACCTACAACTTAAAATAATCACTTGAAAGAGTTAGTATAGTAGCAAATGCAAATAAATATGAGTAGATAAATAGGGAGGAATTAATTTTTGTCAAACCTGATGTGATTTGGTAAAGCTCATCGAGATACCAAACCATCCGGGGCCAGTTAGCACCTCTTGCTAATATGGGTTTCATCATTTAGCATCATGCAAACCTACTTTCGTATTGTAATCATACCATACAAGAATAGTGCCAAAATATCGCCCAATAAAAAGATAAACCTTCACATGGTAAAAAGATAGAAGTGGCACGGTTAAAAGGGGGGAACAAGCTAGAGCTGAACCAAGACCACTCCTCCCCACATCCATTTCGCCAAGTCCACCAAAGCCAAGGTAACCAAGAGCCAAGAGCAAGGGTAAGATTTAGCCAACCGAAGCCTAGGGGCAAGTCCCACCTAGGACAACTGAGATCCAGGAGTAAGGGCAAGCACAAGCCAACCGAAGCTAGGAGCTCCCTAAGACCCTCAAGCCAATAGCCATCTAGGACCACCAATCAATCGAGCCAGATCAAGGGACTAAGCTGCCATCACTGACCTCACTCTCTAACACCACCCCATTCCCACCATACCTCCCATCCGAGGTAATCACCATCCACCTCGTGCTAGCTCAAAGAACATAGGATAAATGACCAATATAGTTCTAGACATGAACTAGGTAACCAGTGAAACGAAATAGAGACTACCTAGGGTTTGAGAAGGGCCACAATAGGGGTGGCGCCGTGTGTGCTCAACTAACCAGATTGTACTCCACGGCATTCAATGTTTCAACAGTGTCGTCATGACCTTCCTTAACCCAAATATGCCCAAATAATCAACATCAACCCAAGTAAGACAAGTAATAAGGGACAATCTGGATACTATGATAGTAATCAAACATCACAAGAAGGGAAAAATGGAGAAAAAGGGTTGGCATCACAGTGGGATCCGGTGGAATCGGTAGGGGAGATGGTGAGGTGAGGCCGAGCCGTTGGGAGACGATGTTGAGGGACCGAGCCAACCGAGAGGCAGCGGCCTAGGTTAGGAGGCCAGGAGGCGATGGTCTAGGCCAGGAGGTTGGGTGGCGACGGGGCCGGTGGAGATGGAGCTGAATCAAGGTGGCCTAGGGGACCGAGAGGCGGAGCTGAGACAAGCGGCCCAGGGGAACCAAGAGGCGAGGCCGAATTGGGTGGGCGGAGGGCCCGAGTGATGGCACGGCACAGGAAACCGAGCAGAGGGAAAGCTTAGGTATCAACACACACACACAGAGGTGAGAAGGGAGGAGAAGGATGGCGATAAGAGCGACCGGAGTGTAGAAAAGGAAAATAAGAGAAAAAGAAAAATAATAATAACCAGCAACAATACAAATAAGAAATAATAATAATATTAGAAAATAATTTAAATAAAAGCAAGAGGAGGTTCAATACTAGCGGATAAGTAAACAAGTAAAGAAACAAATAAAGGTATCAACTGCCATAGTGAGCAAAACAAGAAAATAATACATCTAATAGAATACAAACATGATCCAAAATTTTAATATGCAACACCAAATTAAGACATGCAATATACATGTATAAATCTAATAGAGACCGAGGATAGATTGGACACCACAACACATGTTATAATCGATAACTATCTAAAATATAGTACTTCAAAATTTTAGGAATAAATCAAATCTAGCGAGAGGTCACCATCGAGAACCCGTGTGAGGATGCCTATTTTCACACAACCCTAGGCAAGCATCTCTTGAACATATTTGGAATAATTTTAATTAAATGTATTTGGTTATATGTATTATCACCGATGCATTGGAAAAGCTCTTTTAAGAAAACCCTAAATTGAATGTTGTAGGAAAGATGGTTTAATTGTGAACTGCTATGATAGTGGTTTATGATGTCTTTGAGGATGGCTAGTCCAACAAAGGCTGACAACATATATATATATATATATATATATATATATATATATATATATATATATATGTGTGTGTGTGTGTGTGTGTGTGTGTGTGTGTATGAGGTGGGTAGAGTGTGCCTTTGGGAGGGGTATCACCAGTGGGCCCCTCTACATAGGCTAGAATATATGGATAAACTACTAAACATGAACAATGAGATGTATTTTCATATTAACCATAGTGTGTGGAAACGACCGAAAAGATTGTCCTATAAGGATGCTATGATCTCTACATTGGGTATGAGTAGATAACTAAAACAGAGAAACTAGGTAGGCCTGAAGGCCCGGTGAGGAACACGATTTTGGAACTCATTTGCGGTTGATGATTCCAGGGTGCTATATTTAAACGTCATGAGATGAGTACCGCCGATATGCATTGAAGTTGGGGTACAACTAGTATGCTGTGAGTGGGTGGGAATGTTGGCAAAAGACACAACAACTTGTTTGTTGTCAGGATTGAAGATCTAATATCTAAGTAGTAATAAACATTCTGGAGTCTCAACAGAGGTTGGGATCACTATGGATAAAGTGGTACAAATCTGCGCAGGGTCAAATCACGAATTCATGCCTGTCTCTTAGATTTGAGGTTACAGAAGCGAAGTCTGCCTAATATACGAGTGTTAGTAACAATTTCAATAATTAAAATCAAAAACACACTCTTTCCTAATAAAGCCCTATTTTTGAAAAGGAATTGAGAGAGCTATACCGAGATGGATGAAGGAAAATTCATATGATGTATTTTGTCATTAATACATGCTAAAAACTTTATACTCACTCTTGCTTAATTCCCTCTTTGCTTAGAAAACAACCCTTATAGACTCACCTCAGGCGTGGGGTGAGAATCAATCATATGATTAGGGTTACGAGAAGATGGAGAACTATCGGGAGAATTTGGATGGAGTAGTAGGCGCCTGCTTGGCGACCATCGATCCACATGGTACATTGATGTTTATGTAATAAAATTTTGTTGTACTAGATATTAGATAAGATTTTATGTACTGGACTCATAGCCCTGTATGGCAATGGATTATAATAAGGGCCTATTGGCGGGGATTGACTTCACAGTTCATAAATCTAGTGAGCTGAAAATTCTAGCTTCACCAGATTCGTGAAGCTGAAGCTGTGAGTACATTAAGAGTGTTTAGATAGATCATCCTGTTTACATTTTAGACTAAAAATATAAACTTAATTCACTTTATTTTAGCCTACAAGTTTCAGATTTCAGGTAAAACTGGAATCTGGAGCTCTACCAAATAGGCCCTAAGTTTCATTCTAATCTCTAATTATTGTTCTATTGCAACACTCTGAATATGGTGTATTAACTGATGCTCGGTGCTCCCGATATTTTGTTAGCTAATACGCCGAGATCAATGTAATTACTTCGGAGTAATGATGGTATTCTTGTGCGTTACAGGTTAATTATCTGGTCGCCACGAGAAGGTTCTTCGCTTTGCCACCCTTAAGGGTATGTCTATGGGGGAGATTTCGATTGGCAGGCATACGTATAGGCGAGTACTATCTGTGCCCGCCGCTCCCAATTGGCATCCCTAACGATACAAGAGCTCGACGGGATGCGGTACCTTGGTGTCAAAGCTTAGCAGATACCTACTAAGATAGAAGAGTACGATATGTGACATGTGTGATCACCTATTGATTCTTTTAGGAAAGAGAAGAGCGCTAGATTTGCAATTAGTTTAAAAAAGGACCAAAAAAAATGTGCAGAGGACCGAGGAATCAATTGTGCAAGTCTCCAGTTCAATCATGCAGCAGGAGGAATAGGGAATGGAATGTACTCGTGTGCCATTATTCGTTTGTTCTCCTTTTTGTGCTTGTGCTTCTTTTTCTCTCTGGAATAAAAGGTGGCATGTGTAAGTATACCGACTTGAAATATTGAAAAGAATGCGAGGTAGAAGCTTGCAAGGTGTATGCATTGGTGATCATCCTAAGGAAAGACAAGTTCCTCAGTAAATAAGACGAGAAGTGTCGACGCAAACATAATCCAATCAGGCTATGTATGTTCACCCCTCTTCGATCTTCCCGTTCGTACAAGAATGTATCCTGTCACCTTGTCTTCCCGTTTGTACAAGAATAACCTCAATAGGTGCTGGAGCACGGAATATGCCATCTTTCGGCGCTTCATAAATATGAATGAGCCTATTTTTATAATTAAATTTGTAAAAAGACTAAATTTACAAAAGAACCCACACAAAGGTAGAAAAGCGGTGAGATCCATCTTTGCTGCTTGCTAGAAATGTTCAAGTTCAGCGGTTGTCGGACTCCTGTTTTATGGTAAGTGCGGACTACATGAGTTATTTGGGGAACGAATGCAGACGACGAAAAGGAGGGACAAAAGGGTCATTTCACAAGTGATTTTGGGCCAAAAATAAAACTGACTATACCAGAATACAGTGGAGAGGGCAAATCCTAGCTATTTCTATCTTAGGAGTGGCAATTCATCAAGATAAATCTTATAAGTGGAAAATCTTAAAACCAGAGCCTGATGGTGGCAAATCATCGATTTTCCCTTTATTAAATGAAACCGCAGCAATTGCTATTCACAATCCAGCACAACTATCTTCAACCTCTGTATTACATGTTTTCTCAAATGAAGGACTGATCCCAATTGAAGTAGACTATCCTATTACATCATATCCTCCAAGCTTCTCTTCCTCCAGTCTTAGTTGAAGGATCCATCGGTCAACAACACCTGCTTGCGTCCCGCAGGATTGAAATAGTTATGAAGGATGCAAATAATGATCACAGGAGCTTTTAAGCAGTGGTACATTCTGAGCTGACAGCGGCCACAAGGAAATCTGGCATATACAGAGAAATCGGCAGCATACTCTTGATCAGCATAAACGTATAAACCAAAGAGGAAAAGATCCTATACACAAGGATGGTAAAAGCGCCTTAACATATATAGAGATGGTAAAAGCGTAGGGGGAAAAAATAGATAGAAGAAAGTCCTGTTCAGTTCATACCTGAAACGAATCCTGATCGCTTTAAATCATTATTCTCTTTAGCCACGGCTTCTTCATAAAGTGTTGAAGACTTGTTTCGATCTCGAGTATGGGGCGGTTGGGATGGATGCCTACTGCGCCCCTGATGTCACCCTCCAAGCCCTCCACCTCGTCAGGCACGGCACCACTGCAGTTGATATCAACAGTGATATGTTTGAGGCCTGAAAGATTATGCAACCCAAGAATCAGGCCGCCATACTCCAACTGCCACCGTGCCTTCAAGTCAAGTTTCAGCCTTTGGAGCTTTGGCATGGAACCTGGCTCAAACTGTTGGATTATTTGGGCCAAGCCTACTTAATTGAGACAAATAAATCTTAAAAAATCTCAAAGGCCCATTCATGAGGAGGCATGTGTACAAGCATTAGTCCCATATTGCTTGCGGAGGTGGAGGATGACCAATTTATAAGGGAGAGTTCTCTCCACCTTCCTAGAACCATGTGGGAGAAAGGGAGAAAGCCCACACGCGCGCGCTCGCCTCGCCTCGCCGGGCTCGGGCAGACGCGTTTGCAGTATGAGATACGGACTCCGTAACAGACTCCGATCGTGGCACGTCCTCGAGTCACGTTCGGTCACGGTTACCAGAGTAACCCTATAAATACTGCGTCGTGCACCCGTGTAGAGGAATACGCACAGAACACATCGTTAGGGTTTTGCCACCTCTCGCTGCTGCCGCCGCCGTCGTAACCTTCTCCATCCCGAGCGCCGACGTGCATCTGCGATCGGGAGAGCAGGTCTCCGGAACCCTTCGTCTTGAGATCTCCGCACCGAGAGAGGCGAATAAGGTTTTGGGAAGCGCTCATGCGACTGCTCAAGATCGCTCCACGCTCGTCTTCCTGTTCCTCGCTTCCGCTTGGATGTCGTGTGCTGGCGGCTCTGCGACGCCGCCGTCACCAACGTCAACTTTGTCAACACTGCAACCGCATCTACTACGTCAACACCACAACGCAACCGCATATAGCAATAGTCATCCTCTTACGCTCGATCGTTCAATCTGTCCTAACCTCGTGGTTAATCATGTTTATCAAGATGATCATGATGTTCGTGCTATCTAGTATGTTAGAGATATACATGCTAGTTTACGTCATCTTTGTTCATGATTTATATTCGAATTTAATCGGAAAATGTCTAATTTCTCAACAATCCAAAAACCTTATTGTAGACAATTTCTGGGTTATCAATGGCTGGTTTTGCCGATGCACCGAGGCCGGAGAAATTCTCGGTGTGCACTTTAAGAGGTGGCAAGTCAAGGTCACGCTCTGCTTACGACTATGAATGTGATACGGGTTAGTAAAGGCAAACTGAAGGTGATCTCTCTGCCGAAGCAAGCGAAGAGTTTCACAGATGCCAATACTCTCTTCATGGGATGCATTCTTAGCGTTCTTAAATGGCCCAATGCGTGATGTGTACATGCACATAACAAATCTTGAAGGTGCTATGGGATACTTGAGCGCCAAGTTCGATTGCATCGGATCTTGAGCGATGAACGTATGTCATGGAGAACTTTTATGACTATAAGATGGCCGATAATCGCTCTGTTATAGAGCAAGCCCATGAGATCTGATGCATTGTCAAGGAACTCGAACTCCTAGAATGTGTCTTACGATCCTTTTGTGGCGGTTGCATCATTGCAATGCCTCCCTCGTGGAGGAGTTTCGGCACTACTCTAAAACATAAGAGGACAAAGATATCGACGAAAACACGATAGCGTCCTTGATGTTGAAGAGAAGGCTCAGACTAAGGATTTCAATGGTAAAGGAGCCGAGGGCGATCCAGCGCCAACATGGTTCAGAAGAACTATGGCAAGAACAAAGGGAAAAATAAGCCTAACAAGACTACCAACTTCAAGAAGAAGAAGATGAACAAGGTGAGAAATACCTCGCTTCACATGTGGTGAAGTCGGACACTTTTCAAGGAATGCCCCGATCGTCACGGACCGTCGAGGGAAAAAGGCCAACAGTGGATAGACGTCCAAGACTGTCAACACAGTGACCATTAGCAATCTTTGGAGCGCAGGGTATGGTAATTTACCTTCTGTATTCTCAGTATTTCAGTCTTCTAGTTGGTGGATTGATACGGTGCTAACGTTCATGTGTGTTCGACATCAATATGTTCTCTTCTTATCGGTCACTTCGGATTCCTCCGTCCCGATGGGGAATGGGTCACATGCTTACATTCATGGCACTAGCACAGTGGATCTGAAGTTCACTTGGAAAGATCGTGCGGTGAGGAGCGTCTGGCATGTCCCTTCTATCAACAAGAATCTCGTTAGTGGCTCCTTCTATGCGAGATGGGTTTAAGGTAGTGTTAGAGTCCAATAAAGTAGTTGTGTCCAAGCATGGACTATTTATTGGTAAAGGCTATGAGTCACGGAGGCTTGTTCCGCTTTTCCTTTCGATTTCAATAATAAGTCATGAACCATATATGTGGTAGTGTTCATGATGATCACAGTACTTGGCACTCTCGTTTATGCCACATTAATTTTGGTCTTATGAATCGGCTTTTCGGCATGAGTTTAATTCGAATTTCACTATTGCCAAAGGTTCTAAGTGCCATAGTTGTGTGCAATCGAAGCAACCTCGAAAGCCTCACAAGGCGGTGAGGAGAGAACTTGGCACCTCTAGAACTCATACATTACGATCATGCTTGAGATGAATGGTGTGTTGACAAAGGGTGGAAAGAGACATTTCATGACATTGATTGATGATGCGACTAGATTTTGCTATGTTTACTTGTTGAAAACTAAGGGCGAGACGCTAGACTACTTTAAAATCTATAAAGTGAAGTTGAAAATCAACTAGAGAAAAGATCAAACGTCTTAGGTCGGATCGTGGTGGCGAATTTTTTTCCAAAATCTTTGATGATTTCATGCGAGAACATGGTATTATTCATGAGAGGACACCTCCCTACTCGCCCGAATCAAGCGGGATTGCCGAGAGGAAAAACCGCCTGTTGGCCCGACTTAGTGAGCGCCATGTTGAACCTTCTTTGGTTTATCTAAGGCATGGTGGGGGAGGCATGTTGACTTCATGTCATGTCTGAATAGAGTTCCCAACGAAACATGGAGAAGACCCTTACGAGAAGTGGGTTGGGAGAAAACCATCACTTTCTTACTTGCGCACATGGGGATGCTTGGCGAAAGTCAATGTACCGATTAACAAAAAGCGTAAGCTCGGCCTAAGAGCGATGGATTGTGTCTTTACGGGATATGCTCGGTGAGCATAAACATAGATTTTAGTAGTTAAATCGATGTGCCCGATATGTATGTTGATACTATTATGGAGTCTCGTGATGCTACGTTTTTGAGAATATATTTCCGATGAAAGATATGCATAACACTTCTAGATTTTCTTACGAGATAATTCACGAGACTATTACACTGTTGAGTCTTACGAGCAATCACTTGAGAAAATCCTAGAGGAGGATGACAATGAAGCTCCTAGAAAGAGCAAGAGACGGAGGATTGAAAAATCCTTTGGTAATGATTTCATTGTGTACCTCGTGGATGATACTCCCACGTCCATTGCAGAGGCATATGCATCTCCAGATCTGCGATAATTGGAAAGAAGTCACCAAAATGAGATGGACTCGATTCTCGCCAATGGGACTTGGGAGGTGACTGAACGGCCCTATGGTTGTAAACACATTGGTTGTAAGTGGGTGTTCAAGAAGAAGCTTAGGCCCGATGGTACTATTGAGAAGTACAAGGCTCGGCTTGTGGCTAAGGGTTACACCAAAAGAAGGCGAAGATTTCTTTGATACTTATTCACTGTTGCTAGAATGACCACCATTCGAGTATTACTTTCCTGGTTGCCTCATATGGTCTTCTCGTTCATCGGATGGACGTGAAGACGACTTTCATTAATGGAGAGTTAGATGAGGAAATCTACATGGAGCAACTGATGGGTATGTAGTAAAGGGTCAAGAGAGCAAGGTGTGTAAATTATTGAAATCTTTGTATGGCTCCAAACAAGCACCTAAGCAATGGCATGAGAAGTTCGACACCACTTTGACTTCTGCGAACTTTGTCATTAATGAGGCCGATAGATGTGTATACTATCGCTATGGTGGGGGTGAAGGAGTTATATTGTGCCTTTATGTGGACGATATCTTGATCTTTGGCACAAATATTGATGTGATCAATGAGGTCAAGTCTTTTTCATCAAAGAAATTTGATATGAAAGATCTGGGAGAAGCCGATGTAATTCGAACATCAAGCTTATTATGGATGAGAGTGGGATTACTCTTTCGCAATCCCACTATGTGGAGAAGGTCTTGAGCCGGTTTGGCTTTATGGACGACAAGCCCTCTCCCACTCCTTATGATCCAGGCAGTGACCGAGAAAGAATAAGAGAATTGGCTTAAACCAATTGAGATATTCTCGATTAATCGGTTCGCTTATGTATCTTGTTTGGTGCAACGAGACTGATATATCATTTGCTTGTGAGCAAATTGAGTAGGTTCATGTCAAACCCGAGTTCTGATCATTGGCATGCACTTGAAAGGGTAATGCGCTATTTGAAAGGTACTATGAGTTATGCGATTCACTATTCAGGGCACCCTGCAGTGCTTGAGGGATACAGTGACTCGGACTGGATTTTTGATGTAGATGAGCTCTATGCCACCAGTGGATATGTGTTTACCATTGGCGGTGGTGCAGTGTCATGGAGGTCCTGCAAATAGACCATTTTGACAAGGTCAACCATGGAGGCGGAGCTCATTTGCTTTAGATCTGACACCTTTGTAGAGGCAGATTGGTGCGTGAGCTCTTGATGGACTTGCGGTGGTTGAAAAACCAATCTGCGCTATCCTTATGAGCTGTGATAATCAATCTGTGGTTTGCTAAAGTGAACAAGTGCTAAGGATAATGCGAAGTCATCAAGACACGTTAAAAAGGCATCAAGTCTGTCAGAAATTGAGAAACTCCGAGTAATAAGTGTGACTTATATTCAAGCAGCACAAAAACTCCGCGAGATCCGCTTACGAAGGGACTATCACGGAATGTGATAGAAGGTGCATCGAGGGAGATGGGTATGAGACCCATATAAGTTGCAATAGTGGTAACCTAGCCTTTGTGATCGGAGATCCCGTGAATTGGGTCCTGGGTAAAACAAGCTATTGGCGGCCGAGGAGAGTAATCTGTTACCCTCTCTAAGTGAAGATGCAATACTCTCAAAATGCTGTAAGGCAGGATGGCGATATGCCTTAATGTGTTTCTATTGGCTATAACTAGCGAAGATGTTGTTCTACAGAGCATTCTTGAAAGAACACACCTATATGAGCCCATTGTCTAAAGTCGCGATCTATGAGACTTGGGTGATCTCTAGTAAGCTCATGAAGAGACCATGGAGTACAACTCATATGCTCCACCATGAGAGAAGGCTCTTGGCAGCCTGTATCGCTTATGACTTTGAGTGAAACTGTTCACACAAAACTTGCAATTCAAGGCATAGTCCATTGTTCAAGTTGTGGATGGGTGTAGCTTAGAGCTCTAGGCGTAAGTTCAACTTAGGTCTCTCTTGAAGCGATATATTAAGCGATGGTGAGTATTGGCAAATCTCTAAATGGACCTTGAGATCTGGTGGGGATTGTTGGATTATTTGGGCCAAGCCCACTTAATTGAGACAAATAAATCCTAGAAAATCTCAAAGGCCCATTCATGAGGAGGCATGTGTACAAGCATTAGTCCCATATTGCTTGTGGAGGTGGAAGATGACCAATTTATAAGGGAGAGTTCTCTCCACCTTCCTAGAACCATGTGGGAGAAAGGAGAAAGCCCTGCATTGCTCGCCTCGCCTCGCCGGGCGGGCTCGGGCATGGGCCGGGCGGGCGGGGCGGGGGCGCGGCGGCACTGCGTGAATGGTCCGTCGAAATCCGGTCTAGGGCCTTGCGCAGACGCAGCCTCCTTTTGCGTTTATTCTTTTGCTACTTGGGATAGACGCGTTTGCGGTATGAGATACGGACTCAGAAGGACTCCGATCGTGGCACGTCTTCGAGTCACGTTCGGTCCGCATTACGAGTAACCCTATAAATACTTGCGTCGTGCACCGTGTAGAGGAATACGCCGAGAACACATCGTTAGGGTTTTGCCACCTCTCGCCGCCGCCGCCGTCAGAACCTTCTCCATCCCGAAGCGGCGACGCATCTCGCGATCGGGAGAGCGAGTCTCCGGAACCCTTTGTCTTCAGATCCTGCTTTGGAGAGGGCGAATAAGGTTTTAGAAGCGCTCCGCGATCGCCAAGATCGCCTACCACGCTCGCCTTCTTGTTCTGCTTCGCTGGGCGTCGTGCGTGGCCGCTGCGACTCTCGCGACGCGCCGTCACCAACGTCAACTTTGTCAACACCGCAACGCATCTACTACGCCAACACCGCAACCAGAACCGCGCGCATAGCGAGCCGTCATCCTCTTACGCCAAGACGTTCAATCTGTCCTAACCTCGTGGTTAATCATGTTTATCAAGATGATCATGATGTTCGTGCTATCTAGTATGTTAGAGATATACATGCTAGTTTCTGTTATGCTGTTCATGATTTATATTCGGAATTTAATCTGAAAAATTTCTAATTTCTCAACACAAACATCAACCCCGCCCATGCGCACCAACAAATTTGAACTTCACCAAACGCTGGAATCCTTGGCTGCCGACGACCTGCCTTCGGTGGAGGAAGCCATCACTTAATGTCAAGGTAAGAGAGAGCAGCGCGGGTAGACTTGCGAGAATCTTGAAACCTTCCTCTCCCACTTGACGAACATACCTAATAGAGAGGCGGGTGAGGTTGACAAGCGAGCCGATTCGGCTTGGTATGGTGGGGATTCTACAGACAAGTCTCTGTAGAGGTGTAGGGGAGCCACAAGAAAACATGCATGAAAATTTGGCGTCAGATATCTCCATGTCCCAAATGTGGAGTGATCGAAGGCCGCTAGCGATAAGTTTTGAGAGAGATGAGGTACATGCTTTCATGCGGCCTTCATCGCAGCGTAATTCCCACCAAATTTCTAGTGCCCTCAGTTTGGTCAGCTCGCCGAGCCCTTGGACAGACTTTATGGATGAGTTGGTGATTCTGATGGATGATAGCTCCTCCAGGGCTTGCAGACTTCCGATTCCGTCGGGCAATGCCACAGAGTGTTCAACAATAAGGCGCACTAGTTTCTGTAGTTGAACAGTACTTGTTGGTAGCTCTGAAATTTTATAGCAACCTCTCAGATCTAGAATCTCTAGAAGCTGCAGCTTGCCGATTGCTTCTGGCAGCTTGCTGATAGATGTACAATTGATTTTCAGGTACTTCAACTGGCAGAAACCTCCAATATATTCCATATGGTTGTTCTTCAAACTCCAACCTTCCATATTCAGCACTCGCAAGACTTGGTTATTCAAAAACCTAGTCATACACTGCTCTGGGTTATCATATCCAAACATATGAACAGATCGAAGATGGGATGCATCCTTCATTGCTTTTGCTAACTCTGAAACTTCACAAAACTTTGCTTGGAGGGATAACCGGCGAATCTTATTTGAAAAAGTTCCACAAAAATTGTCACCATTCAATGTAGTGACAAAATTGTCTTCCACAGCCTGAGATATAAGAAAGTCAAGTACGATATCATGAACTCTGCAGAATTTCACTGTTTTGCAATCTACCCCAATCTTTGTTGGTTGGATCATGCTTCTGTTGATAAGCTCATTTAAGTAGCTTTCTCCTAGTTGTTCCATACTTTCTCTGTTTTGCCCAGGAATCAGTCCTTCTGCTACCCATATCCATATCAAATATCTCGTATCAATGGCATAATCCTCCGGAAAGACACTTAGATATAACAAACAAGACTTCAGATAGTGAGGAAGGTCAAAATAACTTAGGAACAATATGCTCTTCATTTTTTCAACAGAAGAACCTGTTTAAAGAATAGCAGTTTGAGCACAATGAAACATGAACAGAATACTGATATAACTATGAAAAAATTATCCATTATGCTAGGAACATATGATAAAATCATGACTTCAACAGGAACAGGCTTATAAGCAAATAAACTCATGATCTGATCACATATAAGCATAGCTTCTAGAATGGATAATAGACAAACTAAACAAACCAGCATACTGCTCATGGTTGTTTTAGCAACTATTGCTCTCAGATTTAACGATTTGATGGGTTGCTTCAAGGAAGCCCTCCAACACCAAATTACAACAATTTATCACAGGGTATATCAATCAGAAGTTAGTGAATCTACTCAGTTCAACACTGTTCAAGAAAATTG
The DNA here is from genome assembly GCA_036346375.1 of Guadua angustifolia. NCBI lineage: Eukaryota > Viridiplantae > Streptophyta > Magnoliopsida > Poales > Poaceae > Guadua > Guadua angustifolia. The sequence continues at coordinate 332,979 of JAYEVE010000445.1, read as the reverse complement.
ACTCACAAATACTAAATTCTAGATGAAAAGCAACTGAGCATCAGATTAGCAATAATTTTGCCCATGATAGTGATGCCAAATCAAAGAGAATTAAGTTCCAGATTCGATCAGAATATCAAAATTAATTAAGTCGCATGAAAGGAATTATCCTCAGCATATCACAGCAGCAACAAAGCCCAAGATAAAGTATTAATACAATGATCTTAACAGTGCTGAATTACAGAATCAATTCACTAACTAGCAGATCAATATAGCCTCATTTACTTTAATCATCATCGAGCATAAGAGAACAACGACAGTGCTTCCAGATCAAGAAATACAGCCTCTAGCTCGATGGCTAGTCCCTCAAATTTCTTAATCGGTTCCTTTGGATTAACACCAACAGAGGATCGGTAATTCCTTACACAAATGATCCGAGCCGAAAGCCGAGGCAAAGCGCGAAAGAAATCGCCGTCGAAACTAAATTTCGTGCTACACACGTAGCCCTTTGAAAGTGATTCGGGATCTGATGCCGCCACTTCTACAATGAACGAGTTGAAGTAGAAGCCCGAGATGTAGAGGAAGCAGCGCAAGTACACAGCGACCACCCCGTGGCCACCGGGTACCAAGTCGAAGAAGGCAACAGCAAGACCACCACCACTCGCGTGCACCTCCAGGCGCACAGCCACCGGCCGAAAACAACACCGGAGAACAGATGAAAACACCCAGAGCACCAAGATGATGGAGATCAGAAGTGGAACCAGGAAAAACTAGAGAAAAGGATATTCCTACTTGAGAGAGAGATGCTTCCCTTATAGCCAGCTGGAGCAACGGGATCCCGCACAAGTCGAAGCTCGATCCACATCTCCCCGGCGCACACGGAGCCATCTCTCCCCTCAAGTCGCCCACGCCGCCAGGAGCAAGTCCCAGACGAGGAAACCCTTGCGAGTCCTAGCCTCCAGGCAGCAGGGAGGTCTCCCTCCTTTTCCCTTCTCACGTGGTGGGAGTGGGCCGGCCATTTCGGCCCATGCAAAAGCCCAACAATCCCCACCCTTTTGCCTCAATCGACAATGGTAATGACACTATGAAATCTCGTTTAATATACTGCTGTTCAACATAGGTATCGCAAAGGTTTGAACCAATGTTTAGCTACAAGAAATCCAACCCGACACGCACGGTGGAGGACTACGCATATGATCGAGCCTTGATGTGAGGGCATTCATTGAGATAGCACGCCTTGATTAGGCGCAAAAGCGCACCTCTAGCGGGCGGGGCGTTCTGATCATGTCCTTGTATCCATTCATGAGCTCTCTAGAGAGTATACCCTAAACTCTCACGGACCGCGACCACACGATCAGCTCACATAGGTTCGTTCTTCAAGGAAATCCTATAGGACAATTCCATAGCCTTACATAAGGCTCAGAACTCATTGAGAGGTTTTACCTCATCACGCCTTAAAGAACAAGCACTACAAATAATAGGGCTTTATTAGGTGTCTTTACTGATTACGCCTTAGTTGTCCCGAGCTGATTTGCGGGATCGCCGCTCGGTCGAGGATGGGTTACCACCGTTGGTTACCACTAGCGAGGTATAAGCCCCATTCCTCTAGACGCCGCTGCCGATAGTCGTCCTAGGTAGACCCTTTGTAAAAGGATCGGCTAGGTTACTACGGGATCGAGTGTATTCTCGACAATAACACCGTCTCTCTTGCATGCGAGAATGGACTTAAGTCTCCTCTTAATATGCCTCGAGGACTTCATATTGTCCTTTCTATTCTTAACCTTGACTATCACGATCTGGTTATCGCAATATACTAGGACGGTTTGGTGTCGTACAATACGCTAAGGGTACCCTCTCCACGCATAAAGTGCAATCGCGTGGCGCCCGGCGGCAGTGGGCGAAATCGCCGCTGCTTCGGGCCGATCCACGTGGCGGCAGCAATCGGCGGGCTGATCACGCCCGCAGCCGGCGTCGGTCCACGTAGCGCCCGTGGCGAGTGTGGCGTATACGCCCGCTCGCCGGGCGCCCGATCCACGTGGCGGCTTTGCAATCGGGCGGCGATCACGGCTCGCCGTGGCGTCGAAGTCCGCATAGCGCCCGGTGGCAGAGTAGTGGCGCCATGCGCCTTCGCCGGCGCCCGACCCACGTGGCGGCACAGCAATGGCGCGGCGGTCACGGCAGCCGCCCGCGGCGTCGGTCCGTAGCGCCCGGCAGCGGTGGCAATGCATACTACTTCGGCGCCCGTCCACATGGCGGAGTGGCGGTAATTGGGCGAGATGCCACCTTTCGCCCGCCGCAAGGTAAAAAGGTAGGCGACGGTGGCTTCGCCTCGAAGCTCCTTCCGCCGCCTGCATCGTCGAGCGGCGAACTGCTATAGCGAGCTTGCTCGGTTATAGGGGTTTACGCAACAAGCCCATTCCTCCGATGCCTCTCACCTACATTTACGAAGGGTCCCATCCGTGATCCGAGGCGAAAACGCGTGGGCATTTAATGAGGTTGCCGAGGAATGGGACAGCACGAAGGAGCATTAAATGTATTTAGATCGACATGATGACCCTCCTTGTACCTACCCCTGATTGGCTTGGCCTATATAAGGGCCCTCGGATGCATGGGGAAGGGGATCGAATCTAGATCAATCGACCAAGCAAAACTAGAGAAGGCTAGCAAAAGAACACATGGCGAAGAACTCTGTCTTGGCCCAAAAACATCCCATAAGAAATTTAGCGGGGCGTAAGGCTATTACCCTTCTCACATGGGGCCACGAACTCGGGTAAAAACCTCTAGTTCTTCCTAGTTCATAGACGCCAAACCCCCTGTGGGGAGTCCTCTAGGGTTTTCGCCCTCTCGATTAGCCACCAAAAGATGCCCTCATCCCCAACAAAACCCGATCAGAGATCACGGGCTGTCTGGTGGAATCTGGCCAGGCAGGCGCGCCAGTGGGGGGCTGGTGGCTCTTCTTCGCCAACTCCCCTATGAAGTTTTGTTCTTTCGCTCGAAGCAAGCCAGCTGCAGTGAAGATGGCGAGCTCTCATCGCCAAGATCAGCAGGTGAGTGGTGTTGAGGCGCCTCCCGTGATCTCGCCGGTCGGAGGATCACCTCGACCCGCCCGCCAGGTGGCGGCCTTAGTCCCATGGGTCGGCGGGGCCTCCGTGCGACAAGCTTGCCTTGGGCTGGCTACCCGACCCAAAACACCGCACGCCTGCCTCCTCTTGGACCACCCGGTGGAACTTGTAGGAGACTCTCTGCCACTCCGTGGCTTGGCATCGCCGGTCTCGTGGATCTGCCCACTTAGGTAGGAGCCCCGGCCAGGGCGAACACCGTTAGGTCTGGCGGTACTGAGCGCCTTTTGGCGCGCTCAGGCCCAGCCGCCTGGTCCAAGATAGTGCGTGGCAGTGGTAGGGCCGAAGGAGGCGCTACACCGGTCCCGGTTACTGAATGAACCGTGGGGATCTTAGGTCGCACTTTGGATGAAAGCCAGCAGCCTGGCGATGACCTCATGGCAGCTTAGCGCACCCCGGAAGCCCCGGGCCATTATACGAAGGCGAGAGTTCCGGCGATGAGAGTTCCCAAGGCTCTCATTCCGGACCAAGGAGGAGGTTCGCTCCTCGACTCAACGAGGAGCAGACCGCGCTCCGGGCGGTCTCCGGATCGGGCTCTGGCGGGCGGTTAGGTTCCTCTGGCGTTGGGTTCGAACTTTCTCGCCAAGCTGCGCCCGTGGCGTGGCCGACAGATTTCGCCCGACATCCATGGAAATACGATGGCACCACCAACCGGAGGAGTTCTTGCAAATATACACGACGGGTGCGGCGGCGGTGGATCAAAAAAGGTCATGGCTAATTACCTTCCAGCGGCCTTGGCGGGCTCTGCCGTTCTTGGTCAAGTGAACCTCCCAAGTGCTGTGCACTCGTGGGGAGAGTTATCTTGACCTCTTTGTCGCCAACTTTGAGGTCCTTCTTGCGCCAGCGTGGAGGATGACCTCCACGCTGGAGCGAGAGAGGGAGTCGTTCGTGACTTCATTCGCGGTTCTCATCACCGCCATAACCACGATCCCCATATTTACGAAAGATCGGTTGTTATAAGCCTTCCCGGAGGGGCGTGCGCAACCGCAAGATGAAGGAGAAGATGGCTACCCGCACCATCGGTACCACCTCAGAGCTTTTCTCCCTCGCACACAAGTGTCGCGGCATGGCGAAGGCGAGGTTAGCCTTCGCCCCACAGTGGCCGGGGGCAAGGATGGTAGGCCGACCTCGAAGGGTTTCGGCCGTAAGCGCAAGAAGCCTTGAGCGCGAGCGAGAGACCAGGCGGGTCTTGGCGCGGCGCGACGATGAAGATCCCGCCGCAAGCGCAACCGGGACCGGCAGGCGATCGCCGTGGCCGGCGTGATAACCGCCGCGATCGGCGTGAGGACCGTCGTGACCGGCGCGAGGACCACCGCGGTCGTCGAAACGACCACCGCGAGCAGAAGGAGGGCGAACTCTACTGCCCCATTCACCGGACCAACACGCCGCGACACGGGCGGATGTCGGGTGCGTAAATAGGATGGTGGAGCGGCGGCTCAAGGGCGCCACCGATGATGATCGAGATGAAGATCCTGCCCCTGGCTTTTCAAAGGCGGATCATACGGTGGCGTACATCTATGGTGGTTCATCCACCATTCCGTCCAAGCGCCGCTATAAGCGGTGAAAAGGAGGTGTCGCACGGCGCCGAGCTCGGGCGGGTCGGACATTGAAATGGTCGAGCAAACTATCACCTTCGATCGGGCCGACCACCACGAGGGCACCCTCGGCTTAGGGCCTCTCCGTCGTGGTGGCACCCACGGTCCGGAATGTCTGGTGGGGCGGTGGTCTGATGGATGGAGGCAGCCTCAACCTCTGTCGTGTCGGCATTCATGGCATTGCGGATCCCGAGGCAGTTTGCGCCCGACCCACTGCCGTTCTTGGGTGGCTCGGATCTGGACTGTTCCCCTTGGGTCAAGTTGCCTCCCGTCACTTTCGGGAAAAGGACAACTTCTGCTTACCGAGATGGTGGACTTCGATGTCGCCGATTTGACCTCCGTGATAACGCCTTACTTGGCCAAGGCGTTGGTCAAGTTCATGGCGATTACCCCACGCTTACATGGTGGTGAAGATGCCGGGCCCAATGGCCCCATTGTCCTCCGTGGATAGGTCGGAGGCCTGTGGCGCCACAAGCAAGCTTGGGACTGGCCGGTGCCATCGTCGGCGGCCAGCAGCGCGCCACTTCCTGGAGCCCTCGGGCCGGACCCGTGCCTCGCCTGACCGTCGGGGAGGTTAAGGTGATGCGCTACGAGTGAAGCCGAACTCGAAGATCACAACATTGGCGCCGATCTCGGCGCCAAATAGGAAGACGCTCTGTCACCTTCCTCGATCAAACGCAGACGTGTTCGCCCGCAACCGTCTCGACATGATCGGGGTCCCCGAAGGTGATCGAGCACCGATTGGCGACGCTCTAACGCGCCCGTCCGCAGAAGGTCGGGCAAAGGCCGGAGCGCGGGCGCCATTCGAGAGGAGGTGGAGAAAGCTGCCGAGCGGAATAGTCGAGGAGGTCTCTCATCACCGAGTGGCTTGCTAACCCTGTGCTCATCAAGAAATCCAACGGGAGGTGGCGTGTGTGTCGACTTCACCGACCTCAACAAGGCTCGCCTGGGATCCTTACCCCTATGGCGACTCGACCTCATCGTAGATTCCACGGTAGGGTGTGAGTTGCTATGCTTTTTGGATGCGTACTCGGGTACCATCAGATTAGCATGGCGCTTCGAAGATGAAGAAAAAATCGCTTTTGTCACCCCAAGCAGGCGTGTATTGTTATGTAAGGATGGCGTTTGGTTTAAAAATCTTTGGTTCTACTTATCGGCGTGCCATGCATATTACTTTCGCCCTCGGATAGGGCCAATCTTGAGGTGTACGTTGATGACTTGGTGGTGAAGATCAAAAGAATGATGAATCTGATCCAAGACACGGAGGAAACCTTTGCTAATCTCAGAAAGAATTGCACGAAGCTCAATCCAGAAGTGCGTGTTAGGTGTGCCCTCCCAAGCAAGTTCTTTGGGTTTTTCGGTGTCCAACCGGGGCATTGAGGCTAATCGACAAGATATCGCCATCGAGCACATGAAGCGCTTGGTACGACTCAAACAAGTCAATGCTTGGCCGGCCGCCTGGCCTCCTGAAAGCGGTTCATTGCCGGTTGGGTGAAGAGCTTACCTGTTTAAATCGGCCAAGAAGACTAACCATTTGAATGGACGGAGGAAGCACTGAAGGCATTTGAAGACTGAGCAAGATTTTCCTCTCCCGTCTTTGGTTTCCCCACGCGAAGCCTTTTTCTTTATATATCGCTGCCACCCCGGAGGTGGTGGCGCGATGTTGGTTGCGAGAGGGGCGTCGAAGCGGTCTACTATATCGATGGTATTACGAAGGGAGACTCGGTATCCTCAAGCTCGAAAAATCTTGTATCGCGGTTACAGTTGCGTCCGAAAGTCTGCGGCACTATTTTCGAGGCGAAATCACCGTCGTCACAATTACCCCTTGGAAATCCTCCTGTCGTGAAGTCAAGGTCGCGTTGCTAAATGGTCGATGGAGCTAGGGAATTTAACATCAAATTTGTGCCTCGTCATCGCCATCAAGAGTCAAAAGTTGGCGGAATTAAATGCGAGTGGACTCCCCGCCACTTCGGTTGAAGAAGTGCCCGCGCCCTCCCCTTGGACTTTATTTTTCGATGGTTCTTTCAGGCTGGAAGGCGCGGGGGCTGGGGTTGTCCTGGTCTCCCCGACCGGCGACACTCTCCAGTATATGGTCGCCCTCGAATTTAAGGCCACTAACAATGTTGCCGAGTATGAAGGTCTGCTGGCAGGGCTGCGCATCGCTTCGGCGTTGGGCATCAGGTGTCTCCAAGTCAAGGGAGATTCCCTGCTGGTCATTAATCAAGCTCGGAAGGAGTTCCAATGTTCCGACCCCGCCATGGCGGCATACCTGGCGGAGGTCCGAAGAATGGAGCGTCATTTTGAAGGCTTGGGGTATATCCATATCCCTCGACGCGACAACCACCTTGCGGACGGGCTGTCCCAGCTTGCATCCTCAAGGGCTCCTGTTCCGGTCGGGGTCTTCGAAGAAAGACTATCGCGACCGTCCATTGCAGCCCACGATTCAGGTGGGGATGATGGTGTCGCTGTCGCAGCCCACGGTCCAGGTGGGGACGACGGCAAAGGTTGTCGCGCTTCCTCGGCTCAGTGGGGAAGGCGGTGCACCTGCCACGCCTCCGATTCAGGGAGGGAAAGCGGCGTGCCCTCGGCCCCAGTCCGGAGGGAAGGCGGCGGTCTTCCGAGGCGGCGCCAGGAAAAGCTTCGGCCCGTGGAGTGCAGGCGAAAGCACCGAGTGGTCGCCACCCTTGGGCGGGAAGATCGATGGATGGACCCTATCCCGGCCTTCTGCGTGACCAAGTGATCCCCACGATGATGCCTCGGTGAGAAGATTGCACGTAAGGCCAAGTGCTATACCGGTAGGTGGGGACCTATATCGCCAGAGCGTAAGCGGAGTTCTCTGAAGTGCATCACTTTCGGGAAGAGGGAGCGGCTCGCTCTCCGATATCCATGGGCGTGTCGGGAGCCATATGTCGGCCGAACCCTAGTCGGCAAGGCGTTTAGCCAAGGGTTTTATTGGCCTACCGCCTCGGGATGCTTGCGAAGTGGTGAGGACATGCGGCTTGTCGTTCTTGCGAACCCACCGACCGGCCCAAGCTCGCAAACCATCCCACTCTCTGCCGCTTCGCGTCCGGGGCCGGATATCTGGGTCCGTTCATGGGCCAGGGGGCTTCACTCACCTCTTTGTCGCCATCGACAAATTCACCAAGTGGTGGCCGGCGCGTCTTGAGCCATCACGCACGCCGCATGTTCATTAAGTTCATCTTGTGGATTTTCACCGCTTTGGAGTCGCCAATCGCATCATCACCGGCAACGGCACCCAGTTCACAGTAGCGGCTTTTCTAGAGTTACGTGAAGAAATGGGCACCAAGGTATGTTTAACCGGTGGCCCATCCCATGAGCAATAGTGGCTGAACGCCGCCAGCATATGCTACCTATGAAGGCCTCAAGACAAGGGCGTTTGATCGACTCCACAAGCGGGGCGCAAGATGGACAGAAGAACTCCCGGCTGTGCTATGGTCGCTTCGCACCACGCCCAGCCGTGCGACCGGCGAGACACCCTTCTTCTTGGTGTACGGTGCCGAAGCTGTTCTCCCCTCCGAGCTGTCGCTCGGCTCGCCGCGTGTCTCCGCCTTCAATGAGGAAGACCAAGAGGACCTCCGACGAGAAGATGTCAACTTTTTGGAGGAGGTGCGGGATCGTCTTGACTCTCCGCGCCGCCACTTCAAGAAAGCCTCAGCGATACCACGCCACCCGGTCTCGAGAGAACACTAGCGATGGGTGACTGGTCTTCGCAGAACCAGACGCATCTTGGGTTACATAAGCCGCCTCCCGGTGGGAGGGCCCTTCAAGGTGGTCTCGATATCTTGGCCGGCAGCGTACGGTTAGCCACTGAGGACGGCGAGGAGCTGGCGAATTCCTACAACATCGTGCTGCTTCAAAAGTTCTATCCGTAAGGGAATTGTAAGTACCAATGACTTGCTCGGTCGACCTCGAGTCGTCCCTCTCTGGTGGTTGGCGTCATCTGGCGATCGATAAAATTTGCGTTCAAAAAACTCTTTGCTTCACCATTATTGTTCCTCTTCGTTATGCTTTGAGTGGCAATTATGCGCATGTATGTCGCTGGTTCTGTGCGTTTGCTAATTCCTTCGTGAAGTCCTTGATGATCCTCGGCGCTGTGGTACACTTAGCAGGCGATCAAGCGGCTGGTACGCGGTGCTCGAGACGGCTCGCGACGCCTCGAGTTAGCTCCACAAAGCACCGTTGGTTGTCACCTGAGCGCCGTCGACTAATGCCACCCAGGCTATTGCTTTAGCACCAGGCGCGCCATGCGGCTGAGTTCTTGGCGATTCACAAGGACTTAGAATCCAAGCAGGCGGGCAGACACTTCATCTTGGGACTTAGAATGTTTTGAGCTTACCTGCGTATACCTTTCCAATGAGTCATCAGACTTGTACGAGGATAAGCATAAAATGCTAGCATATTTTCATGGAGACCTCGCCTTCACTGGTCGCCCAGATGGCTTGGGGTCGCTGCCTGTTGCCCAGTGCCTGCCTCAGGCCTCAACGTGCTACTTTGGCGCCCAGATTCATCGGTCGCCTGGCCGCTGGCTGGTCGCCTGATGGCTTGGGGGCTGCTCGTCCAGTGCCCAGTGCCTTGCCAGCCGCTCAACGTCTTTCTTTGGCGCCTGGGCTTGATGCTTACGGCCAAGGCTGATCGCCCGATGGCTTGGGGCTCGCCGCCCCCATGCCCAGTTTCAGCCGCGCTCCCAAGATGCTCATCCCGCGGCATATGAAATAAGATAAGCGCTTTATACCGCGTTTTTTGGCCATTTCCTTACGATTATATCCTAAGATGGGTCAAGCTACGCGTGGTTATCGTGAGTGTTGGAAACCAACGGCTCCCCATGATAAAAGAAAATGTGCTAAGTGTTAACGTGCGGCGAGACCAAGTCATCGGAATGTCAGTTAGACACAGCACTCCTACACGGCTCGTACGCCTCGGGTTGGCTCTATGAAGCACCGCTGGTCGTCTCCGTTAAGTGCTGCTGGCCTAAGAACCTTCCGAGAACTTGTTGTCTCGTCGCGTTACGCCGTAGTACATTTTCGGGCGATCATCAGGGTCTAAGTTCCGGAAGGTTGAAACCTGCGATAATCTCGCGCAGAGCTCGACGCTAAGGCCTTGCTGTGTCTTGCATTCCTTGTTCGATTTAAGGCCGTTTTCACCTACATTTTATGTGGTCCGCATAATCTATGCTTGCGATCACGGCGGGCACATGGATCCACTTGGCAGGACTTAGAAACGCTACACTGAATTAGGTGTTTTCAAAAGCGTTTTTGCTAAGTCAAACGACGGCCGTCTAACAAGCAAACGTGGTGAATTCAAGCATGCAAGAATAAGCAAGCACATGAGTAACGATTGAATATCTAACATTCATCCAGAAATTGTCCAAGGTTTTTCTGGACGCAGGTTCACCAATAGAAGCAGCAAACAAACAAAGCATGCAGGTAATCTTAACTGGAAAATATTCAAAGTTTACTGATGCACGCAGAACAGATAAAAACCAAGTAAAGACAAAACAAAAGGAGCAACACGGCAGCCCGACTCATCAGTCGTCGTCGCCAAAGTCAAGTTAAGTAAATGCCGCCTTCGCGCCCGATGGAGTGGAACATCCATGATCGGTTGGTCTACGGTAAGAGCTTCGCCATGTGTTCGGCGGTGTCGCACTTCCGTTTCCACTGGCAGCGTCTCCTCAACGTCGGCTGTCACCGCCGCCATTGGATCGAAGCGGCGCGCGGCCGACGCAGCGGGCTAGAATGTGGGTCGCGGTCATGATCGCGACCTCACGTCCTTCGCGGCTGGTTGGTCGGCGTGGGCGACCGGCCGCGGAGTCCTCGATGGCGTGTTCAGCGCCACCCCAGGGTTCGAGCACCTCTTGAGTGCTTGGAATGCCTTCTTGAGCATAACCAGACGAGTTGCGCGCAGCAGAAGGACTCCAGCTCCGAGAGGTCTTGGTGCCGTCTCGGCCCTCTCGCCGCTTCTTCTGCCGTCTCGCCGCGTTTGCATGGCGGCGCGTCGGTCTCTCCGCGCCAATGCCGCCTCCGCGTGTCGCCCTCGCCGCTTCAAGCAGCAGCCTTCGCCGACGCCATTGGCCTGGCGATCTCGGCTCCGTGCTGGCGGCTTCGGCGAGGGTGTTGCGAATCGTCTGGCTCGCCGGCGGGTGAAGATGTCGACATGGCGCGTGGAGAACGGCGGCGTGGGAGGTTTGGAGTCCGGAGGCGCTTAGCGAGGTTGGCCTCCATGGTTCCCCAGCGGCGGCCGGAGGCACCGGGCAGCGCTTCTCCGCTCGGTGGCGGCTGGGCGCCATGGCGTGCCTCGAGGAGCGCCTTGGCGGCACCCTCAGCGAGCCCGCTGTCGAGCGTCCAGACCACCATGGTGAGTGGTGGCACAGGGTCCGTGGCCGGAGGTGTTGGCGCCCGCGATCAGCGCGGGCGGGGCCGGGAGATGACCGTCTTTGGCGTCGCGAGGCGGTGGCATCGAGGCGAAAGTCGTGCCGGGCGGTTTGTATTGCCGCCTTATGGAACACTTCTGCCTTGTAAGGTGGCGGGAGAAGTTGTTCGCGGCCCGCCCTCTTAGGGTCGAGCCCGTGGTATCCGAAGCGATCGGTCACTTGCCGCTGCTCGTCTGCCGGCGGGCTGTGTCCTCGATCACCAATCTTGCCATGGCCCGCTGGTTCGTGGTCGGCCCGTGGAGTCCATTTATGGAAGCCGCTGGCGTGTTCAGGCGTTCAGTGTCTGGCCGGTCGGCGCGTCGAGCAGCGCGGAAAGTTGAACTACCCACGAGATAGCGGCATCGGCCGGAGAGCCATCGCCAATGACTATATCCTCCATGTTTCGCGCTGGTGAAAGGCAAAAGGAAATTGGCTGCCGATTAATAGGAGCCACGAAAGGAGCATGTCTTGTGAAAAAAACTAAGAAAGAATGAAGACTTACGCCTGCCACGTCGTGTGCTATCATTGTCGCCCGAAATCTTGCCATCTTTGGGCGGTGGCGGCGCGCAAAGGGCCGATCCTCGGGATGCGAAGTCCTGTGCCACCATCGCTCGGCCAATCCGGCGACCCAGCGATCGTTGATACGGGCCGCCATGGCAAGATTTCCGCCGTCCTCTCCGGCCGAATTCGGTTCCGAGACGTCGCTGCTCCACGGCACTCTAAGGTCAATCTCATAAATGCGTTGACGTCTGACGATCGATAACGCCATGCCTTCCAGCTTGATTTGGGTTGGAAGGCGATGTAGTGGGAGGCCATCCCGCCTCAAGACGAGTAGCAACTCCCACTACCTGCGTTGTCGGAGGCGCGGCAGCAGGAAGAAGTAGCGGAAGAGAGGGAGGTTCGGCATCACCCCCATGAACATCTCACAGAGGTGTGCGAAGATGGCAAGGAAGACGATGGAGTTGGGGGAAAGGTGAAGATGGTAGATTTCATAGAAATGGAGTACGGCAAGGAAAAAATCAGAAAAGGGCGGGACCAAAACCCGCCATCAGTGCCCAGGTGTGTATGATGATCTCGTTCGAAAGGCACCGTGGCGTGGCGGTCCCTGCCCGGAAGCGGAAGGTGCCCTCCGGCGCTAGGATGGCCATCCTCTTCACCGCGGAAGTATCCGCGGTCGAAGCCGGAATGGGCTGCGCCATGGAGTCAAAGAAGACAAAGAGCTAGAGGAAAAGAGATGAAGGAACAAGAAGGCAAAGTACGCAAAAAAGCAGAAGGCGTAAACCGCTCGATATGGATGCATCTATATATGCGTACCCCACGCCGACGGTTCGCGAAGAGACAGAGTTATCGCCGTTGCTGGGTCCCAAAGAAAAGCCGCGAGATACGCTGCAGAACCAAAGCGATCGTATCCTCATGGGTGGTGGCCCTGCCAAGAGCGCTAAGCATTAAGTGCATTAAATGAAGGTTCTAAAGGGTCTTAGGCTGCGCTCTAGGGCAGCGGGCTATCTTGTCGTACTATACGCTAGGGTACCCTCTCCACCGCATAAAGTGCAATCAGCGTGGCGCCTTGGGCGAGGTGGGCGAGTACGCCGCCGCCGGCCTTTCGATCCACGTGGCGGCACAACGGGCGGCGGTCACGGCAGCCGGCCGGCGTCGGTCCACGAGCGCCCGGCGAGCGGTGGCGAATCGCCACTACTTCGCCGGTGCTCATCCCACGCGGCGGCGCAATCAGGCGGCGGTCACGGCCGCCGGCCGGCGTCGGTCCACGTAGCGCCCGTGGCAGTGGCGAAGACGCCTGCTTTCGCCGGCGCCCGATCACGTGGCGGCCGGCAATCGGCGGCGCGGTCACGTTCGCCGGCCGGCGTCGGTCCACGTAGCGCCGGCGGCGGTGGCGTGACGCCTGCTCGCCTTGCCGCCCGATCCCACATGGCGGGTGGCGAGTAATTGGCGAGATGCCTCGCCGCTTCCCGCCGCAAATAAAAAGTGGCGCGACGGTGGCCGCCTCGAAGGCTCCTTCCGCCGCCGTCTGCGTGTCGAAGCGGCGAGCTCGCTATAGCGAGCTTATCGGTTCAAGGGTTTACGCAACAAGCCCATTCCTCGGCGCCTCTCACCTACATCACGAAGGGTTCCCATCCAGTGATGACCAAGCGAAGGCACGCGTAGGCATTTAGTGAGGCTGGAGGAATGGGACAACACGGGAAGGAGCATTAAATGTATTTAGATCAGCATGATGACCCTCCTTGTACCTACCCCGTTGGCTTGGCCTATATAAGGGCCCTCGGATGCATGGGGAAGGGGGGATCGAATCCTAGATCAATCGACCAAGCAAAACTAGAGAAGGCTAGCAAAAGAACCTGTAACTGAAGAACTCTGTACTGGCCCAAAAACATCCCATAAGAAATTTAGCAGGACGTAAGGCTATTACCCTTCTCACATGGGGGCCTGAACCTGGGTAAAAAACCTCTAGTTCTTCCTAGTTCATAGACGCCGAAACCCCCCGTGTGGGAGTCCTCTAGGGTTTTCGCCCTCTCAATTAGCCAGCCGCAAAGATGCCCTCATACTGAACAAAACCCGGTCTGTAGATCACGGGCACTGTCACGTGGAATCTGTGGATACCGGAATCGGCTTTTCCAAAGCCTTGGTTGGTCGAAAAAAGCTCCTTGAGCCATTCTGCCTCCACAGCTGCTGAATCTAGAGCAACTAGTTCAGCCTCCATGGTTGAGCGTGTGATGATAGTCTGTTTTGCAGACTTCCATGACACGGCCCCACCTGCTATAGTGAAAACATATCCACTAGTAGCCTTCATCTCATCCGAGTCACTTATCCAGTTAGAATCACTGAATCCTTCTAGGACAAAATGGATGGCCACAAGAATGGATTCCAAGCTTCATGGTACCCTTGAGATACCTAAGTACCCTATGTAGTGCTACCCGGTGATCATCTCCGGATTAGCCGTAAGCAGCTTAATCTGATCTTGCATATGAGATATCGTGTCTAGTAGCGCTCTGAGATACATCAAGGATCCAATTACTTGTGAATACAAAGTTGATTAACACCTTCACCAAGGTGCTTGCAAAGCCTCATATTCGGATCATAGGGCGTGGAGGCGGGTTTAGAATCCATATGCCCAAGCGGGTTAGGATCTTTTCCACATAATGGGATCCGCGAGCGTGATCCCATTCGACCCTTTAATAAGCTTGATGTTAAGAATAACATCCGCTTCTCCTAGATCCTTCATTTCAATGTTTGAGGAGAGAAATTCTTTTCGTCTCATTGATAACATCTAAGTCAGCCCCAAGCGACAATATGTCATCTACGTAAAGACATAGAATGACACCTCGGCCCCTCTAAACCGATAATACACGATCATGCCCTCGCTTCACACAAAACCCAACAGATGTCAATGTGTTATCAAATTTCTCATGCCATTTGCTTGGGGCTTGCTTAAGACCATACAAAGACTTAATCAGCGACAAACCTTATTTTCTGTCCCTTTACCACAAATCCGTCTGTGCATTGCATATATATCTCTTCATCTAGCTCTCCATTAAGAAAGCGGTCTTAACGTCCATTTGATGGACTAGGAGGTTACATGCATGACCAACGCTATAAGCACACGGATAGTAGGTAATCAGCCCTTAGAGAATAGGTATCAAAGTAGTCTTCACCCTCCTTCTGAGTGAAACCCTTAGCCACTAAGCGAGCCTTGTACTTTTCAATAGTACCATCAGGTCTCCTCTTCTTCTTAAATATCCATTTGCAACCCACTGGTTTGCATCCACTTGGTAGATCGGTGATTTCCCACGTTCCATTAGCAATGATAGAGTCTATCTCGCTACGAACTGCTTCCCTCCAGTATTCTGCATCAGGGGATGCAAATGCCTCAGAGAGGGTTCGTGGCTCATCATCTACAAGATAAGTGGCAAAATCATCACCAAACGACTTTTCGGTCTCTCGTCTCTTACTCCTCCTCAACTCCAAGTCGAGAGTGGGCTCGGCCACTTCGAGGAGGATAAGTAGTGCTCACTCGAGTCATGTCGGTGTGATTATCTCATTAGATCTCATAGGAAAGATAGTCTCAAAGAACGTCGCATCACGAGACTCCATAAGGTCATTTACTGGCGACTTTCTCGTCTGGTTGACCACTAGAAACCTATAAGTCGTGTCTTTAGCAAGATATCCTAGAAAGACACAGTCTGCAGTCTTAGGTCCTAGTTTCCTCTTCTTTGGTACGGGCAAGCTGACCTTAGCGAGGCAGCCCAAGGTACGAAGATGGGACAAATTAGGTTTTCTCCCCTTCCATCCTTCATAAGGGGTTACCTCATGGTTGCGGCGCCACCTATTTAGGACATAGTTAATCGTGAGAATCGCCTCCCCACCATCGGACCGACATACACGAACTTTGTAACAAGGAGTTAACCAAGTCACATAGAGTTCGGTTCTTTCGTTCCGCTACCCCATTAGATTGGGGAGAATAGGGAGGTGTGGTTTCATGAATGATACCACTTTCTTCACAGAAGTGGGCGAATTTCTTAGAGATGTATTCACCTCCTCTATCGGACCTTAGCCGCTTTATTGTCTTTTCTAGTTGGTTTTCCACTTCAGCTTTATAGATTTTAAAGAAATCTAGTGCTTCATCCTTACTTTTAAGCAAGTAGACATAACAGTATCTAGTACTATCATCTATGAGAGTAAAGAAATAGCGCTTGCCACCTTTAGTATATATGCCATTCATCTCACAAAGATCAGAATGGACTAGCTCTAGTGGAGAGGTGCTTCTCCTTGATCGAAAGTGAAACGGTTTTCGGGTTGCTTAGCTTGCACACACACTTCACACTTAGAACCCTTCTCATAGTTATATTGCGAATTAAGTTCATTTTGCTCAATAGCGCAATAGCCTCAAAATTCAAATGACATAAACGAGAATGCCATACATCATGAATTTTATTACAAACCACATTGTAAATGGAAATATTATTCGACACAAGACAGAGAGACTAAACATGCCGCTCTATCATACCCCTTGCCAACAAAGGCACCATACTTGGTCAAAATGACCTTATTAGACTCGAACACTAATCGGCGCCTGTCTACACAAAGCGCACTCCATCGATCAAGTTACGCGCGCCATTGAGCACGTCAAGACGTCGTGAAGAACTAGCGTCTTGCCCGGCGTAAGCTTGAGCGGACACGCCAATCCTCGATGTCGTCTGTTTGCTCGTTGCCCATCAAGACGGATCCACAATCTTGACCACGAAATGAAGTGAAAGAGGTTACTGCTGCTGACTATATGGCGCGTTACTGTGACGATCCACCAATCAAATGATGAATCAGCCATAAAGGCTCTAGGTACATACCCATCGCTGGAGCCGAGAGGCACCATCGCAACGCGCCTCGGCCTTACTGGTAGCTTCCTGCTAACTCGGTGTCTGGTCCTTGCCCCTTACGGTCAGGCGGCACCTCCGGGCGGTGTGCTGACGATGCCACAAACGCGTGGCAGACGCATCCTCCTTCCTCTTCATTTTCTTGCCCTTTGCGCCACCGTTACGGGGCTTCTTTTTTCTTTCCACCGGCGTTGAAGGTCTTGGTGTCAACCAAGTGAGCTCGACTGGGGCGTGGAGTGCTTGCCTCCACTAGCACGGGCTCGCTCCTCGACATTTATTCTTTGCTCGTTCGAACGATCGAGCGCACCTTTATGTGTCGACGGCGGTCACAAAGTCACGCCACGAGGGCGGCTTAGCCAAGATCACATTCACCGAAAGCTCTCGGCAAGAGCAGTCCATCTTGGTTCAGTCCCTAACGTGGGCCAAGCTCTGGACTCGCTCCATAATAGACCGATTCTCTACCATCTTATAATTGGTAGTTCTCGACTATAAACCTTTCATTCCCGTTGTCCCCTTCAGAGAACTTTTGTTCTAGGTCATCCCACACTTCCTTCGCCGTCTTGTAGTTTGAGTAGATGTCGAAAAGCCTATTTGAGACTACGGCCAACAATCGTGCTAGGGCAGTGTGATTCGCTTCCTCCCAGCGCCTATTCTCCTCATCAGAAAAGGGAATAGGGGGCAAGGGAGGACTGCAGATCACCCAGAAGACCTTAAGGTCCATTAGCCACAGCCTAGCATGTGCCTGCCAGCGTTTAAAGCTGGAGCCGTCAAAAATCTCAGGCTTAACTACGTCACTACTACCGGAGGCCATTACACAAATTTGGTTTCTGGATTGTTTAAAGAATAGCAGTTTGAGCACAATGAAACATGAACAGAATACTGATATAACTATGAACAAATTATCCATTATGCTAGGAACATATGATAAAATCATGACTTCAACGAGAACAAAGCTTATAAGCAAATAAACTCATGATCGATCACATATAAGCATAGCTTCTAGAATGGATAATAGACAAACTAAACAAACCAAATCTATGCTCATGGTTGTTTTAGCAACTATTGCTCTCAGATTTAACGATTTGATGGGTTGCTTCAAGGAAGCCCTCCAACACCAAATTACAACAATTTATCACGGGGTATATCAATCGAAATTAGTGAATCTACTCGGTTTAGCCTTTGTTCAAGAAAATTGACTCACAAATACTAAATTCTGGATGAAAAGCTACTGAGCATCAGATTAGCAATAATTTTGCCCATGATAGTGATGCCAAATCAAAGAGAATTAAGTTCCAGATTCGATCAGAATATCAAAATTAATTAAGTCGCATGAAAGGAATTATCCTCGGCATATCACAATGACAACAAAGCCCAAGATAAAGTATTAATACAATGATCTTAACGGTCTTTGAATTACGAAATCAATTCACTAACTAGCAGATCAATATAGCCTCATTTACTTTAATCATCATCGAGCATAAGAGAACAACGATAGTGCTTCCAGATCAAGAAATACAGCCTCTAGCTCGATGGCTAGTCCCTCAAATTTCTTAATCGGTTCACTGGATTAACACCAACAGAGGGGATCAGTAATTCCTTACACAGCGTCGGATCCGAGCCGACGAAGCCGAGGCAAAGCGCGAGCAAGTCGCTGTCCCAGAAACCAAATTTCCAGGCTACACACGCAGCCACTGGAAAGTGATTCGGGATCGATGCCGTCACTTCAACGAACGAGTTGAAGTAGAAGCCGAGATCTCAGAGAGAAGCGGCATAAGTACAAATGACCACCCGTGGCCACCGGGTACCAAGTCGAAGAAGGCAACAGCAAGACCACCACCACTCGCGTGCACCTCCAGGCGCATAGCCACCGGCCGAAAACAACACCGGAGAACAGATGAAAACACCCAGAGCACCAAGATGATGGAGATCAGAAGTGGAACCAGGAAAAACCAGAGAAAAGGATATTCCTACTTGAGAGAGAGATGCTTCCCTTATAGCCAGCTAGAGCAACGGGATCCCGCACAAGTCGGAGCTCGATCCACATCTCCCCGGCGCGCACGGAGCCATCTCTCCCCTCAAGTCGCCCACGCCGCCAGGAGCAAGTCCCAGACCAGGAAACCCTTGCGAGTCCTAGCCTCCAGGCAGCAGGGAGGTCTCCCTCCTTTTCCCTTCTCACGTGGTGGGAGTGGGCCGGCCATTTCGGCCCAGGCAAAAGCCCAACAGAACCTTTCTCCACAGCAGAAGAAATAGAGTTCCGAATTTTGACCCACACTTCCACTATTTGACTTTTGTTGGCTAATAAACTAGCTATGCTGATTATGGCCAGTGGCAAACCACCACATTTTCTCAAAATTTCATTGGCCACTTCTGTCAATTCTTGTGGACAGTCTTCGCTAGAACCAAAGACTCTAGTATAGAATAAACTGCGGGAGTCATCTTTACTTAGAGGCTTTGCTTCATACATATGCCCACCAAAGCCGGTACAACATGATTTGGCCACATCTGCAATGCGTGTTGTAGTAATTATTCTACTTCGGTTCTCATTGTCAGGTAAGGCACATTTCAATTACTCCCATGCTGATATGTTCCAGATATCATCAATCACGATGAAGTACCTAAACGCGTTTGTTCCGGAATTGCATTAGTAAGGCTACCATTATTTGTCTTGTACTGTAGTACTGCCTCCCGTGCAAAATGTAGAGCATTTTTTCACTAAGCACAAAATTAATAACATGACAAGACTGACATGCAAGACAAAATGACCAGGAGGATGTGTGTAATATACTCCTCATTATTACTCCGTCCGTTTCCGAATACATGTTATTTTAGTATTCCAATTTTGTTTCTAAATACATGTCATTCTATAATTTCGAGGTAACATTACATCAATTCTTCCTTCTATACCCTTTCTCTTTAGCTATTTCAATGTCATTTACCACCATGTACTAGATTAACACACATTGTCCAAAGATACTATTTACTTAAAGGCAATGCATGAATGCTGTGTACCAATGCAATTTTATGCATGGGTAGAATAAATCGAGAAGTACATCTACCATTTTTGGGGGGTTCTTTCATGTTAATTTTGTGCCCAAACCAAACAAGATTGTATGAGTGTACCACAAAGGATTATTGTATAGCATTTGTTGCTTATTTTAGAATATGTAAGCCCCGCAGGATAAAAATGACTAGTTATTGCTCCCTCCATTTATTTTTTGGCCAATTCCTTATGTGCCATTAGAATTGTTCAACTGATGGGCGTTAGGTGCTGATTTGCACATATGCAGCTACAAGAGTTAACGTTTCTATGAATATAAATTATTCTAATAGGTGTATTCGAACAAGAAATCAGAGTTACCTCTTGTCTTTTAAGTTATTCCTCAGCTTGGGTTTGAGCTGCTCCATGTCCCACTTTTCTGACCTGTCATAGTCGCTCTCCTTGATTTGAAAGAGCAAATCTCTAAGAAGCTTCTTGATATCAGGAGTTCTAGATACAGAGACCGAAGCCCGACAATCAAATGATTCTTCAATTTTCCGGTACACCTCCATAGCTAGAGTTGTCTTGCCTAGCCCTCCGATTCCAACGATGGACACCACCTTCAGCTGCTTCTCTTCACCCTTTAGCCACCCAATGATCTCCTCTCGAGGCTCATCGATGCCCACGAGGTATTTGGCCTCCTCATAGAGAGCAGGTGCTCGAGGGTCCAAGGGCACAGGCTGTGGTAAGCTGATTAGTTGATCAATATTGTACCGATTGCGCCGGTCGAACTGCTCAACAACAAGGGCCTTAAGTTCTTGGATCTCTTTTCCGATACGGCGATCCTCCCACAAAGCCTTCATTTTACGCACACTCTTGCGTAAAAAATCAGCCTTGGCATCGCCAAGGCTACGACGATGCATGAAACAGTCTATGCAATCCTCGATATCATAGGATAACTCACGCACCTTGTTCCTCCATTCCTTGGTTTGCTCGTTGATTTGGTCCTCCATGCCCGAGAGCCTCTCCAGTAGAGCATGAATGGTGCTCAACTCATCTATAAGGAAACGGATCCCATCCTTGACGCCTTTGACCAACTTATACTCATCACCGAGCAAGCCTGAGAGCTTGCCGATGACGGGATTCATCAGACTTGAGGAGGCGCTCACCATCGCTCCAGCCATCTCGAGCTCTCTCAAATGATGTTGTGGTGTTGGTGGTGTCTGAGAACCAAACGGCGATTCCAGCTCTTGTATGGACTATTGAGATCTGTGATAATCAAAACTTCGTACGAGACCTCCAATAATTCACATGACTTCACTGGAAAGTTGTCGGTAGTTGAGGCGGCCACTAGTAAAGCTACAGCCCATTCTGTCCTTGTTATTGCCTCATGGCAAAAAAAAAAAAAAAAACTCTGTTTGGTATAAATAGTTGTTGTTGTAGGTATAACTGTAGTTAAACTTTTAAAACTTTGATTATCAATATCTTTTTAGGGTGCATTTGGTTGGGTGTATAAGGGTGAACCAAACTGTTCCGTACAGGATTTAGTTCTGTCTTTGCGTTTGGTTGGTTGAACAGAACCATTTGGTACAGGATGAGATGATACAGATTCTTGGAATATTCCAAAAAAGATGCTGCACCATCCTGTACGAGAAATTTGGCCGAACCAATCGGTCCAGGACAGGACGTTCACTCGCACCATCCCTAAAACCAACCTCATCCCTCAATCCAATCTCATCCCTTCAACCGAACATCATCTCGTACCATCCTGTATCATTTCATCCAAACAACCAAACAAAATCTTGTATCATTCCATTCAGGCAACCAAACATCTTCCCTGTACCATCTCATCCAGGATCATCCCATCTATCCTGTACCATCCTATCCCATTCACCCTCGTACATCCAACCAAACACACCCTTAAATATTTAAATTGGATATATGAAAATCATACAAGTAGATTTGCATTGAAAAGTAATTTTGTAATATTATAATTTTATTGGGTTTTAAAAATATATTAAATAGAAATTAGTAGTCAAAACTACGTTTTGAATGCCTTATAGATGTCTAAAATAATAACTATTTGTAATCGAAGAGATTAGTTTTTATATTGATGGTAACCATTGGTGGTAGTGCCGTTATCGTGGATGCACATGGCATTGCTCCACAGAATACATTAGTAGTACACTGTGCTGCTAATAAAAGGGGTAATCACCGAGGCCCATTAAGAAACGCGGAGAATTAATGTTTTTATCTGTTTGACCGCATTCACCAAATGTTCTCTCCTGCACTCATAAGGGCAGTCCCAATCATATAGTTTCTATAACTTCTATGTCATCTAGACACTACATGTAGAAACTATGCTCCCAATGGATAGTTTCTTCAAAATAAACTCTCATCCAATCTCCTCTTTTCTCTTATTTTCTCACCCAATCTCCTTTTTCCTTTTCTTGGTACTTGTGTAGAAATGGTTTCCTACATGAGAAATGGTTTCCTTCTCTTTCATCATTAACTCTACCTTCACATCACCATTTTGCTTACATGACAACCTAATTAATGCTATAGAAACTATCCTAGTCATCCCATTGGGATTGCCCTAAGTAATTCTCTCACAAATTATTCCGTCCCCTATTTTCGATGTACTAGTCATGTGCCCGTTGCAACAGAAACTCAATTTGCGATAAAAAGTTTATTTGCAAAGAGTACTAACAGTGGCAAAAGTGGGTAATTTTGATGAAGTGACGCTGGAAGAAATTCTTGCTTTATATAATAAAGATTTAGGATCTACACCACCATGCAAAACTGAAATTCTAGAAGTCACAAAAGCCCAAGTCCTGGAAAAAAATACATTGAACAATTTTATATTGAAGACCTAACAAAGTTATTGAAGCTAAACAAAAAGCAATGAACCCAGATATGATTAATTTTTACATATGAGTTATTCAGTTCCGTTGCTGCTAAAAATTATGCTTAACCTTGCAAAACAAAAGATTTCCTGGTTGCTTCCATTTCATGCCCAAGTAGTACGTGTTTTTATATATCAAATAGCATGCTTCCTTTGCCTGCCAAAATTTCCGAATGAAAAAAATTAACGATACATAAGAATTTAGCCCCAACTGACTATATATCTACATATCTTCTTTATATGTATTTGATACAATAACTGCTTCCATTTGATGGACCGAAACTCATGACTAGAAAGAGGTGAATAGAAGCCAATTTAAATTTTCCTCTCAAGAATCTCTTCTCAAAAACACTAATGCTATAGAGCAAATATTAGGTTCAAAAACACCAAAAACAGAATGAATGGAGTAAGAATTTCAGCAACTCAGATGTGAAGAAATATCAAATTTGACCGGAAAAAGTATTAATAACACAAGATCTACTCACTCAAAATTGATGAAACTTGAAACATGTAATCAACATCAGTATCAATTCTTAATTAAGTGCATTGCTCAAACTCACTCGATCGGTCTGTCCACTAGCATGCCAATAGCAACCTAAAATTGCAAATTTAGTTTTTCATACCCAAAATAAACTCACACAAATTGACACAACCTAACAAATATCAAATAATCATCACACATCTATAGATTGACCTCAATATTGTCTCACACCGCTGCTTGGGTGCTAGTTTTTTTATATGATTGAAATCCATCTAACAAAAAACATGTATGGCTATAATTTCATACAATGGAGCTAGAGGAAAAACACTGGCTCGCCTGGTCTACCATGGCCGGAGCCAAAAAGAAGAGGAAGATAGGGAAAGAATTAAGATAACGGTAAAATTGTTCAAAAGGAGAAATAAGGGGAATACTAGCGCTCAGACATCTGATTACTGTTCATCCATCGGACGGCTCTTGCAACATTTTTTTTCAACGCTTGCAACATTTTTTTCAACACGTGCAATATTTTTTTTCAACGCTTGCAACATCTGTTTACTGTGCCGCATTTCTACTGATTGTCGAAGGAAAATGTTGCACACGTTGTAAAAAAATATTGCATCTGTAGACACTGCCTGCAATTCGATGAAATAAGCAATGCGCTTCAAGATCACAGCAAGGATTGCACCAAGCCGTGATAGAAGCCATCCATTCCTGCTTTTCGTAATGATAAGCAAAGGATCACCGTATGCACAACAGAATTACGGAATAAAGGAGAAAATTCAGAAGTAGGTCAAACAACATCCTGTAGACACCAGAAAGGGAAGGACGGGCTTTCAAAAAGGACATTCGACGGCACCAAAAAATTGAATTGCTCAAGTTATGTTATGAGGCAAGTTCGGTCTATACTGTTCCATGGTACACAGTTTCTGGTAACTAATACATTAATATGGGCATTTGAGAGCTTAGGGATGTGAAAATAAGTTTATCAAAAAATGGAGATGATGCTGCAGGCAGGACCTGGGTATGTCTGGGCAAATTCTCACAAAAGCCTGCAAGCAACGTTTTAACGAGTTTAGATGGTTAACTTCTTGCAGGACTGGTGATCGAAGATGCACACATATGTCAGGTAGGCGACAAGGTTGAATATGATGAATAACGGTGCGTTTGGTTGGGTGTACGAGGGTGAACCGAACCGTTCCGTACAGGATTTGGTTCTGTCTTTGCATTTGGTTGGCTGAATGGAACCATTTAGTACAGGATGAGATGGTACAGATTCCTAAAATATTCCAAAGAGATGCTGTACCATCCCGTACGGTTGAACCAATCGGTTCAGGATAAGATCGTTCACTCTCACCATCCCTCTAGCCAATCTCATCCCTCAATCCAATCATATCCCTTCAACCAAATATCATCTCGTACCATCCTGTATCATTTCATCCGAGTAACCAAACAAAATCTTGTATCATTCCATTCAAACAATCAAACATATTCGTTGTACCATCTCATCTAGAATCATCCCATCTATCTTGTACTATCTTATCCCAATCATCCTTGTACACCCAACCAAACGCACGCTAAAAGAAGCCATTCAGTCTAGCCACACAAATACAAGAGCTCACCTGACACGATTTTTGTCGTCAAGAGCTCACCTGACTGTTAATCATCTGTTCCAAAGTATCTGTCCCCAAACTCACCCATACCAGGGATGACACGGAAATCATCATTTAGACCAAACTCAATCTCCGAGGTCACAGTCTTGACTCTTGGGAATCTCTTGCTAACTACATGCACTCCTTGGGGAGCCTGGGACAACAGAAAACAGTTTTAGTGAAGAGTTTAAAGGCCTGTTTGGAACACAGGAATTTCACAGAAAATAGTTCAACTCCCGTAGGAATCAGAAAAAATTCCCACGTTCCAAAAGAGGCCTAATTAGTTTTCAACCACTGCGTACTAACTGGAAAGGTAACATCTAAGTCAATATCACGATCATGTACAACAATGATGACAAATCGTCAGGTTTCACACTTCACTAAAAAAACATATAATTCTCAATAGCTTCTACAGAGTAATCATCTCCTGCACCCTCCCATCAGTTTTGCAGCCATGCACAGAACAGCAGATACAAAAGTTGTCAAATGCAGCATTAAGATGGTCATTAACTAGCAAATGCACTTGTGCCATGTACATGAAAATTATAAAATGACCAATATAGTCAAATAAATGAAAAGAAAATACCCAGAAAATAAATGAAAAGAAAATACCCAGCACTTCAGAAGCCTTACTGATATAAGATTGAGGAATATAATATTTGCTTCCTGTACGCCCTTCTTCAAGAGCAGAGATATAGCTTGAACAGCAGAGTTTCCTGATAATGATCAAAAGGGAAATGTTAGAAATCGACACGCAAATAAGAACGAAGAAGATCAAATCAACACAGATCGGGACACAGGATTTTAACGTGGAAAACCCCTCCAATGCGAAGGGAAAAAAACCACGGGCGCCGGCCGGCAAACTTCACTATTTTCAGGAGTGTTTACAAAACGCCGGAGAGATTCCTCGCGACGGCTTACAAGAAGAATTTTATAAGGCAATGACCTAGGCTTCACAAACTGCAATGTACTCCGCTCCGGCCCAAGCCTTCCGGCGACGGGCCTCCGCTCCGCTCCGACAGAAGTTAGCCTTCTTCTGAATTTGGATCATAATTCAACAAACTCCACCTTGAGACAAATTCAGTCTTGCAGCATGAATGTTGTATACATCTTCCTGGATAGCAAAGAAAACAATGTCGACACCCAAACAGCCACTAGGGCTAAACAGTAATACCAATTAAGTTTGAGCAAAGCTCAAACTTAGTAACAGGAACTGGCTTAGTCATCATATCAACAGGATTATCATGAGTACTAATCTTGCATACTTTTAGTCTGCCTTCTGCAATAACATCACAGACATAATGATATTTGACATCAATGTGCTTTGTTCTCTCATGAAACATTTGATCCTTTGTAAGATATATGGCACTTTGACTGTCACAAAATAAATTGATGCAAGATGTATCTCCACATAATTCAGCATACAAACCTTTTAACCAAACTGCTTCTTTGCATGCTTCACAAACTGCAATGTACTCAGCTTCAGTAGTTGATATATAAAGCAACTATAGGCTGCAGACAAGCCCTCCAACTTACTACACATCCACCAACTGTGAACACATAACCTGTGAGAGATCTTCTTTTGTCTAAATCAGCAACATAATATGAATCAACATAGCCAACCAGTCCCTCTCCAGTTTTGCCAAACTGCAAATAAGCATCAGACGTGCCACGCAAATACCTGAAAATCCACTTAACAGCATTCCAATGTTCTTTACCAGGATTAGCCATGTATCTACTGACTAAGCTCATAGCATAGGATAAATCAGGACGAGAACAGACCATGGCATACATCAAAGAACCAACAGCACTAGAATAAGGCACTTTTTCCATGTACTCAAAATCTGAATCTGTGCTAGGACATTGAGAAGATGACAATTTGAAATGAGGAGCAATGGGAGTACTTACAGAGCTTCGAGTCATGCATATTAAAGCGATGGAGGACTTTTACGAATGTAGCCATCTTGACTAAGAAATAACAAACCAGATTTTACGTCTCTAGTAATCTCCATACCGAGAATTTTCTTAGCAAGACCAAGGTCCTTCATATCAAACTCGCTACTTAATTGTGCCTTTAAGTTAGCGATTTCTTTCTTGCTCTTGGCAAGAATCGACATGTCATCAACATATAACAACAAATATATGGGTGATCCATCAATAAATTTAATGTGACACAACTATCATATAGAGACCTCTTAAAACCATTTGAAATCATAAATGAATCAAACCTCTTGTACCACTGTCTTGGAGACTGTTTCAAATCATAAAGAGACTTCTTTAACTTGCATAAAAAATCCTCCTTACCAGGAACAATGAAACCCTCAGGCTGATCCATATAAATTTCCTCCTCCAAATCTCCATGTAAGAAAGCAGTTTTCACATCTAACTGCTCAAGCTCAAGATCATGCATAGCAACAATACCAAAGAAAGTACGAATGGAACTACGCTTTACAAGCCGGAGAAAACACATCATTATAATCAATTCACGGTACTTGGATCGAAACCTTTTGCAACTAACCTTGCCTTAAACCTTGTAGCCTCGTTAGGAGATGAACCTTCTTTTCTTTTGAAAATCCATTTGCAGCGTACTGTCTTCTTTTCTTTAGGCAAGCGAACAATGTCCCATTCGCCGTTCTTCTCAAGTGACTGCATCTCCTCTTGCATGGCAAACACCCACTTTTCACGATCACCAGAAACCATTGCTTCAGTGTAAGTAGATGGCTCAGCACTGCAATCAACCTCCTCTGCACAACTCAAAGCATAACTGAGATTGCGTTCTTCAATCAATCTCCTTACTGGCTTTCATGCCCTTACGGGCCTATCAAGTGCTGCAGGTTGTAGAGGCTGCAGAATAGGAGAAGAATGCACAACAACAGGTGAATCATTATCAAGAACATGTGTGTCCTGGGCATCAACATTATCATCAGTCACATGGTCACCCTCATCCAAGTTCTCCACCTGCAAGCTAACTTTCTGTGGCACTTTATCAGGAACATCAGAAGAGAGATTAGCATAATACATCTCAGATTCATTGAAAACCACACTTCTACTTAACATGCTCTTCTTAGTTTCAGGGTTCCACAACTTATAACCTTTTACCCCTGAACCATAACCCAGAAAGACACACTTTCCAGCTCTAGGCTCTAATTTTCCATTGTCCACATGTGCATAAGCAGTGCAACCAAAAACTTTCAACTGTGAATAATCTGAGGGAGTACCAGACCATACCTCCATGGGAGTTTTCTTATCAATGGCGATGGAAGGTGACCTGTTGATCAAATAACAGTCATGGAGGCAGCCTCAAATGAACCGTATGCGCCCATACCAAAGATTGGACAAACGCCACAACATGCCTTGGAGATAATGGTCCTGTTCATCCTTTCTGCTACACCGTTTTGCTGCGGAGTGTGTGGAATGGTGTAGTGCCTGATAATACCCTCTTTTCTGCAGAAAAGCTTGAATTCATGTGAACAAAATTCCATACCATTATCAGTACGTTAAACTTTTACCTTCCTCTCGGTTTGCTTTTCTACCATAACCTTCCAAGCCTTAAAAGCATCAAATGCATCATATTTATGTTTCAGAAAATAAGGAAACAGCTTTCTGGAGTAATCATCAATGATAGTAAGCATATAACGACAACCACCAAGTGAGTGCTTCCGAGAAGGCCCTCACAAATTAGCATGCACATAATCTAATATGTCTTCGGTTGTATGGATAGTAGTATTGAATTTTACCCGCTTATGCTTACCAAAAATGCAGTGCTCACAGAACTCCATCTCATCATTCTTGTATCCTTTCAGAAGGCCTCTCTTGCTTAGCTCTACCATGCCAAGTTCACTCATGTGTCCAAGGCGCATATGCCAAAGCTTAGAATCATCTTTGACTTATCGATGTAACAAAGAAGAAATGAAATAACGGCAAGAAGACAGTTATAGTATCACCTCTAAGAACATATAAATTTGCTAATTTCAAAATTCCTTTCATGATAACGAGAGAACCTTTTAATA
Organism: Guadua angustifolia; assembly: GCA_036346375.1. NCBI lineage: Eukaryota > Viridiplantae > Streptophyta > Magnoliopsida > Poales > Poaceae > Guadua > Guadua angustifolia. The sequence goes on along the minus strand of JAYEVE010000445.1, from coordinate 304,453 downwards.
CCTTCAAAACTCCACCTGAGGCGGTGTACTTATACCCTTTAACATCAAGGGTACTCAATGAGATGAGATTTCTAGACATGGTTGGGACGTGTCTCACATCTATCAATGTGTGTGTCATACCATCGTGCATCCTGATCTTAACGGATCCAATGCCAGTGACCTCACATGCGGTGTTATCTCCCATCCGCACTAATCCTCCATTCTGCACAGGCTCATAAGAACTAAACCAGTCTTTGTTGATACAAACATGATACGAGCAAGCAGAATCTAATATCCATTCAGCATTCATTGAGACACAACCAGCAAAAGCAATAAGAACATCACCCTAGTCAAAATTATCACTGGAAGCAACAGAGGCCTTACCATCATCTTCGAATTTATTCTTAGGACGATAATTACCGTTCCTCTTTTCCTTATTCTGCAATTTCCAGCAATCCTCAATCACATGATTTGTTTTCTTGCAGTACCTGCATAACTTATCTTTGTTCCTGGACTTTGAGCGTCCTCTGCCTGCCTGGTTTTGACCTCTGTTTCTAGACTTTGTGTTTCTCTGCTACTCCCTGCCTCGAACTGCCAACGCCTCTCCATTGGAGGTGGATTCGTCCGAGTGAACCATCTGTTTCATCTTCTCTTTCTGCGCAAGAGCCTCACATACTTCATGCAACGTTAGTTCATCACGACTGTATAAAATCGTATCTCGGAAATTTGCATAAGAACCAGGGAGTGAACATAAAAGAAGAAGACCTAAATCTTCATCCTCATAAGATACCTCCATTGACTGGAGATCAGCAACTATCTCCTTAAAGGACGCTATGTGATTCAACACCGAACCTCCTTCTTGCAGTTTGTGCGTGAACAACTTCATCTTCATGTGCATCTTCTTTGGTTAGATCTTTGGACATGCAGATCGTCTCGGCTTGACCTAACGCAGCGACGGTTTTCTCCGTCAGCACCTCCTGCAAAATATTGTTGGACAGTTGAAGATGAATATGTGACAACGCCTTATGATCCTTGCACTTCTCATCATCTGTCCACGTCCTCGAGTCCTTCTTCCCGAAACCGTCTAGAGCATCATCTAGATCGGTATGCGCTATCACTGCCCGCATCTTGACTTGCCACAACGAGAACCTTGTATCCAGATCCAGCAGCGGTAGATCGTACTTCAACGATGCCAGTCGACGTAAACCCTAGATTGAAACGGGCAATAGGAACATGGCTCTGATACCACTTGTTAGAAATCGACACGCAAATAAGAACGAAGAAGATCAAACCAACACAGATCGGGACACAGGATTTTAACGTGGAAAACCCCTCCAATGCGAAGGAGAAAAAACCACGGGCGACGGCCAGCAAACTTCACTATTTTCGGGAGTGTTTACAAAACGCCGAAGAGATTCCTCGCAACGGCTTACAAGAAGAATTTTATAAGGCAACGACCTAGGCTTCACAAACTGCAATGTACTCCGCTCCGGCCCAAGCCTCCCAGCGACGGGCCTCCGCTACGCTCTGACAGAAGTTAGCATTCTTTTGAATTTGGATCATAATTCAACAGGAAAATATGATAATGTGAGACGAGATGAATATCCAACAATTGGGCACGTCAATACATCCTCTCAGTGAAACAGAACATATTGAAATCTTTGAAAAAATTTCAGCAAGTCAATACATACAGAATGTACACTATAAGGAGTAATGACAAGGGATACACTGAGAACACGACATAAGACATATGAATTAGTATGACAAAAGATAAAATGCTACTGAACGCTATTTCTATAAAAAGAAACTTAATATCATACTATTGATTTAATAGCTTTTACACACCACAAAGAGATGATGAAAAGGGCTCGACTGTATTGCTTCTTTTTCAAGTTTGCATACCTATTTGAGGTGCTTCTACAGAAAAACAAGATGAATGCCAACACTATTTTATTTATGTGAGGACAGGAAGGCACTCACATGAGAGAGAGAGAGAAAGAGAGAGATTTATAATTTTATTCACATCAAAGTACTCCAATGCACAAATATGTAAGAATCATCAACAAACCTGTTCCCATGTATAGGGTCCAACAACAGAACATGCCTGTTTGCAATATCTTTCAGTAAATTGTGATAGATGAGCTGCAAAGAAATTTAGAGCTTAATAATTGGACTCACCTTAACACATAATGCAAAAGTAGGTAGTACATTAAACCAAACCTACCTGCTGCCCATTATCTCCCTCCCTATGAATAAGAATCTTCCCAATCTTTATACCTTCGCAGCATGCCTGCAGTGCATTCTCCATACTTTCGCCACTGGAAAGCAATTGTAGCATATCCTTAACATGATTATGCATTATTCAAGGATGTATGATGTGCTTTATTCACAGATGCTTTAATAATGAAATAAATTCTAGTTCGTGCGTTTCTCAAAAAAGCATGTTTACTAGTCACTATACAACTGCGATATTACATTCATAGCAATGAAGCCCACAAAGCAAAGCTGAAGGAGAGTCAAATCAAGCTCCCAACTGTTGACGCCAAAAACGTGAAGGGGGTTTCTGGCCTACAACACACCGGACGAACACCGGGTTCAATGTGCGCGAGCGTGCCAATCGATTTGACCCTGCAATCGATAAGGGAAATAGTTGTAAAATTCAACCAAGCCGATCCTCGGGGCGAATCGGCTAAAAATCGGGAATCAGCCAGGAAGCCGATTAGAAAGATAACTAGATTAGTCGATTAAGACTAATCCGAGGGTAAAAGGTAGATTGATTCTGAAAAGGCGATGCGCAACAAGACGTAACAAATCAAACACTGAAAAAAGCCAATGACGATCAAACAATCGGCGATGTGCAACTTTATTTGATCGATGTCGACTTACAGAGGAAAGATTACAATGCTAGAAGACTAAAGACTACAGAGTAAAAACTGGTAGATGTGTTGATTGATTGTGTATGCCCTTCAAGCAGCCTTAGGTGCGCCTTATATACCCGCTTAGCGATCCGAGTCACGATATAACATGACAACGTAGTCCGAATCGGCTTTATAGTTTCCTATCTGGTCTCTAGCTTCCAATTATTATCTGCACGTTGTATGGGATTTCCGCATGCTTATCCAAATTTCCACAGATACTTTCGTATCCTATCCAAACTCGTGCTTTTCTGCCGACTCTTCTGGAAATTTCTAAAACTGGTGCAAACATATGCCCCCCATTTTTGGAAGATTACTTGTTATCTTTCAAAAATATGTATCGGCTTTTTCATTGATCGGCTTTTTTGCCCATCGGCTTGTTCACTGTTGATTTAGGGAACCGCGTCAATAACTGCCGCGCCGTAAAATCTCAGTGCGGTTTAATGTCAGGTGTCACCTCGAATTCATTTCCCACCTTTTCACCTTTTCACCGTGCTATATATATGCTGGTCCCCCTCTGTCATTTTCACGCTTTCCAGGTCACAATTCCTGCAATCGGCTTTCATCCTTCGGTCGGCTTTTCTGCCCCGGTCTTCACCGCACCAGCAATCAACCCACTTTTCCCTAATCGGCTGAATGGATCCTTCTCAGGTACTGATCCCGATTCCTGAAAGCGAAGATCAATATTACCTAGGACCGATAGGAAATTCCACTATCGATACAGTTATTAATGAGGAAATTCCTAGACTCCCTTTATCGGCCAAAGGTTATAACATAACGGAATGGGGAAAAAGCTTTAGAGCCTGGCCGACGGCGCTTAAAGGCTGGAGAAGCTGGTTTATCCGAGTATCGGCCCAAAAGAGGTCTGAATGGGAAAACATGGGTATAGCTGAGTGTCTTCCACTGAGTCTCGCAAACCCTGAAGCCAATGAGCCCTTGGTGGCCACGGCCTGTTATTTCTGGTCGGATACTCTTAATGCTTTTCTTTTCCGGACTGGTCCTATCGGCCCAACCCTCTTAGATATAGCCGAGCTTTGTTGCCTCAGGCCAGACGGAGACCAGATATCGGCTTTCAGTGGCAAACCAAGGCACAGACTAATCCGATCAAAGGGCGAGGGATGGTCCAAGTATATCCAACACAATAATAAGATAAATGGTTTGGTATCGGACGAAGAACACACAACTTTTCTAAACTTGTGGCTGGATCGATTCTTATTCTGCGGGGCCTCCCTGGGTCCGACACAAGTTCTTCAGTTTGTGGCAGAGCAACTGGTTGAAGGCCGTCGGCTTGCGCTTGGCAAAATGCTTCTGGGAGCTGTATATCAGATGATGCATGTTATCAGGAGTTGGCTTTTTTCTGGGTTCGCTCAATATGTCGTGGGCAACGTTGGAGGCCCTTTATGGTTTATTCAACTATGGCTTTACAGTATTTTTAGCCGATCACTAATTCCGGAGTTGTCGGAAGGTTCATCTTTTCCTCGTGAGGACTACCCCGAAGGTACTGCTCCCCAATATAGAGCCAGCCGATCGCACGGAGAAAGGCTTGTGATGTGTACCAGTGGTGATGTCAAAGTCACTCCAGCCGATTTCAAGAAATACTTGTCGTTTTTCCTCAATTTGGACAACAGGTTTTCAAACCAAAGAAGACTTCTTCCCTTATACTATGAAGCGACTTCGATGGGCCCTCATTTCTTCGTTTAGATGCAGACAGTTCTTTGATGCCAGAGACAACCTTAGAATTGTATCGGGTTTTTATTTCCCCCTGCATCCTCTTCGTCGGCTTAAACTCCCGTAATAGGACTTTTCAGCCGTCGTATGAGTTTTACCATCCTTCTGTATATGCCCGCCAACTAGGTTTTGGCCAAGTAATACCTAGTCTTCCTCTCCTGGATCGTCTTCAGCCAAGATCCAAAGTGAAAAACGCTGTCCAAACCGAACTACTTCTGACATTGTCCGATGAACTTCAAGTCACCTACCGCCACACTTTTCTTGAACTCCGACGAGCTAGTCATTTTACAACTTGGTGGGCGCCCATATCGAAGCCCTTTATTTGGATCGCTTTTACAATCGGCCATTGTAGAAAAATTCCTCTAGGATTTTTGTGAGCCGACGATAGTCCTTCTAGCGGCAGCGTTAGATTCGAGTGAAGATAGCTCGGACCCTTCCAACTCGTCGGGTTATACTAACTCATCCGTAGCTGTAGAGGTATCGGCTTGTTTCACAAAAGTTTATGCCTGCAAATTTGATGTCGCTTGTCTTTTAATCACCTAGGCACTTTGCTTTCTACAGGATGCTGCTGCGGGGAACAAGGCCATCATTGACCCATCGGCTGGTGGGTCCAAAGGGAAACGTCCCCACCGGTCGGCGCTTGATGGTTACACCTCCGGTAATCTTGGAGTACACAGTCCTTCTTTATCGGACATTGAGAAAGAAAAGCCCGATAAGTTCTTTATTATAGCCGATAAATATTTCCTGCCTATATCCTTGCTCATCCCGTGGTTTGTTTTCCAGAAAAACCCAAATCCACCAAGGTCCCAGCCAAGAAACACCCAAAGCGCAAGGAACAAAGCGCTGAAAGTTCTCCTCGTCCGTCGGCTTTTAGCGAAGTAAGTACTACACTATTTTTACGCTTTCCAAGAGTTATCAACCTTAAGTTTCTGACCTTGTAACACTTTCCTTTTCAGCCGACAACGTCTGTTCGAGTGGCCGGTATTTTGACTGAGCTTCAGGGCGCTTCCGCTAGTCTCCCTGCGGCTTCTAAACTTCCAACCCCTCCATCTCCTGCTCAGTCAATTCTTTCGGCGCCTGATGTTGACCCGGATGGCCTGTCCGACCTTCTTGGGTTCACCCTAGACGAACTAGTCGACCCGGAGGTGATGGCGACGGATAGCTACCCTGAGGACATCCAGAAAATCCTAGAACATCTCCATGAAGGCATCGACTTCGTTGTTAAGTCGGCCAATATGCGGGAAAAAGCGAATCGGTGTTTATGGAATAACTTCGGTAGGAGGCAACCATTTTATGGCTAACTCGTCACCATCCATGACGCTATGGTCATTGTCGGTGACCTACTGCTGAGGCCATGAGCGCACTTCTTAATGTGTGCCATCTGGATGAGAAGAAGGCGGAGGTTGATGCTGCTAACGCTAGAATCATTCAGCGCCAGGCCCAAGAAGCCGACCAGCATCTTCTGAATAAGCTGATTTCCGAAGCCAAAGCTGAGAAAAAGAAGTATGACGAAGCCGCTACGTCTTATATGGCTGCCAAGTCCTCTGCTCAGAAGCTGGAACAAACCAAAAAACAGCTTGAGGAGGAGTTGGCCAAGATTAACCAGCAATTAGCCGATGCCCTTGCTGCTTCGAACGCTCTGGCCTCAACCTTGAAGGATCAGAAAAAGAACAACGGCCAAGCCGTTACCAAGGTTAAAGAGCAATCGGCCAAAGTTGTCTCGGTGCCTGGAGATGCCAAGGCCGATGAAGATCTTGTGTATAGTATCACAGAAGCTTTGGGCAAAGCTGCTGCTGCACTGTCGGGCCTGGGAGCTAGGCTTCCTGGATCTGGATTGTAAATTTATCAGTGTCATTAAAACGGTGTTTTTGCTCGCTGCTTTTTGTAATACACTTTAATCGGCTGTTTAACCGATTATCTGTCTTATTTGATCGGCTTCTAACCGATTTGTTTCTAAAGTATTTGCATTGTATGTCTAATTACGCACCGATCCAAACGCTAGGATAGTACCGCTTCAAATATTTTCCGTTAATCGCCTTCGGTAACACCAACCCTTCAAGTGTTTCGAGTATATACGCATTTCCGCCAACAAACCGATTTACTTTATATGGTCCCTCCCAGGTAGGTGACCATTTGCCGAATCGATTATCCTTAGAACCGATCGGCAATATTGTTTTCCAGACTAAATCGGCTTCACTGAAAGACTTGGGCACAACTCTTTTGTTGTAGGCTCTTGCGACCTTTTCTTTGTTCTTTTTAAGCCGATTTAAAGTAACCAATCTTAGCTCTGCCAAGTCATCTAAATTATATAGCATCAACTCTTTGTATTCATCGGCTGATAGATTATTTTGTCTTGCCACTCGCATAGACTCAACATTTATTTCTACAGGAAGTACGGCTTCTTGTCCATATACCAGCTGATATGGTGACAATTTAGTTGATCCATGAAACGCTAGCCGATACGCCCATAAGGATTCTGATAGTGTGGTATGCCAAGCCCGAGGCTTCTCATCAATCTTTCTTTTAATCAGCTTGATCAAAGATTTGTTAGACGACTCGGCTTGTCCGTTAGCCTGAGCATAGTACGGTGAGGAATTAAGCAATTTGATACCCAGACTTTCCACAAAGTTCTTGAACTCATTAGACATGAATACCGTTCCTTGATCAGTTGTAATTGTCTGCGGGATACCAAACCTATGAATAATATGCTCGTTGACAAAGCCGATGGCTTCTACACTGGTAACCTTTTTAAGCGGAACGGTTTCTACCCATTTTGAAAAATAATCTGTGGCCGCAAGAATAAACTTATGGCCTTTGCTTGATGCTGGGAATATTTGGCCGATTACGTCTATTCCCCATCCTCTGAACAGCCACGGTTTAATAATCGGGTGTAAAGCCGACGCAGGTGCTATTTGTACGTTTCCAAACTTTTGACAACTTTGGCATCTCTTGTAATACTTAAAACAATCTTCCAACATTGTCGGCCAAAAATACCCTGTTCGTCTTAGGATCCATTTCATTTTGTGAGCCGATTGATGTGCTCCACAGATTCCTTCATGAACTTCACCCATAGCTACCTTTGCTTCTTCATTGCCTAGACACCGCAGTAGTAAACCTTCCAATGTCCGATAGTATAATTCTCCTTGTAGCACAACATACTTCAGTGCCTTTTGCCGGATTTTTTGCGCAGTAGGTTCGGATGGGTTTATTAGGTAGGCTTTTATTTCCGCCCTCCAGTCGGCATTATCAACACATAGCACTGTTTTGTCGATCATTTCGACTGCTTCGTATCGGCTTTTTTCCTTGTAGCCTGAAGCTGTCTGAGCCAATGTATTGGCTCTGTCGTTCACTTCCCTAGGTATATGGCCGATACAGAATGACGTAAAAGTATTGATGATGTCAAGACAACGCTGTAGATACTTTGATAGCACCTCGTCGTTGCATTTAAACTCCCCTATAACTTGTTGCACCACCAGTAATGAGTCACCATATGCTTCCACACTACTTGCCCGACAACGTCTATCAAGCTATGCCCTTTGAGCAGTGCTTCATATTCGGCTTGGTTATTAGAGCATCGGCTTGTAAGCCGATATGCAAACTCGATGTTATGTCCTCTTGGCGAAATCAGCACAATACCTATTCCACTCCCCTCTTGACAAACTGATCCATCAAAATACAGTTGCCAAGGTGCCACGTCGACTATTCCTGCCATGGTATCGTATCCAGTTATGAAATTGGCTACTGCTTGGCCTTTAATGGCTTTGGCCGATTCGTACTATAGGTCGAAATCGATTAGAGCATAAGCCCACTTCCCAAGTCGTCCTCTCAAGATTGGTGCAGACAGCATATATTTGACGACATCGTTTCTGCATACTACTATGCAAGTTGATGCTAGTATATAATGCCTTAATTTCGTACAAGCAAAATACAAGGATAAGCACAATTTCTCTATCGGTGGGTACCTGGTTTCGGTTTCCAGGAGTCGTCGGCTTAAGTAAAATATTACTCGTTCTTTGCCATCGACTTCTTGCGCCAATACAGCTCTAATAGTCTCGTTTTCAGCCGATATATATAACTTGAAGGGAATTCCCCTTTGTGGTGTGGTCAAGACTGGTGGTGACGCTAGATACTGTTTTATATCGTTGAAAGCTTTTTGCTGATCGGCTCCCCATACAAAATTCTGATCATCCTTTAATTTCAGCAATGGCGTAAAAGCTTGAATTCTACCAGACAGATTTGAAATGAATCATCTTAAGTAATTAATTTTACCGATCAGTTTCTGCAATTCATTCTTACACGTTGGTGGCTTTGTATCGGCTATGGCTTTAACTCTCGTTTGATTAACTTTAATTCCTCTTTAGTGAACCATAAACCCTAGGAACTGGCCGGCCGATACACCGAACGCGCACTTCAAAGGATTCATTTTTAACCCATGAGCTCTTGTATTTTGGAATACCCTTTCTAAATCGGCCAAGTGCTGCCAATCTTCCTTAGATTTAACCACCACGTCGTCAATGTAGATTTCAACCATGTGGCCGATTAGGTCGTGAAAAATTAAATTCATGGCGCGTTGATAGGTGGCGCTTTGCATTTTTAAGCGAATGTCATTCTTGACCATTAGTATAACCCTATCGCGCCCGAGAACATCACGAAGGCGGTTTAGGGACATCGACCGCCATGAATATCTGGTTATACCCGGCATTCCCATCAAAGAAGCCGATGATCTTATTACCCGATGCAACATCGATAAGCATATCGGCTATAGGCATTGGGTACTCATCTTTGGCGTGGCTTTATTCAAATCTCTAAAGTCTACACACACCTAAGTTTACCATTCTTTTTCATAGACAGAACAATATTGGACACCCATTCGGCGTATCGGCAAGGTCTTATGAACTTGGCTTCCAACAATCTCTCAATCTCTTCTTTTATCACACTGTATAATTCTGGATTACAACGCCGTGGAGGTTGTTTATATGGCCGATACCCCGGCTTGATAGGTAGCCGATGTTCTACTAACTGTCGGCTTAACCCAGGCATCTCATAGTATTCCCAGGCAAAACAATCTCTGTATTCTCTAAGTATTCTGACCAACTTATTTTTGTATTCAGTATCGAAATTTGCACTTACAAACGTTGGCCTTTTCCTATCACCTTCTCCTATGTCGACTTCTTCAAGTATATCGGCTGAAGTGAAACCTTGCCCCAATTTTTCACTTTGGAAATCCTCAATGGCTTCACACGAATTTATCACTTGCCGATAACTTCTTGCCTTGTCTTGTAAAATTTGGATCATTTTTGACCCCATCTTCTTAGAACTTCATTTGCTCGATCAAATGTGCACGCTTCTGTGATCGGCATCAAACCCGACTTCCCAATGCATATAAAATCACAATCGTCTAGAGCTTTACCCGATATGCATTCTGCTTCTTCGTGCGGCCAATTCGCGTCTGAACTAGCCATTGCAATATGAGCTGACGTATCGGCTGATACGACTTCAACCACATCTCCGTTCCACTGTACCAGAAGTTGGTGCATTGTGGAGGGGATACAGCAATTGGCATGTATCCAATCTCGTCCTAGAAGTACACTGTAATTCCCTTTAGCTTCAATTACAAAGAATGCGATCGGTAAGTCTTCTTGCGACGATCGATTCTGTAACCATTACTCCTTTTGCTTCAGTAGGGTCACCTGTGAAGTCATTCAGCACCATGTTAGTTTTGATCAAGTCTTCGTCAGTTTTGCCCAACTTTTTGCAAGTGGAAAGTGGCATTAAGTTTACAGTAGCGCCCCCGTCAACGAGCATCCTGGATATTGACTTGCCATTGATGTAGTCTTTCAAGTACAATGGTTTAAGATGCCGATGGGGATCTTGCGGTTTTCCAAATACAGCATCCTGTGCTCCTAAGCATAGTTGAGCAAATGCATCTTTAGCCGATTCTGTTTTAATTCTGAACTCGGCCGGTAGGGTGAACACCATGTTGATATCCATGGGAGGAGTATCATCTCGAATCATTGGTGACAACAAATCATCTGAGGAATCCGACTCATCGTCGGCTTGTTGTTTTTTCCTCCACTCTTTTGTAACGAGTTTCATTGGCCGCAGCTCATTAAACGTTTGGTCCCTCTGTTTCTCTTCTTCGGCTTCTCTCATTTCTTGCGTTCTTAGACGTTGAAGCCGTCTGCGTTGCGATCGGCTAAGTCCAGTCGGACACCACCGGGGTTTAGGTTCTAATGGCTTACGGATTTTGCCGACCAAATTTCCTATTGGCTCTTTTTCCTTGTCTTGCTCTGGTGTGCCCAGTCTTTCTTTTATCGGCCTTCTATAAGCCGATTCATTTTGGTCCGACATCGGCCTGAACACGCGTTCTTCCACCAACCGTTTCGGTCGATCCTTTTGCGGATAATGATCCATGGGGCATGATCTTGCAGATGGTAGTGCCATACCCCTTTCCCAACAGAACCGCCAAAAAGGGCATCTTTGGTGAGCTTTTTCCGCGTTGTTTGGCCGATACCAATTATTGGGCCGAGACATAGTATTTGGCTGATGCGATTCATCTAGTCGATGAAACTGTTGTTGCTGTCGTTGGCTCATCCTTTCATATTTTCCAAGTAACTGCGAGAAGGTTGGCTTGGGCTTGAATGTCGGTTTCCGTGGTGGAGTTCTTTCAGCTTTGTACCAACGCCGGACCTGTAATTCCCCTTTTGGCTTCACAGTCCTGGAATTCTTTCCATCTCGATCGGCTTCAATTTCAAGTGAGCCGATCGTTATCTTCAGTGTTTTTCCTTGTGAGCTTGACTCTATGTCGACTTGTCGCCTCACCCCAGGACTCTCGTCGACAATCGCTTTCCTTTGCTTTGGAGCCTTTGGACCATGTTAATTGGAAAAGGATTGGCGTCGACTTCCATGGCGGCTCTTACGAAACTTGAGCCGACCATCTTCAACGGCTTTGTCTCTTTGCGTCAAAAGATATTACAATCATTAGTGTTATGGAAAAAGAATGATGCCACTTACGAGTATCGCTTCTTCTTGATCTCGTCGGTGAAGGCATGGTGTGCCCTTGAGCGATCGTATCGATTTTCTTGTAATAACATGTCGAATATCGCGATTACGCGCCGACACATCGAAGCGTGTTAACCTCCGACTTACTCTTAGTCGGCTTGAGCCATGAGCAGACAAGTGGTTTTTTGGAACCTTTTATCCACTCGGCTATATTCACGTCTGCTTTATCTTCGGAAGTTTCACTCGAACTATACTCAACCATATTTATTTTAGCTTTATCTCTCCCATTGCCATTCAATCTAATTTTATCCTTGAACTCTTTACTCAAATATCGGCTCTCTGTGCCGAGACACGATGAAGCAGGTGACTTAAATCAGTGAACTCTGTCCGCAAGTTTTTCTCTAAGTGGGGGAATTAACCCTTGGAAGGCTAAATCGGCTAGTTGGTTATCGGGCAATACCACCTCAAGAAATGGCGATTTCGCACTTCTCTAAATCTCCTAATATAATCTGAAGCCGACTCGCCAAATTTTTGCTTGGACAAAGACTTTCAGTCTGAAATTCTTAACTCTAAGCTGCCGGAGAAAAAGTATTCATGGAACCGACTCTCTAAATCGTTCCAAAAATGGACCGAATTTGGAGGCAGGTTGGTAAACCAAGTGAAGGCAGCTCCTGATAAAGACAAGGGAAAAAGCCTAATCTTCAGCCCATCGGACTGAGCCGCCTCACCACACTGAGCGATAAATCTTCCAACATGCTCTAAAGTGGTAACTGAATCATCCCTCGAAAATTTCGCAAAATCGGGAATCCTAAAGTTATGGGGATATGGCATGCGGTCAATGTAATCCGGGTACGGCTTTCTATAGCCGATTACCTTTCCTTTGGGCTGCAAGCCAAATTGGTCTCTTAAGACCATGGAAATTTGATCAGCCCAATTAATATTGTTAGCCGATGGAACACTAGGGTTTGGCCAATTATTTTGGGTAGTATCCTCCTTTAGTGTAAACTTCGGCGGTTAACTTGATCTGGCCGATGGATCTGCTTTGTTGCCACGATTCGTATCCATCGGCTCTGGCAGCCGTAATCTCAGGTAATGGAACAAACGGCTCTGTGTATGTGACTACTTTATATGGGGCCGGATTTCTAACTCGAGCTAGTCCTTGAGGTTTATAACTTCCATTTAATTCAATCGGCTGAGAAGCTGACTGGACGTAATGAGTCCCTGATGCCGACGGATCCAACTTTGCACCGTCAGTATATGCATGAATATGAGTAACTGGACTCGAGCGGGGATTTGGTGGAGCCAACACGGTGGGGGGGTCGGCATTAGTGAGAGTCTTTGGTGCGGACCTTTGGCCGTGTTGCTTGGAGCCACGGAATACGCAGGTATGTTGGGAGTGGCTGTAATGGATCCATCAATTCCCCAGACATAGCCAACTCTTGTGCAATTGTTTTTACGCTATTCTCTATCATCGGCTTCAAGGTTGTGACCAAAGCCGATGATTGGTTAATTAATGCATGATGCAGATTGTTTAATCATAGCGAATAACTCGGCTTGAGTGGCATGTATCGACTTCTACGGAGTTGACGTGGCGCCCGCCGCCCAGCGGATTCGATGTTGGAAGTGCCATCTTCTGCGTGACTCCACGTCGGGTTTTTTGATAGCATCCCAACATTAATTCCTCCAAGGCAGCTTTCCGATCTTCGATCTCCTTGCGCTGCTCTAGAGTTAAATCGTCCAAAGTGGGGACGATTATGGCTTCGGTGTTTACGTCGGATGGTGCGACAGATTTGCCTGCAGTCATCTTGTCGATCGGGTCCCACCGGGCGTGCCAAAAATGTGTTGACGCCAAAAACATGAAGGGGGTTTCTGGCCTACAACACACCGGACGAACACCGGGTTCAATGTGCGCGAGCGTGCCAATCGATTTGACCCTGCAATCGATAAGGAAATAGTTGTAAATTCAACCAAGCGATCCTCGGGCGAATCGGCTAAAAATCGAATCGACCGAGAAGCCGATTAGAAAGATAACTAGATTAGTCGATTAAGACTAATCCGAGGGTAAAAGGTAGATTGATTCTGAAAAGGCGATGCGCAACAAGACAGAACAAATCAAACCTGAAAAAGCCAATGACGATCAAACAATCGGCGATGCGCAACTTTATTTGATCGATGTCGACTTACAGAGGAAAGATTACAATGCTAGAAGACTAAAGACTACAGAGTAAAAACTGGTAGATGTGTTGATTGATTGTGTATGCCCTTCAAGCAGCCTTGGTGCGCCTTATATACCCGCCTAGCCGATCCGAGTCCTGATATAACACGACAACGTAGTCCGAATCGGCTTTGTAGTTTCCTATCTGGTCTCTAGCTTCCAATTATTATCTGCACGTTGTATGGGATTTCCGCATGCTTATCCAAATTTCCACAGATACTTTCGTATCCTATCCAAACTCGTGCTTTTCTGCCAACTCTTCTGGAAATTTCTAAAACTGGTGCAAACACCAACATTTTCTGGTGCAACTACCAGTGTATCATTTGTACAAGCTCTCAGGCATACGAGAAACCTAATGCTATCCCTTACACAGTAGCATGGCGCGAAATCTTTTCATCCTTCTGAGTGCCAAAGTTCACTCAATTAGAATTTAGAACCAAAAGAACATAAAAGATGAAAATATTTTCAAAAAATTGGTACCTTCTAATCACTGAGATACCACACAATCTTTTAGAGAACTCCACCCCAGTGTAAACAGATCCTGCATGCATAAATGCATAAGGGCAAACTATTAAATTACTTACAGGAGAGAGTACAAGTGCAGGTAACTTCAGTAAACAGGCTTACTGCAAAAGAATTTAATTATGGAGGTAAATAAATTATTGCCCCTAACAAGGACATTGGCTGTTTGTAACAACCATGCCGTTGTTTTCCTATTTATGCTAAAACATGGAATATTAAGCAAGCAATCCAAAACAAATAGAACAAATCATTTGTAAAAAGTCTTGGAGTCTTTTTCAGGCCAAAAGAAGACTTCGGGTTGATATCTTGTACATTAATTAGATCACTATTGTTCCCACCCAGGTTGTAAGGTGGTTGTTGGCTGAAGGCACCAGAGTTAGATTTTGGGAGGATTTCTCAACGAAACAGAAACAGGAGGATCAATGGCTGTTAGACGAACCATTGGGCTTGCTGTATCCTGACTTCTAGTAGCACTGAAGGAGGGGTACCTCCTAACTGTACAAATGATAATGATGATGATTTCATGCCACCTAGACCACGAACCTTGCGTCCTCGAAGTCCTCTGAATCCTAACGATGATTTTACATTAAGCCGTATCAGATATCCAAACGTAGTACCCCGTCATGAACCAACAGATAACTACCGTCCATTTGACCATGCCCTATTCCGACAACCATGTCTATAGAATGTATGGTTTTGTGACTTAGTCCTTCACCAGAGGCATGATGTTGTATCCCAGTTCTATGAATTCCTTCTGTATCTTTGGTGTTATACATAGAATGTATGCTACTGTAGTTGTAAAATACAACATGAATTATCACTGATAAATATGAATTTTCTTAATTTATTGAACCTTGGTTTGAACTCTAAAATTGTAGCAACTGCCAAATTAACATTGACTTTTAATAATTAATGCTCACAAGTTACACCTAATTTTTGAATGAAATCGGTGCAAAAGTGTTTCTCATAAATTTAATTTCCTCCCAAAAAAATTAATAATTTTTACAATTTAGATTTGCATAGTTATCGTTTATTTACATTACCATCTAAATGATTACATAACATAAAACCTTTATGAAATCAAAGTTTTTACATTTTTGTTTGATTTGAGAACCCCATGAACGCCTTCTCAAAGGGTTCTAAAAAATTTGAGATAGATCTAATTAGACTTACATTTTTTTTACCTTTTTTCATAATTATTTGGTTTTTCCAATGGATGCACTATTCTCAATGTCTCTCGATCCATTACCCAATCCTGACAACCCCTCTTATTTTCCATTCCCAATTATAGTCACTCATTGAATGGATCATTGTGTGTGGGTGTGGTAAGCGCCGGTGATCACGGGTGCATCAAGCGGCAACGATTGTGAATCCTTCTAGTGGTCAGCAACAACAACATTTGTGGGTAGCGAGCGGGGTGCAACGAGAAATTTGCTCACACGAAATTTGACCCCCGCTATATTTTCTTTCTCTCTTTTTGTCCACTGCCTCGCATGAACCTCAGCAAAAGAGGTCCAAAAGACAGACCCAAATAAAGAAAAGAAGAAATTTGAATTGGGGGTCTCCATCGCCCTACCGTTAGGCGACAGAGATAAGTCACCATATCAATTTTATTTGGTGATAGAGGGGTCACGTCAGCGCTGACTCAGATTATTCTGCGGTTTGCTACCTTGTTGCCCAATCATATGGCGATAGAGGTATATTTTTAAAATATTTTTCTTCGATGCATATTTTTGTAATTTGAATAAAAAATATATTATTAAAAGAAATTCTTGACCAGCTTATACTCATCACCGAGCAAGCCTGTGAGCTTGCCGATGACGGGATTCATCAGACTTGGAGGAGGCGCTCACCATAGCTTCAGCCATCTTTCTTTAGCTATCTCAAATGGTGGTGGTACTGGTGTATGACAGTTTGAAAGCCGAATGGCGACTCCGGCTCTCCTATCGAGCTCCAGATCCGCAATAATTCACATCAAGACTTCACTGTAAAGTTGTCGGCAATCGAGTCAGCCACCAGTGAACCTACAGGCTACAGCCCACTTGGCTGCTCGTTATTCCCTCAGGCTATTCTCAGTGCATAGTTTCATTTCCCAGTTTTTAAGAGTGTTATATCAGATTTTATCTAGGTAACCGTATATCTTGAGTTTCATCTAGATGAAACTCTCTTACTTCCCATGAAACTCTCTCTATCTCTCTCTTCATAATTATCTTACCATGTCACCAAACATGATGATGTGTCATATCACTTAATGAGAATGAAACTCCCATTGTGAATGGCCTCGTAGCCGAAAATGACTACTTGGGTGCTAGCGGAGTAAAGCCATTGTGTCCTGTCGGCTTTCCTGAAAGGCGGGTTCTGTTCTTATTTTTGTTGGAATGCATTTGGTTGGTTGCTTGCTTGCTGCGTATTTTAGAAAATTAATCCATTACGTTGTATGGTAGGGGAAAAATGCAAAAAGCGCTTGAAAAAAACCCCTAGCAAGTTATTCTGTATTGTTCATCCCACTACAAGTTCACTAATTTGTTTGCAAGAAGCCCTAACAGGTAATTCTTTCCGTCAACTTTAATACCAGTAAACACAAAACTTTGGGAGCAATTAAACCGCTAAAAATCCGTAAGGACTGTAGTGTGAGTTGTCTTCGATTCAAATGATCCGGTACCAAAAGTTTCTAACTTCACTGCCACTAAGTTTCATACTATTAAGAAAAGTAGACAATTTACTCCTATTTTGATACTTAGCACAATTTTTAATGAAAAAGTGTATGTGGTGTGCTAACAAAATAAAATGTACTTCAAAGAAACGAAACTGAGCATGGGAGAACGAAGGACGTGCCGGTTGGTGTGGACATTGAGCCAAATCCTTATCGAGTTTTTTTTCTCATAGCTTGATTTAATATCACTTTATTTATAGTTTAGAAGTATTTTTAGAATCGAGCTAACGAGTCAAGGCAAAGCAAAATCTAGTTTCATTCAAAATTAATTCATTTTAATATTTAACTAATAGACAAGTATAATTTAAATAATTTTGAACCGAGGCGAGGTGTCCACCAACAAGCTTTTTTTTTCCCACCTCTGTGCGCCCGGAACAATGGGTGTGCTCACATGTCAGAAAGAAAGAAAGCTATGTGGTGTGCTCACATGGCCAGCACCTATGGACCTATCACTTTAATCACGGGCAGATGGACTACTGGACTATTTTATTATACCTTTTAAATTTTATTAAATATGTTATGAGGTAAGAGATTTCGTAACCATATTTTATTGGACTCTATCTATATGTGTTAGGCGAATCCGAATCTATCTCTTATTGTTTCTTATATATATTGGGCATCCCGCTTTATAAGAAATCAATCTAATAAAGCGAGAGAACTATTCCCCTATATTGTGTGTGCTTTATTCTTGCTCTTGTGATTGCATTGGCGGATTGATTGATCGAGAGCGAGCGAACGACTATGTTTCACAACATGTTATTAGTATGAAACTCTACCGAGGTTACCGATCGTAATCGTTTGTCTACGGCAATCTACATGGCATCGATTTTCATCCTGTTACACGCGATTATCCTACGACAAACCCTACGTAAGCATTTCTATGCAATTGATGATCCTACGGACAGTCACACAAATTCTAACCATGCATAGTACTGTTCATCTCGTCAAAAAAAAAGATGGAAGTGGTGCTCGGCCAAGCTAACGGTGGCTGCGACCGCTTCACCCCGCCGGCGTGCCGCGCTCGCGTGCTTGCCGCCGTGTGCTCCTTTTACTGTTTTGGCTCGGCTGAACTTGTTTTTTTTGCAAGAATAGTCACTGGTGTCGATTTTTACGATTTGGTTCCCTGGTGAGACGAAATCGCGGGTGGGAGGCGCTGCGGCGGTCGGCAGCGAACGGGTGGCGCGGTCAGGTTCTCCCTAACCGCTACATGCGTGGGCCCTGGCGTGCATGCCCTGGTTGGAATCATCCCGACGAAGGAATCTCGCGCGTGGGCACCACTACAAAATGCTGGGGCATTCAGTCGAAGGAATCGGTCCGCTCCTTTTTCTCACGGCGAGCACATGCGTTGTTTCTCCAACATCGGCCCTGGCTGTTACAGACACGTGTCGGCTTCGTAAAACTGGCCCCGAGCTGAAACGCTACACAAGTCCCGTCCGCGCGTTCTTTTTTCTCTGCGTGACATCGATCTGTCCTGTCCGTGCGCCGAAAGCACCGATTGAATTTCAGTTCTGCTGCGTAAGCCCGTTCCCTTGCTATAACTGAAGACTCGAATCAGGTACTGGACAAGGCAAACAAACCAAAGCTAGAGCAAGCTAGGGAGTTTGAGAGAAGTTGAGAGAGCTGAGAAAACCGAGAGCGTGAATAGGAGAGACAGGAGAAAAATAGAGAGGCGAAAAATTAGTGGGAACATAAAATTTGAAAAATTGTACACAAAGTTAAAAAAATTTCAATTATTTCATTCGGGACTCGTATTTTATAGGTATTCTTTATGAAGTGTGAGACCCCGTTCTGATGAACAGGAATCTCCATGTGTATACAGTACTAGTCCCTGGATCAGTAGCTAGTACACACATGTTTACAACAATAATATCACAACCGACCAGGATATTTATAACCTGCACCAGAGTAATTATACAGAACAAATTTTTACAACACTTAGGAATAATAAAGTAGCAACAACACTGCAGCGGAAAAAAAAACCAAAACCCAAAGGATTGCCCTACAACCCGCAGCATCGGTCGGGAAACACCTAGAAGAAAAAGTCGTCATCTAAACTCCCACGACCGTCATCGAAAATATCGTCGTCAGCAAGGTCGCTTCTTCATCTTCGAGACAAAGGTAAAGCAAGAATTGAGTACATTGGTACTCAAAGAAGACTTGATAACAAATGCAATTAAATAATCATGCAGGCTTAAACAAGGACAGGCTCTAGTTATTTTGCAGTTGCTATAAACAGTAAAGCATAAACTAGTATTAGATTGCAATTCGCATTTAAAAACAATTGCGAAAAGAATAAGTAATTTACTGAAGTAAATCAGCTTGCACAACCCGTCTACCGATCGACACCATACATGTCGATTCCTTTGGACATAAAACAGTTGCTAAAATCAGTTTCAAACCGAAACTCCAGTTTTCAGAAAATAACAAAGTCTAACATTGGAATGACTTCACCAAGTGCCCATAATCATGGTAGCGCGCTAATTAATTAGATTTTAAACTCTGCGAGTTGTACAACTTTACCCACAAGGAATGATCTACCCCTTTTGCTAGGCCATACGACACACTTCCTTTGGTGTGCCGGCAAGACGATCATACATAGCCGTTACATTATCTAGACATGACTTTGATCCAGCCCGGGACGTTAACCCTCGCCCTGAAAACAGAGACACTTACCCAAGCCGTGGATCCACATTTATCACACCCAACACCACGTCTCTGTCCATGGCAAGGCGTGCACCGCTTACCGGTTATGCATTTACCCACACGAAGCGTGTGAAAGCCCTAACAAGCAAATCCATAACGGAATGCCTCTGCAAGCTCCCGCCTTCCAATGAGCAAAGCCATGTCTAAATAACTTAATAAGCTATGGCCGTCCCATACCGGACCTCGTGGTTGTACGGAATTCTTGGATCAATAGCGTCCCATTGCTCGGTCCTTAAAGCGACGTGGGCGACACTCCACCCTACACTACGTGCAGTTCCTTTTTGCACTACCGGCTATTGCCAATAGTCGCCCATATCCAAATCATAGTTTTAGTTGGAGTTTTTAGTAAACTAATAGCAACCTTTTCAAATGGCAGTTGGTTGAATAAACAGTTCGAAACTGAATCATTTTAGCGTTAAGCATGGCTAAGCCGATATTATATCTAACGGTTATAACCACAGTGGCATTAGCTTATGTCTAACCCATACATATGGTTACAAGGTTCTCATGTCATACTGATTAAAGGAAAACCATAATACACAGGGATAACTAGCTGTTCTACCCAACATAGGCATTTTCTGAGAGAATTACTCGTATGCATAATACAGTTGCAAAAACAACATATCGTAAGTGAATTATTGGGATCAACATGATCAAAGGATTGCTTGCCTTGCTCGACACTGCCAATCTCAAACTCAGGATCAGCTTCAGGATCTTCCTCCTCGACGGGCTCGTCAACGTCTACACGCCGCAAGACAAAGCACAAAATAATTAACAGCAAGTAAAAAGGGCAAAAAGAAAATTGATAGTAAGAACGAATATAACTCCACACACAGAACAGGGTTGCTTATTATGAATTTCTTTTCTTTATTTTACGAATTCAAGATGCTAAAATTGTGAATTCTTTTATTTTATCTTTTCGAATTCAAGACGCAAAAATAGATTAAACTATAATAATTTAACTATTTCAGGCCTAGACAGATCCTTCATCCCTTTTGATTGGATTCAGAGTCAAAGCATTATTTTAATAGAATTCTAGTTATTGACAGCAACTCACATTGCTAATATACATATATATATGAATCTTCATATATATATGTATAATAGCATATGTATAATTTGGCTTATAAGAATATTCATGAATAACCAGAGACTTCATTAACTTTGCTGTCATCACAGACTCAGTAGACTTTACATTTCATAACTTCTGTTCATACAATGCTTATACTTTTACTTAAGGCATATATTTGTTTTAATCATGTATGTGTTACATTCATTTAATGAATTATTAAACTAATGGAATATCTCCACTTAAATACCATTTCATTGCATTTTTAAACTGTTAACAGTATCAGGGTTCCCTGAAAATTCACTTTTCTTAATTTTTTTTCTTAAAGTTAAAATCATTAATTCCTTATGGCATAAAGCTTTCTTCATGTATTTCATTTATCAAAAATCATACAGTAACTAAACTAAAAATATTTTTGCATATTCTAATTCTACTGGATTTTACACGAATTTACAAATTTATTTCATCTAAATTGGACTTCTAGATTAAAAGATATTCAATACTTAAATCTATTCGGTATGAAAATCCTGAAATTCAGAAATTTCCAAAATCGGAAATGACGCTTTCCCTCTGGAGAATCGCCTTCCTTTTTGGCTAAAACCGAATCGACCCTTTATTCTTGGAACCCGAATGTCGTTGAGTGAACAGGGAAGGTGGTTTCGACCTCGCCATGCGCGATCGGCCGCCGGAGCGGAAATGGCCCGGCACCTCTGACACCGACATGACGAGGCGAACACATTGGTGGGGGTTTGGTGGTTTGGAGCGGCCGGAGCATATGCCTTGCAGTGGCGACCGCCATGGATTCCGGCGAAGGCTCAACTCCGGCGACTCTTTGGTTCGGGCGAAGGTTGGGTGAGCATCGATGGTGTGAGGGTTCGATTTTACACGAGAACGGCGCCGAGACGAAGCGAATGGCTGCCACTGGCGCTGAGGCGGAGAAGATGACCGGCGGAATCGACGAGCTACAGGCAAAAGGATTCAAATTGTAGCTTGGTTAGCGCTCTAGGCTGTAGGGCGAAGCCTTGGGCGGAATCAATTCCGAAGATTACCTTTCGCTCGGCTTGATTGGCGTTTCCCCCCTTTCCCTGGCTCTCTGCGAGTAATGGCGGAAAGAAGAAAGGAACTGGGAGCCTCTAGCGAAAAGAAAAGGGGAAGAAGCACTGAGAGTGCAATGGAATGGTTTTGTAGTCGCTTGAAGCGCATCAGAGGGTCTTGGACGTCGTTAGCGATCGGTACATTTAGCTCAGCGGAGACGAGCTGGCGGGAGAAGGTAATGGCGGAGCTGGGTGTGAACGACTCGTGGCTGGTCCGTGCGATGCTTAGGGAAGATGACGCAGAGGAACGACCGGAAGCAAGCTGGTTCGCTGAATCGAGTTGGCCGCGTTCTACGCTTCGGGAGAGTTCGGCGCCTCCTGCTCTGGTGGACCGAACGGAAGCTGGGGGAAGAAGGGTCTGGCAGGTGGGGCCCGGGCCACTGCCAGCCACTGAGGAATTCCACCGCTGTACCAACGGAACGGAACGGCTGCAAGGTTGGCCCACATGGCAGCGAGTGGTCAAAAGTAACAGAGTGGTTGGGGGTCAAATTCTCCCTCTCTCCCTGATTTTTACTACCAGCCAAATGGAGGTAGAACGTGATGAGAATTTTTTACTGAGGTCTCCAACAGCATTTACCCCTCTGGTAAAAATTTGAGGTTTATCCAAGCTACTGAAATTTTATAAAAATTCCTTCAATAGTGACTGTTTGATTTCCTAGCCTCTGTCTTCGATTTTTGTTTATGATCAAATGAAGTCCATTATTTTTAAATTTTTGTTTTTAAATTTGATTTGGGCTATGGATTCTGATGTAAAATTTTCAGCTCAATTACTTGAGCCATTATTTAATTAAAATTCTGACACTGAAATTTCCATTTTTCTAAGTTTTCTGTTTTCGAATTTTATTAAGTCTCAAACCATTTTATTAATTTATTATATTTTTGCTATGTGTAGATATAGCAATGAGGTTCTCATATAAATTTTCTCAATTCCATTTGTTGTTCCAATATTTTATACAATTTCTGACAATGCATTATTTGGGAATAAAAACTATTGTTCTATTTCTTTCCCCACTTTGCTCATGTGAAATTTTCATGTGGTAAATAAAAATGGCTTATATACATGTTCAGGATTATTCCAGCAAATTTTCCAAAATTTTGCTTTTCACTTCATAGCCTTTTCTTCTTTACATTCTTTCTTTGATTTTCTTGCAATCTCAAAACACAAAAAGGATTCAATAAACTCCAAATAAAATCAAAGGCAGTATGAACAAGCTGAAAATGTTCACATTCGAATTTAAATACTATGTTTTACTGTTCCTAAATTTCTGGGCTGTTACATGAAGGTTTTTTGGAACATTGCTCGAGCTTTAGTGATCTTCAGTACAGCTTTGAGAAGGTTAGTTAGAAATCTTTAGGAGTATTAGTATATTATTTTTGTGATATTAGTGTAATTAGTAGAATATTAGTACAAGAGCGTTACATAAAAGCATGACATTAGTACACCGAGTAGTACATGAATGATAGTAATTGTTTACATGAAATAATAGTAGTAGTGTAATGAGTAGTATGTAGCATGAGGTATAATTAGTGTAATATTAATGCAAGTAGTAGTATGTGAAATGACCATGTTGATTTATTGAGTAGTTCCTCAAATGAGGATAAAATGCGTAAAGAATAGTGTGTATGTAGCGTAATTTTAGTGCAAATAATTGTAGATAAAATAATGGTCTTAGACTCTTAGTACACGTATGATATGTCATAATTAGTAGTATGTAAAATGATACCTAATATGACATAATTAATATTATGTAAAATGATAGCTATACTACAATATGTGCTTAAATTTAATATTGTTATAGTAATATTACAACAATATTTGTGTGAATACTACAATATTAGTACAATTGGAAGCACATGAATTGATGATATTAATATATGACGTAGTACATAAAATGACAATATTAATACAACAAGTCGGACTACATAAAATGACAATATTAATACAACAAGTCGGACTACATAAAATGACAATATTAATACAACAAGTCGGACATGAAATAACAGCAACACTACAAAGAGTAGTGCATGAATTAATGATATAAGGCGTAAGTAATAGTAACAATTGGTGTGATTGTACTACAAATAGTACGATATGGAAGGACCGTATTCGTAAAATGAGTAGTATATGAATTGATGACGTTAGGCATAAATAATGGTGCACAATTATTTCAGTAGTACCGCAAAAAAATATTGTCATGAATTTTCTTGGTCACTACTGATTACGGATGTGTGTAACTATACATAGTGTCCATGAAAGACATAAATAATAGTGTGTACTTCCTGTGATTGTAGTGCAATTAGTAGTACATAAAATATGCAATGACAATAATGTTAGAATAACTACCCGTACATAAAATAACAGTATATGGTGTAAGTAATGGCATAATTATCGGTGTTCATGTTTTGTAGGAATTTATTTCTGCTATCTTCATTTTATGGATTAACTGATTCGGGTTCCCTATTTGCAGGTACACTTCAGGAATGTTATTTTGCAAGTTGGTAGAGGCTTTTTGGTCTTCATTTGTGATGCATTACTGATATGATAGAATCATGCACAAAAAATTACAAATATTTCAATGTGGTTTGTCCCATTTTTCGTTTGGTTCAAAATTGGCAATCAACGTTTTATTAGGACAGTAGTAATATTTGAATTTTTGAAAATTTCATAGGATTCATGATTATCTGAAATTTTTATGGAAATATCATCAATATGTTAGTGATCTCCAGAAAAAATTTTAGAATTTTTGACTTCGTTTTGACCAGATTTCATGCCATCAAATTTTGCTAAGATTTCGGCAAAACTGGCCGAGATCTTAGCAAAATCGGTGAGATCTTGGTTGTACCGGTGGCTCCAAAACCGGATTTCAAATGCTGCATTTGCATTTCGGCCAGAAGTTGTTTGAATTGTCGAGATCTTGCCAAAATTTTGTTCTCCGATCACGGATAATATTTCGAGCGATGTCAAGATTTCAATCCTTGCTGGCAAGGGGTAGCCTCGTTCACCGTGTGCCAAACGACGGCCCCTTCCAAAAGGATGAAGGGGCAAGGACAGCATGGCAGCGAGCAAGGAGTGTGGAGAATGCGACGAGCGAGCTGGGCGCCACGGCGACAGGCTTCAACCCGCAACATGTATCGGCAGCAGGTGCGGTGGCATGCAATGGAGCTAGTGGAAAAATACTGGCTCGACTGGTCTACCATGGCTGGAGCCAAAAAGGAGAGGAGGAAGAAAGGGAAAGAAAGATAACGGTAAAATTGTTCAAAAGGAGAAATAACCATTGGCTGATGAATTTTGGTGTATACGATCCATTGCAATGGATATGATGTTAAATTGTTGAAGCCAGTGTGACTTTGAAGCAAATGATCAAATTTTTCGTAAAGATCTGTGAACCTCCAAACTTTCTATTTCAAATTCGGCCCTGGTACCAAAAACCCAAAAAAACCTATACCAGAGATAAATTTGAAATGAAATTTTGCAAGCTCACATATTATGTGAACTACATCGATAATTTTTTGTTGGATTTTTTAAGCGTTACATCAGGCTAAAATAGCCAACGGGGATAACGGCTCCCCTAGACACCGCCTGCATTTCGATGAAATAAGCAATGCGCTTGAAGCTCACAGCAAGGATCGCACCAAGCCGTGATAGAAGCCATCCATTCTTGCTTTTCGTAATGATAAGCAAAGGATCACCGTATGCAAAACAGAATCACAGATGGGCTGTTTGGTTGCTGTCTCGTACGAGCCTGGCCGCGGGAGCCTACACCGCCCCAGTCTAGCTCCGGGGAAACGGTTATGGAGCCTGGCTGCGAGCGCTTTTTGCATTGTGCTGGTTTAGTTTCGCACCGCGCACAGGTAACCAAACGGCCATCTTGCATGCATGAGTACAAGCTCACGTGATACAACGAACAACCAAACGTTGGTTCCCTGGCTCCTACGAGTCTAGTCGCATGGAACCAGACAACCAAACAACCCAGAATAAAGGAGAAAATTCAGAAGTAGGTCAAACAACATCCTGTAGACACCAGAAAGGGAAGGACGGGCTTTCAAAAAGGACATTCGACGGCACCAAAAAATTGAATTGCTCAAGTCATGTTATGAGGCAAGTTCGGTCTATACTGTTCCATGGTACACAGTTTCTGGTGACTGATACATTAATATGGGCATTTGAGAGCTTAGGGATGTGAAAATAAGTTTATCAAAAAATGGAGATGATGCCGCACCGCCACGTCTTCTCTAAGGTACAGATAGAATCATGAAATTTTATCTTATAGCAGCAATATTTCGGTCATTTGTGCCAAATTTATGCATTTATTTGCCAGATTAGTGATGTTTATGGCCTGATTTAGTGAGTTTTGTGCTTGAGCTTAAGTTTTCGGTTGTGGAAGTAAGCAAGTAACACAGGAGATGTTTCAGTTTTGGACCATATATAGGTATTTCTGAATGCAAATCACGAGTTCATGAAGTGTTTTTGAAACCCTTGTCCTGTCCATGTTACACACAGAAACTGTAGAAGGAAAACTAGCAAAGCACATGGCAAAAACGAGTATACAAGAAGATATTAATGTCCATTTTAAGAAACAACATAAAGTGAATGATCTGGATCATAGACATAGATATTGCAAGAAAAAGCAACAGGAAGATAAAGAGATTCAAAATAGTATGCAGTTTGATCATCAGTGCATTGCTTTTACTTTAACTTTCGGACAAGGCCTCCAAAAGATGGATCTGTTCAGAAAAATGTTAATCCCTGCAATCACAAAAGAATATATCTTGTTCTGAAGATCGAGTTGGTCCCAAAATGTAACTTTAACCACTTATTTCATTATAATGACAAAAAAATGACACTCTTTTGTGACCGGAGTGTAATATGGAGGAACGACTAGCAAAATAAGCGATCTGAGTTAATATTGAGTTCGGTTATGTTATTTAGGAGATTTTACCTTAGTATGTTGTGATATTTTAATGATATTTATAAAATTGCACCATCATCCATGTAGTGTTAGCAGATCAAAAATGGCGACGGCGAAGATGGATGTATGATGGATGGAAAAACACCGGGATGCACACACGACAGTGGTTGGTGAACACACAGGCTTTTGTGGATTTTGTTTTCTCTTCCTGTCCTTCTGGTGGGTTAGGGAAGTGCCCCTGTCGTAGGTGTCAGAATTTTAATTGGCAGTACAAAACAGATATGGAGCGTCACCTTTGCAAATGGGGTTTCATGCCAGATTATCTAACCTAGTATGAGCATGGTGAGCCACGTTCTAGGGAAACATCCAATCCGAACGAGTGTGAGCTAGCTGATGATCCTATTGATGCATTGGATGATATGATGCATGATTTTGTTCAGCAGTTTGAGGATGTGCCCGGACCAGAGGTAGATAGATTCTTTAGTCTTCTGAAAGCTTCTGAAGATCCTTTGCATGAGTCCACGAGCGTGACACGACTTGCATCGTGACACGATTGATGGCTATAAGGTCAAGTACAACTTCTCGATGGATCTGTTTCAATGATCTAGTTGATTTGATATCGACATTTTACCAAAACCTCACAAGTTGCCGAAAGATTTCTATTACTCAAAGAAACCTAGCTGGCCTAGGTATGCCATATCGGAAGATTGATGTGTGTGAACAATTGTATTTTGTTCGGAAGGAGCACGAGAAGTTGGATCGTTGTCCATGTTGCAAGAAATCTAGATATGCGTAGTAGTCAACAAAGATGGGATTATGCGAAAACAAGCGTTCCTCAGGCGACTACGATATCGCCTCTCACAAAGACGGCTCCAACGGTTGTACCTCTCTAAGACGATTATGAAGCATATGAGGTGGCACAAGGAAGGCATCCGTACAAATGAGGGGTACATGGGCCATCCATCCGACGGTGAGGCTTGGAAGGCATCGGATCGGTATGACCAAGATTTTGCTAGCGATCCTCGGAATGTACGTATTGGATTGGCGCACCGATGGTTTCACCCTTTCAACACATATCTTGGCGACATATTCATGTTGGCCGTTTTGCAATTCCATACAATCTTCCACCCTCTTTGTGCATGAAAGATCAAGATGTGTTCTCGACTATTATCATACCAGGGCTGATCATCCCGAAAGCACTTAGACATGTTTATGCAGCCGTTGATCGATGAGCTAAAAGAATTGTGGATCGGTGTCGGGACGTATGACAATAGTAGAAAGGAGTATTTCAACATGCGTGCAGCATTCCTTTGGTCTATCCATGATTTTCCCGCATATGGCATGTTCTCGGGATGGAGCACGCATGGTCGGTTATGTTGTCCAATATGCATGGTGACACCGATGCATTTACTTTGAAATACGGAGGTTAATTTCGCTTCTTCGATTGTCATCGGCGCTTCACACCATCCAATCACCTATTTAGGACCCAACGGCGCATTTCGTAAAGATCGACCATTAGTAAAGGTCCACCGCGCTTTGACCGAGCAGAGATTGTTGCTTGGCATGATCGGTTAGAAGCCACAAAGAATGGTTCTGAAGGGTTCAAAGAGGAACATAATTAGACTCACATATCTTCTATCCGAGTCTTCCTTATGTTAAATGTCTAATCTTATGGCACAATATCGACGTGATGCATCAAGAACGGAATGTTGCTTTGAAAGTATCATCGACATCGTTTTGACTTCAAGGACAAAACAAAAGATAATATGAAAGCTCGTAGAGATATGGTCGACATATGTGACCGGCCTACCCTTGAGGTCGAGAACCAATCAAGCCGGACGTATGGGTAAGCCACGTGCTCCATCTTGCCTAAAGCCTTCGAGAAAAAAGGAGGTGCTTGCGTGGCTCAAGAATCTTAAATTTCCGATGGTTACGCGTCAAACCTAAAGGGCGCGATGAACATCGTAAGTGGCAAGATAAATGGTTTGAAGAGCCATGACTACCATATTATTATGGAGAGGCTACTTCTGTAATGTTTCGTGGATATCTAAAGAAGAAGTTTGGATAATGTTAGCGAGCTTTCTTATTTCTCTGAGACAATTGTGCGCAAAGGAAATTAAGAGAACAACAATGAGGAAACTTCGGTAAGGAAATACCGGTGTTGATATGTAAGATGGAGAAAGTGTTCCCACCGGGTTTTATGAGCGTAATGCAACATCTGTTGGTGCATTTGCCTTATGAAGCGAGAGGTTGGTGGGCCTCATGCGGTATTGATGGATGTATCCTATAGAACAGAACTTAAAAAGATTAGAGCAACTATGGGTAACAAAGCACGAGTTGAAGGATGCATTATGCAAGCATTTTATCTGAAAGAAATATCATACTATCTGAGCACATATTTCGCGAGAAGAACACAACATCAATGCTCATATACCAAGATACCACACCTCGATGATGCACCAACTAGTAATCTCAAGATATTTTAGTGGAAAGGTAAGGTTTGTTGGTGGAAGTTCGGTGCATGAGGTATCTCTGAAGAATGGAATCTTTGCAATGTTGTATATGTACACCAACATCGAGGAGATGGATGATTACTTGAGTAAGTACTTAACCTAATTTCCGTTTTAATCTCTTCATGCACAAACTGTATGAAACCTAAATAATGTACTACAGGTTGTTCGATCAACAACAATGGAGATCTAGGCAGCAACCTACCAGTAAACAACTTGAAACTCTACGACATGATGGATTATGTGGTGGTCCTAATTTTGTGACATGGTTTCGAAAACATGTAATTTTCTTAACAATTTTCTCATTGATTAATAACTATGTTGAGTATTAGTTTAAACACTGCTATAACCTTGCAGTGCATTACTGATGGTAGCATCTATGAAGATTTGAGACAACTGTCACACGGAAGCATAACAGCGAGGAGTTTTGGGCGTTATGATGTCAATGGATTTCGTTTTAGATTACGCAAAATTTGAAGCAACACGTCCTGGCAGCACCACGACAAATAGTGGAGTTGTCACTATAGCAAGTGGCTCGGATGGTCGCTCTCATCGAGTACTATGGTGTTATTCAAAACATAGTTGAGATGAAGTTCGGGGGGTCGAAAGATCTACGAGTAGTGTTTTTTTATTGTGATTGGTTTAATGAAAAATTAGGGATAGGGATAAGGCGAAACACCAAAATTGGTCTAGTGGAAGTTAATCATACATCACGTCTTACAGGTTTCAATCCATTTGTACTCGCTCACCAAGTTCAACAAGTGTACTATATGTCCTATCCTTGTCCCTTAGCAATCCTAAAGCCATGGTGGGTTGTTCAGAAGGTAAATCCTCCTGGCCGGTTGCCTACCCCTGGAGATGATGGGTATGATGAAAGTGAGGTTGCCTACCCTTGGAGATGATGGGTATGATGAAAGTGAGTCATTCTGGGGGTAAGTAGTACCACTTCTATATCATTCCGTACCATCATATACAAGAGTCATTCTGGAGGTAAGCAGTACCACTTCTATATCATTCCGTACCATCATATAATTCTGACCAAGGGGTCAGGTAGAACAAATCTTACTTTTGTGGTTGATTACACGCCGCTACGTTTTTCCGTTTAATTTAGTGGTGGAATTTAATCCTGTTAGTGTACATCTCCCTGGTTTTACTGCTCATTCTTTTGTAAGACTGCAGTCTGGCAAAGCACTAGTTCGTCTGAACATTTTAAAAAAGCAGAAGTAGGGAGATTTCCCTCCAATTTTACTCAACTCTGTTCTTTGTTATGCAGCCACTACTTTGACAAGCTGGCATCTCCTGGTTACATTTTGTTCTCTCCATGTGGCATTATGTATGAAGCTCTTTGAGCACAAACCTTTTGATGCAAAGACCGTTATGGGATTTGGAGTACTCAATGGCATCTCAATTGGGCTTCTCAACTTATGTCTAGGTTTCAATTCTGTTGGTTTCTACCAGGTACACATTGTTTTGTGCTTTCATTATGTCTGTACTGATAAAAAAAAGAAAGTTAATTCAGTGGTCTGGCGTACATTCCTTATCGGTTGGGTGTACAAAATATAATGTTTCTTTTGAACTGATGTACTGCCTCCGCTATATTATCATGGGAAAGCAACTTCTTAGGAAAAGGGTTTCAGTTAAGTTATAGTGAATTTATCCCAAAAAGAAAACTTTAGGGTGGAATGATTTGATGTCGTTCCTGGAGTTTTACACAATGTAGTGCACAACGAGTCAATGTGTAGTTTTACGCAAATGCTAAGGTTTCATGTAGTGACAATGTGACATCTAGTTGTTATCTCCTTTTTTTGTATTAAAAAAAGAGTTGCTGCTAGCCAGTTGGATGTGCTGTACATGACTAGTACTGGTTCCCTACGCTGTACACGAGCTTTCTCGCTCAAGGAGTTAAAAACTTATGCACTGGCCTTGTATGCGAGATGGAAATGCTTTGTGTTATGATATTTGCTGATGCTTTGCAGCCTACTTGTAATTGTTCATATTTTTACTTCTGACATAGGATGATTGGTGAGGTTGGGCCAAAGCACATGGCATATCTACCCTATATCATACCTAGTCTACTTGATCTTCTGCACGATGAGACACCTGCAGTTGCGAGGCAAGCTCTTAAAACTGGAAAAAACTTATTTGCCAAAGTACTAGAACAGCTAGTTATCCAGGTAATTCCAACAGCACCTTTTGGAGTTGTCTGTGTGTGGACTTCAGCTCACCTTGCTCTTTGCTGATTTTGAATCCAGGGTTTGTTCTAAAGTGGTGGGATTGATGATTCACTGAAATTATCATGGGAATGGCTACTCAAGCTTAAATCAACAGTGTCACCAGTCTCCTTTTTTTTTGGTGTGTGTAACCGGTTAATTTCATCCCCTTGGCCTTCAGTTTCTCACATTTGTGGAATCTGCCTGTCAGCATAGCAACAATGAAGGAGTCAGGTTATTGGCTGTTAAGTTTGTCGAAAAAACAGTTCTTATATACACCCATGATCCTAATATATATCCCTTCAGATCCACGAAGCGAAGCTACAGAAGGTAGAGCAGAAAACCATCCTATGTTCAGTTATTTGGATTTGTGGCATGATGGTTTGGTCATCTGTAAATCCTTTGTAGATATGGGATTCAATGTAGCATGGTTACAGCCTTAAAGGGAGGTCACCCTTTTGCTTAATGTTGTAGATTCAGCTATGGAAGACAGCCAGATCCTGGGATTGTTTCTAGAACAGCTTAAGTCTCCTAAAGTAAAATCACTTAGTACTTCCACGATCATTGTCTTCGTTAACAGGTTTGTCTCATACTCCCATCCATTTGTATCCTGTTATCTTTTCCGTATATTTGCCGTTTGTGTACCATTTGTGGAGCAAAAAAATTTCCTGCATGAGGATGTTGTGTTATTCATTCATTTTGTTTGTAGAAAAATTTAAGGCTACTTTGCTGTTTATCTAGCATCATTTGTTCTCCCTAGTTATATTGGCTTCGGTTTATCTTCTACCTCATTTGTCTGTTTGCCAAATCGTCTGCATATATTTTTTATAGACTCCTCATTCAAGGAAAAACAAAGGCCTGGATGGTATCATTGCTGAAAATATAGATGAATCTTCTGTTATTTTCTAGGATTTTTTTGTGAATTTTCAGGGATTTTATATGTATTTTTATTTTTTTTGAAATTAAATTAGTATTTTCGTCGGCCTGGCCGACGAAAATAATAATTGGCCGACGAAAACAATAATTGGCCGACGAAATTACAGTATTTTTTCCGGCTAGTCCGGCGAAAATACTACAAAACCGATTTAAAATAAGTTAATTTAAATCGCCAAGCCGATTTAAAATACATATGCCACGTCGATCTGAGCGTGTTTCGTGCATCGACTAGTAATTTCGACGCCACGTAAGCCGTCGAAAATAAATTTATTTTAAATGGGTTGCCGACGAAATTCATCAGATTCGTCGTTTTTCCGTCGACTAAAAGCCGATTTAAAATATCCGAAAAACCGATTTAAAATAGCTTTTGGCCGACAAAAATACGGTGGATTCCTGTAGTGCTTGCTGTCAAGCCTACAACGAAGGAGGCCTGGGACTCGATCAAAGCGATGCGAGTAGGTGTCGATCGAGTCTGGAAGGCTAAAGCTCAACAGCTTTGTAAAGAGTACAAGTGCATCAACTTTCGGGATGGTGAAACCAAGGATGACTTCTCCATGCGTATCTCTAGACTTGTGAGTCAGCTTAATCTCCTCGGCTGTAACATCCCGAAAAATTCAAAAATAGAAAAAATGAAATTTTTAAAATTTAAAAATAGAATCAAATACAAATTTAAATCTGAATCAAAATTTTAATTTAAAACAATGCTTTTTCCTCATTTTCTTGCATTCTAAACTTAAGAAAAGGATAAATAGCAATATTAAAAACTATTTCTTCCAAAGCAAACAAACCATAAGAATAAATTTGAAATGTGATTTTTAATTTGAAATGTTTGTTTCCTGATTTTTCTTGAATTATTGGATTTTTCTTGAGCTTTTGCTTCAAAAGAAAAATCCAATGAAGTGAAATGGTAAAATGGTAAAAGTAAAAAGGTAAAAACAAAATATCTACAAAAATGATAATAAAATATTAGAGCACTCTAGAATACCGTAGGACCCTACCCTTGACGTTTACATGAGCTGAGCCAATAAAATATTTTAGAAGATATTGTAATCATGAGATAATACATCAATCTTTGATAATGTCAGATTTGTGTAGAAATCCTAGAGCTTATCTGAAGCTGATATTTTTACCATGCTGACTTAATCTTGGTATATACCTATGGTAAAAATATCAGAAATTAAAAATTATATTTATATACTTTAAAAATTCAAAAATAGAAAGTAAATAAATTCGAAAATACCAATGTCAGAATTTTATAATTTATATATAGCATATAAAAATATGAAAATTTCAAATATAATAAATTATGTGATTATAAACCTTCATAAAAATCTACATAAAATAAAAACCTTATTTTGATCTTAAATAAAATAAAAATCAGAAACTAGAAAAATCTGACAGAATTCATTGTCAGAATTATTTAAATTTTATACCTAGAATTTTAAACTAAAATTTTAATTGGATAATGACCCTTATCTTGCCAACCTATAATAAAAGTTTTATAAAATATGGAGTCGGTTTGGTGGCTACGATTCGAGTGAGATCCTACATTGTCCAGAACTCTGCAGAATATTGTCTTCGGCTGACACCTTCATGTGGCCCCAACCCAGCCAGCTGATGCTCTTCTTCTTCCTCACAAAGACAGCAAGCAGCCAGCCGCTCAGCTCTCTCTCTCTCTCTCTCTCTCTCTCTGTTCTTGACAAAAATCAAAGCCAAATCAAAAACAACTTCATAACCGACCTCATGCCATGCCGTATACGGCCAATACGTCACCATCACCGTGATCATTTCGCCGCCATTTTCCCTGTACGCAGCCGCAACCTGCAACTCCATGTTCACACATGATGCAATTGTTAACCACCACCATTGTTACATATTTAAGCAGCTAAAGGGTTCAATTGAGTACCAAACAACTTTCTAAAGTTCCATCCACCCCAAGCAAACCACAATTTGGGCGCCACCATCCTTTGTGCCAACTCTGGCCATTTTTCCCCATTCGGCCGGGCTACAACCAATCTCCCTTCTAGCTGCGCCAATTCCTAATTAAATTCGAGAGGAGCATCTCCTTCCGCTACCAAAAAGTTTCCCCAGCTCAAAATTTTCTTTCCCCTGCCCATCAGTCGCCGCCACGAGCTCCTCCTGCCGTCGTCACCCCGACGCGCCGCCTCTACAGCTCGTCGTGGCTCTGTCTGAAGCCTTCTACAGCACCAGCAAGCACCCAGGAGCCCATTTTAGTGCTCGCCCCTGGGCTTGCTTAGTTGCCGGCACCGCCCGCCTGAAGCTCTACCGCGCCGCCGCCCTTTGCTGTCGCACCATAGCCATGGGGCATCCCAGCACCGGCCGTCGCCTCTCGAGGCCTCAGTGGGGTTGTCTTCATTCATTTTGGCTTGCACCGTAGACCCCTTGCCTACCTCGCTGCTGGTCACATGCGCCCGAGCTCACCTGCAGTTTGTGACCATGGCGCCAGGAAGTTGCCAAGCTGTTCTATTTTTCCCTTCCTCTGCGTTGTGGTCCCAGCTCAATAACCCAACGACACTACTTCCATCGTCGACAATGCCGACATGACTAGACTTCGATGTAAACAGCAATAAGCAAGGCAAGCACCCCCTTTGACCATATTGATCCTAGTTTTATATATGTTTTCATTAAATGTTTTTGTTGCATGCGTATATTCATTAAACTCTGCTACTTTGTGGGTGCTGGTAGATATACCTGTTGTCTTATGAAATTCCCTTAGTATTGACATGTGAACCTTGATAACCCTAGAATTATGGTTAGACAATATCTAATGTTAATTTGGGTATATGTAATGGTTAATAATTATGCTTAGCCATGCTTTAGACTTGGGATAAATCAATTGAGAACATTGATCAGATGAAACTTGGAAATATTGAGACATGATGATGGTTATTGGTATTTTAGTTAAAAATGAAAATAAAACTATGTTTTGATATGAACAATTATTGGCAATAGCCGAAGGTGCATGGACTTGCACATAGCGTGGGGAGATTATTGCCCATGTCAGATTAAGGACCGAACTATGGGTTGTTTTCAGGCCAAGATAACCGTACAATCACAAGTGCTGGTATGGGACAGCCTTAACCTATTAAGTTCCTTAAAACTAGCTTTGCACATTGGTAGGCTGGAGAATGGTGTACGCCATGCTATGGGGAGAAGTGGGACACTCTGGTGTATCACTGATTGTCGTACTATGTACAAATATCTTCTGCCTAGTAGGGAGAAGTGGGACAACTTGGTACACCACCATTTGTCGTACTAGTACAAATATCTTCTGCCCTGTAGGGAGAAGTGAGACAATTTGATGTACTATCATTTGTCGTACTAGTACAAATATCTTTTACTGCCATAGTATGGGTTCACCGGGCTGGTGTAAAGTTAGAATTAAGTAATGTAACGGTTATATCATGACTCTCATGCACGCCAAAGGAAGTGTGCTAATGATCTGCACAAAGAGTCACATGTTTTGTGGGTAAAGCTGTACACCTCTGCAGAGTGTAAAACTAATCGATTAGCCGCGCCCGTGGTCATGGGCACTTGGTAAAGTCATCACATAGTTAGCAATTTTGATATTTTCAAAATGGATTGGATTGGACATATTTGTTGGAAAGTATTTGTCTCAGATTTGAGCTATGTGTTGGCAATGG
Source organism: Guadua angustifolia (assembly GCA_036346375.1). Lineage (NCBI taxonomy): Eukaryota > Viridiplantae > Streptophyta > Magnoliopsida > Poales > Poaceae > Guadua > Guadua angustifolia. The sequence goes on along the minus strand of JAYEVE010000445.1, from coordinate 268,282 downwards.
ACGACTCAATGCTCACGTCGTGGAGGACCGTGAGTTATTACTTATACTTTATTTGTTTATTACTTTCGTATCAGTCAACTTGCTTTTATAAATTCTGTTTTGCAATTACTATTCATTTTACAATTTCAATTGGCTTTATGCAAATTAACCGTAGAAGCCTTTCTTTTGAAATGGCCTGCATATATTGTAGGTTTTGCAAAAGTCTTGCTGAGTACGCAAGTACTCACCCTTGCTTATTCGTTGTTTTTAGGTGAAGAATCAGATTAGCTCGATGAAACTTAATTGACGCAGGATTCGGGGATGTTAACGAGTTTTTCTAGGGATTATGCCATGTCAGTTGCCTGAGGGATTGGATGGGCACACTACAAATGTCGACGATCGGGATCGCCGACCGCAAGAAGTGAGTTAGGGGTCGGTGTGATACGGGACCGGAGCTGCGCTTCACTCAGTCGGAGGAAAAGTATAGGCGTGGTTGCGGTCGGAGCAAGACGACAACGAACGGGAGACCGAGATTTATACTGGTTCGAGCCCCTGTGGAGGTAATAGCTCTATCTGGCCGCCTTGCGCGCTTTTTTAGCTAGTTCTGAGTACAAGGGTGTTTTCATACCAAGTTTAACAATGGCTAAGTCTAAGCTCGAGCTAGGGCGCGTTGTGTTATCTTCGTGTTGCCAAAGGACTGTGTTCTTCGATTTTATACCTCCTCAAAGACGCAATGGTCGGGCTAGATTCTGAAGTGGCCTTCATGCACGCTGAGGGCCGCAGAATCGCCTTCTCGCGTAGACGATCCGCCGCCGCCCGACTTCGCGCTTTCAAAGAACCGCTTCGGTCAAACGCTTGATCCGAAATCAAGGGTGGACCGTGACCTAACAAGGGCCCGCCCGAGCTCGAGGTCGAGCGGGCCGCTGAATCTAGCGCTTAGGTCGAGCGCCTCGGTATGCACCCAGTCGAGGCGGGGGCCTCTCGAGCTCGGGGTCCGCTGATCACAAGGCCACGGGTCAAAGGACGCCCAACCTCGCCGCCTAGCCCCGAGGTTTAAGGTCGTGGCGGGCACGGCCGACCTTGAGTCTCCATAGCCGGATTGATTCGCAATTTCCTTGAGGTCGAGGTCGTGGCGGAAATGTAACGCCAAGTCTTGAGGATACGACACTGGCGCTCTTGAACTCCGCCGCCTGCACAGATATTTAACGGTTGGTGACACCTGCCGTGTCTCGAAACCGCAGCTCGGGCCTTAACTGCTCCCGTCAAATCGTGGCGACGCGCCCCTCGAGGCGCCGCGGACCAGCTTCAACGGCGACGCAGCCTTAAAACCCTGAACCGCAGCGTCTTGAGGAAAAGAGACAGCCAGCAACCTCCGACTCCCAAGCCTCCTTGCCCAGGCGAAGAATCTCCCCCCCTTCGACCAAAGAGCGACGCGACCACCATGGCCAAGCTAGGGAGGAGCACGTTGTCGTCCGCTAGGATGAAGGAACTCGAGGCCCTGGGATTGCTCGATCCGTTCGTATGGCGGCTGCCAGGCAATGAGACCGAGCCTCAGCCCGAAGATGACGAGATCGTTTGCACTGAGCACTATGCCCTCTTCGGCCTGCGGACCCCGGAGAGCGAGTTCGTCGCAAGGGTTCTTTCTAGCTGCAACATCGAGCTCATCATCTTGGTGCCGAATTCTGTTCTTCTTCTCACCGTCTTCTCCCATCTATGCGAGGGATTCCTAGGGATCCTCCCGACCCCCTCGCTTTTCTTCGACATTTCACCTTTTCCGCTTCCAGAAGGACCCCGTGGTCGGATGCCTCACTTCCGCCACTTGCCGGCTCAAGTGGGCCTTCCCAAATTCCAACCTCGGACTCCCTCGGCCGTGGTCCGCAGCGATGGTTCTACTCAAGAGGGCGAGGTCGGCATTGGTGTACGAGGGGCCCCCTTCCCGGAAGAAGGAGTCCCGAGTCGGACGACCTCGAGGTCGACGAGGAGGCCATCGCCTCATACACATCTCGCCATGCGCGCCTCAACAGCAAAGGACATAAACGACTTTTCATGAATCGTGTCCCTCTCCGAAGGAGGATGCACCCGTTTTACGAGATCCAGGGGCGCGACGTCCTGACCCGCGAGGGCGCGACCGGTAAGCCCTCTTGTCCCAAGGTCTTGCTCGGGTACACCTTTCGATCTTCCCTGACAGCCGCCTTTTTTTGCGTACCAAGGAACCATGGGTCGCCTTCAGATGTCTCGAGATGTTCGAAGTCGGGCGCACGAGTACGTCATTGGCGACCGTCCCGAAGAACGTGCTCCGTCGCAAGGCCGAGGTAAGTCATCCGACCAAGTGCCCGAGCCATGCGCCTAAGAGCCCCTTCTTGAGCTTCGCTTGCCCGCAGGATCACCAGGAGTTGTTGGAGACGGCCAGGAGGATGCTCCCTCTGCCCGGTGGGAGCAAGGGCAAGAAAGGGAAGAAAAGGCCTCCCGCTGCCGGAGCGGGCCACCCGGAGGCGAAGAAACCCCACGTCGAGTGGGGGGACCGTGCCATGGTAATGATCCCACCGGTCGAGCCCCCGAGCCCATGCCCACGTGACTTGTCGATTAACGAGCTTCCCCACTTTGCAGCAACAGAGCGTGGCGGCCGTCTCCCGGACTTCGAGCCCCCAACCGGCCCAGGGTGCTAGGGCTCGAGGCCCTGGGGCCACCGTTGCTGGCGACAAGGAGCCAGGTCGAGTCCTGAGGTCCCAGGCTGGTGGGGCGCGGAAGCGAAGTGCTCCCGCAGCATCGGGACAGCAAGATCTTCGCCGACCCTCAGCAAGACGGAGGCTAGTGACTCAGGTAAACCCCTAGCACCCTAGACTACATCGCCGCCCGCATCTTTTTGGCTTAGCGTATGTTCTTGATCGCAGACCTTGAGCGCCCGAGCTCGAAACTTGCCCGTTTTGACGATGGCTGTTATCCAGGGCAAGTTCGAGTCCGAGGAGGAGGATACATTTGAGTTGGTCCCGCGTCGCCTTTCGCGCCCAACGCGGACTCCGTCGGGGTCGCCGAGCCTGGCTTTCGGCCGGTGGGTTCGACCAGGGCCTCGATGATTCGGACGATGAAAAGCTCCAGCCCGCAACTAGCGCGGATTTTGACACCGGCGAGGCTCATGATGCAACTGCCGTTGTCGACTTTCCCGGTGCCACCGCGAGGGAGGATGCCCAGAGCTTCGTGGTCGCGCCCGAGGCGATATCCCGAGTTCGCCCGACCACGGCCGCTCCAGGCGCCGAGGCCACGATTCTGCGCTCGCCACCGGCGGGGACCAAAGCAGGGCTCCGCAGACCGCCAGAAGCGCCGCCGGCACCAAAGCGCGGCACCCCGGCGCGAGGTCGAGAATCTCATGGCGGACCCGACCGCCGTCCCCTTGGAGCCGGAGACGGGTGGGGCCCCGGCCAGAGGCCGGGACAAGATCCGCGCTTTCCCCATCGTCGACGGGCCGAACCCCCCGGAGGAGGTGACGGACGACCAGGCCGCCCCTGGGGCGGTAACTCAAGGCCCTGGCCCGAGCGCGCCAGCGGTGGTTGAGGTCGACCTCGACACTGGTACGGGGGTCGACGAGGAGGAGGAGATCCCCCGCAATCGTATTGACGACCGCGAGGAATTTACCCGCACACGCCTGGAAGGCCATCTCCGCAAGGTAAGGGTCTTCCTGCGCGTCTCGTAGTTGGTAGTCTGAGCTCCTTGTCCCCTCTCATTTTGGGTCTCCCTTCTCGTCGTGAAGGTGATCGACCATGCCACTCAAGGGCTTCAAGGCCTCCGAGAGCACGCTGATGTGCTTAGGGGCCTCCTGAACGCGATCGAGGCGCGGGAGGTCGAGCGCGCCAGGCTCATCAGTACCATCGAGGTCAAGTAAGGGGAGCTCGAGCAGAAGGCCCAGGAGCTCGACGATTTGCGCCAGACGATGAGGGCGCAAGAAGTAGCTCATGCGGCAGAGCTCGAGCAGGCCAGGGCCTCCGAACGCGACCACGGTTTTAAGGCCGTGGAGCAAGAACGCGCACGGTCGGCCAAGGCGCTCGAGGTCGAGCGGGCCAAAGTCGAAGCTCTGGAGAAGGCTGCTGCAGAGCGGGCGCCTCCCCTACCAGAGGCGCCCCGAACTCGGCCAAGATCACGAACTCAAGAGAAGCTTGGCCGCCAACAAGGCGGTCGAGGACGAGCGGGCCAAGGTCGAGGCACTGGAGAAGGCCGCCGCGGACCGGTCGTCTTCTTCGGTGAAAGCGTCACCCGAGCTCGAGGCCATGGTCTCGGAGCTCGAAGGGAGGCTTGAGCGTGCCAAAAGGGCGGCGACGAGTGCGATGGCCCAGCTCCACGACGAACGGTGCCGATGTCGTGCCCCGAATTTACAACTTCAGACACTCCGTATTCTCGCACTAGTCCAGATCGCGCTTAGTGCACACAGCTTAACAGGTATAATATCACATCATACACGCCGAATATTAAATAAGTATTTCAAACATGTATATAAACGAGTATGCGACCTTATGGTCAACCTTACAATAGTCCGCCATGCGAGCTTACATTATTCAAAGTAAACAAAGAATAGCAATGAAAGTAAAACTTCGTGATGACCCATCCATCGCCACAGACGCCCGATCAAGCTTGCTTCCCTAGTTCTCCTACCATCAACTAACTCCTCTTCATAGGCAAAGCGCATTTCTTCTTCGTAAGTTTGTCCATAAGGGTGAGTACACACCGTACTCAACAAGTTATGCACAAAATGCGTGTCTATTTACTACATGCAAGGCTTATTACAAAGGAATGGCTCTCTCGGGTTATTTTGCTTTGCATCAATATTTTTAAGTAATATCTAATTAGATTGAAAGCATCAAACCATATAACCATTATATATAACTCAAGTTGTTTATTTTCACAATATTTTGGACACACATTCCTAGACAACTTCATTTCACAATTTTGGCACACAACCAACCACCCCATTTTATTTTTAGAACACTACCCTTGATCAGAATCCCCGAGCATTGTCCAAGATCAGGCTCGGCTTATTCAATGCTTTTGACACTCTGCAGAGGTTGTACACTTTTTCCCACAAGATACATTGCACACCACAAAGGTGATTAACCGTAATAAAGCTTTTCAGAGACTTCTATCTTAGCCTAAGAACCTCTCCGTGTTGTTTTCGCTACCACTTCCCACACAGAGTCAAGTGTAGGACCGCGAACACCGCTGGATAGGGTACCAAGTCGTAGCACGTGCACGCTCCCGTCATGAGCTACCCCCCTGTAATCGCCACCCCGAGGTATCAAAGGTAAGACATCGAATCCTACTAAACTAGGTCTTCCCATTCAGACATGTGGTTGTACGAGAGACTCAGTCAAAGGCTTGCAAGGTAAGGTCCTTAATCCACCAAGGCAAGACTTCCTTCTCTCAAATTGGCACACAGCCTCGACAACACTCAACCCACCCCACGGCTTGCCACACAGTGCCCACTGCACGAAGCCTCGGTCCACTTGCCCCTGCCTAAATCAATTCCACCCCAAGTTGTTAACAAGCAACACATGCTCATATTCATCTTTCATGTAGAACCACACGTGTCTCTACATTCCAAGGTTAATACCAACATCATTCCACATTTCATTAAAAGCATTCACTATTCTTTAGTCAAGGTTGATTTTGTAATCCAAATAATATGGTTCACGTACATGCATGGCTAAACAACTATTCACTTGCCTAGCCTCCCGTGTTGGCACAATATCATCAACCAACTAATATTACCAAACTAGGGTTATCGGCGAATCATGGCATACAAATAGTATTAACAAAGTGGCAATAATAATTAGTTAAATAGCTAATTCACCCAAAATATTTAAACCATTTCTAGTTGAATTAGCATGCATAGTTTGAAACAAAATACATTTCAAATTTAGGAGCAACATGGTCAAAGCATAACTTGCCTTCAAAAGTTAAGTCCTGGTTCGAGTCAAATCTTGTACTGAAATTCCCCTCGCAATCTCCCGACAAATCAACATCTAATTAAAATCAACATACACACAATAAATATATTTTCCAGAGAACTAAATCAACTCTAAAAATTCTACAAAATTCACCATTAAATAGATCTTAATTTTACAAATTTTTAGAAATTGGAATCACTCAAATCGGAGTTAAAACGCAAAAGTTATAAGCATTTGAAGTTTTAAAATAATTCAAAAAGAATAAACCGAATTTCATTATTTATTTTTATTCGGTAAAATCCATAATTATGACGTCAGCACCGAGTTGCTTTTATACCGAAAAATTAATTATGACGTCATCATCACTATTTATGACGCCAAGATCGATCGAGAAGTTAAATTATTCTCAACCGCGGATTAAAATGAACAGCGAAATCTAAACGATCGCTCGATTCATATTATCGAAAGTCGACGCTGGCGCATTCCCATCCCTTAGACTAAAATCCAACAGCGATATTTGAACCAAATAACAACTCAATTATCCTGGTTATGTCGAGATTCGTATATACGATTATCGGCCAAATTTGCACCGACACTTTTGATCCCTATCATGTGCCGACATCGACTCAATCATGACCGATTTAATTTAAATCTAACGACGGCAATTATTTGGTGACAACAACCATAGCGACGGCTGCGTCGCCTCGATTTCAGCAGACACGATCGATGCGGAATTGGCTTGAGGTGCGGCAAGTCTGATTTATCCAATTCAAATCTACTACTCGGATTAATTTGAAATAAACACTTGTTATTTCCGATCTAATGTCTATAATTAAATGAGCGACGTGGTTAGTTAGCAACCATTTGATCAAAATTAAACAGCCAATACTTATAAATCGGTTTACTGTTGCGAGGAATGTACGGCTAATTCTCGATTGTCCATTACAAATCCTACTACCATTAGCTACGCAACTTTTAAACACACGTGGGCAATCCCTTTCTCGGGCACGTGGCACTAATCCTGACCTTACACTTCTAATTCCTACGGCTAATACTTACAGTACATCGTTCTGGTTTCTAAAGCAAAGAAAACACGTGGACCAATCTCAACCGATGGATGTGAAATCAACGGACGACGTCGATCGATTGCTTCGGCGAAACTCGGCGAGAACACAGCGAGCAACAGCAGCCGGAGTTGAGGAAGACAGCAACTCCGACGGTGCTCCGGTGCGATTCCGGCGAAAAGAAGTGGTCCTTCGGGTGCGGCTTGACGCGGCCTTTACTCCGGTGGTCACCACAGCGACGGAGGGTCACCGGCGAAGACACAAATGACGGTGAAAGGGCACTGAACTTCGGCGAAGTCTTGCGTGTCACGCCGAACCTCGGAGTGCGTGAAAGGATCATGCGAGTGCGGAACGGCGTTTATGCACCAGCTAGAAGTTGAAGCGAAGAGTTAGTGCTCGGCGAGTAATTGCGGCGGTTACCAGTCGGGTCTCACGGCGGCGGCGGCTTTACTCGCAGGAAAGACGAGGCGACGTGGTCAGCATCCATCCGTTCACGCCGAATCCAACGTCTTTGGCAACGAATCGTCACGGATGAGTTTCAACCGTGTGATGCAAATCAAACGGCGAGCGATCGACACCGATTAGGGTTCCGCCGGGCGCACAGTAATGGGCTCGGCCCATTACTGTTCATCCGGTTTTTACTGATTTTGCAAATAAAAATAATTCCGATTATTTATTTATTTCATTTGAGACACTTAAAATATCAGAAAAATTCTAGAAAAATTCTGAAAAATATTTTAGGGCATTTTGAACTCAAATAAAATATTTCCATTTAAATTTTTAAAAACTTGATCATTATTTAAATAAATTTTCAAGTAGGAGTTAATTTCAAAAATTCAAATAATTGCAAATAAATTCCGAAATTCTCGTAAATTCAATTTAAATTATAAAATTCAAAATTAACAAAATTTGAGGATGTTACAAATTAGCCGCGGATGCCTCTGGTGGCCCTCCGTAACTGTGTGAGCTATCGGCCCTGAGGGCGAAAGTCGCTGAGCTCGAGCAAGAGAAGCTTGCCCGCGAGATGGCCGAGCTGTAAAAGACGTTACAGAGCAAGCAATGTTCTAATAGAAAACAGATCGTTTTGATTGGGGGGAACGAGGAAACCTTGTCCCTGATTTAAATGCATAGTTGCGGATACTTGTCCCTCCGGCTTTGCTCGCTTGTTACGCCGCTTCTTGGTCGTGCGCCGATAGGATAGCATTATCCAGCCCCCGTTGGGCCCGAGGTCGAGCGACGCGTGCCTTGGGCACAAGACGTAGACACGGACGAGCGGCCACGACCTGCAGAGTCGAGGACAAGTTCGCGAAAGTAGAGTGAACCAAAGCAAATCTGTTATGTAGATGGTTACACCCAGATGAACGCGCGAGCAACCATCACGACCATGCGCATTTGCTCAACGGCCAAAGTGTCGCGGCTCTTGGCTCATGCCCGGGCACAGGGGAGAGCTAGATCATGAAGAGGTTCGGCTTACGTTTAGCTCGTCCACTGGGGGTGAACGTTAAACCCGTGACACGTAGACCAAGAGCAATCCTGCCGTGTGCGAAAGGTCGTGCTTTAATAAAAAGAAAGGCTCGTGCAAAGAATGGCAACAACACAAGTGGAAGCAATAATAAAGGAACAATCAGCTTTATTGAAATGTAAGGTATAGAGTTTACACATAAAACTTCCGGAGCTGATCTATGTTCCACGAGCTAGAGAGCTCTCTGCCATCGGGCATCGCTAGCCGGTAAGCCCTCGCGCGATCTGCTGAAACGACTCTATAGGGGCCCTCCCACCGTGGGGACAACTTGTTGGTGCTGGACGAGCCTTGAATCCATCTCAGGGCTAGGTCCCCAACAAGGAGCTTCCTAGGTCGTACCGACCGAGACGCCATGTCTGCGAAGAGCTTGCGGTAGTGCATTGATCGTGAAAAAGGCATGGCATCTTACTTCTTCCGCGAGGGTAAGGTCGAGACCGTTAGTGCTCAAGTCGACTTGGTCGACTGCCGACCTCGCATAGCCCAACAGGACCTCGGGAGGCAGATTTGCTTTGGTACCGAACTCGAGCCGAAGGGTGTGGACCCCATGGCTCGCTCGTCATAGTACGAATAGACCATAGAACAATGGGAAGTTCGTCCCACCTGTGTCTTGTCAGAAGCGCTCGAGCTCATCTGCAACTCGCTTTTGACGCCTCGACGATTTGTCCGGCGGCGCTCCATTGCTCCGCTGTTCGGGGCGAGCCACCGGGTTAAGCATATTTTGATGCCAAGTTCTCGCAAAACTCCTCGAACAACTCACCGTAAACCGGGTACCATTGTCGCGATAATTTTGCACGGAACTCCGTGCACTGTGACCACGAACAAGCGAAAAAACGAATCACGCCTGCGGTGATGGTCGAGACCGTTCGCCGATCCACTTGGTGAAGGTGTCGATGGCCACGAACAGAACTTTTTCCCCGACCGCTTGAGGAAAAGGGTCGAGGATATCCAAATTTCATGTCGAGAAGGGCCAGCGAAGCGGATGGTCCGGAGCGCGAGGCGGTGGTGCGACTTCCGGGCGTGGAACCGCATGCGCGGCAAGTGCGGACGATATCACGAGCATCTTGAAGAGCCGCCACCAATAATACCCCATGCGGAAGGCTTGCCGACCATCGCCCCAGACTGAAGAATGTGCTCCACAGAGGTCGAATGGATGTCGTTTAGTAGGTACTTACCTTCCTCCGCGGAGACGCACCGCGCCAGGATGCCTGAAACATGTCGCCAGTAGAGCTTCCCTTCGACGAGTGTGTATAGACTCGCCCTGCGCTGATCCGCTCCTCTCGGCAGGGTCGGGTGGTAAGTCGCCTGCGCGAGGAAATCACAGATGGACTTGGCCCAGGGAGGTGTACCTTGACCGCCACGAGCAAGGCCTCTGCTCGAGATCGAGGGAGCCACCAACGCCTCTAGGATGACGTCGGGTGGGATCTCATCGCCGAGGAGGCGAGCTTGGAGAGGAAATCGCTACCGAGTTGTCCTTCACGGGATGTGCTTGATCTCCAAGTTCTGAAACCACTTCTCCATTTTGCGCACCTCGGCAAGGTATTTCGACATCGAATCTCCCGAGCATTGGTACTCCTTGTTGTATCAAGTTGACGATTTAGCCGAGTCGCTTTTTATGACGAACCCACAAGACGCCCAAAGCCTTGCAAGCTCGGAGGCTCGCCAAGAGAGCTTCGTATTCTGCCATATTATTGGTCGCTGCGAACCCAAAATGAACCATGTACCTCAGCTCTTCGCCGTGCGGTGTGAGAATAAGGATGCCAGCCCCCGAGCGCTTAAAGGACCTCGAGCCGCCAAAGAACATGACCCAAGGCTTTTTGCCCTCGACCAGTTTCGGGCGCAGATTATGGCACACTGCCGACCACGAAGTCGGCGAGCACTGCGACTTGATGGTCGTTCGAGCGACGACCGACATCAAACGCCGCCAGCCCCATAGCCCACTTGGCGGCGCGCCGCTGCCGTCTGGTTCCGCAAGATGTCTCCAAGCGGGAAGTTGCTCAGACGACCACGAATGCGCTGAAAATAGTGCCGAGCTTGCGCGACGCCATGAGGAGAGCATACAGCTTTTCGCACTCAGGGTAGCGCTCTTCGCCGCAAGACCTCACGACGTAATAAATTGGGTCCGCTGAGACCCGTTCGCCATCAGACGGCGCCGACAACAGGAGGTGGCCGCGAGGTAGAGCGAAGAACCGCCGCCAAGTTGTGGCGTTATGGAGGGGTGGGGGCGACAGTATACCTTCAGCTCGTCAAGGACCGCTCGCGCCCGAGTCCACTCAAGCCCGTGCTTATGAGAGTTTGGAAGAATGGGAGCCCGCCGAGCCTCGAGATGAACTCAGCTGAGGCGGCTATGCGGCGGTGAGGCTCTGCACTGCTTGATTGAGGTCGGGCGCCATCTTCTCGATCGCCTCGATCTTCTCCGTTCGCCAACCCCGAGCCCCGATCATGTAGCCGAGCACCTTGCCCGACGCCGCTACCGAACACGACTTTTCGGGATTGAGCTTGATCTTGTGTCTGCGGAGGTTGGCGAAGGTTTCGAGGTCGCGAACGTGGTCGCCCTCGGAGGGGCTCTTGACGATGATGTCGCCCACGAGACCTCAAGGTTTTGCCCGATCCGGGTTTGAATGTCTTGGTCATCGCGTATTTGACGCGGCCCCGTGATTGCGCAGACCAAACGACATGGTCAGATAGCAATAGGTGTCAAACGGCGTGATGAAGGAAGTCTTGCTCGCTCGCCGACCGCCACTTGATCTCGTGGTACCGAGTAGGCATCCAAGAAGCTCAACATCTTGGCATTCGCGGTGGAGTCGACGATCTAGTCGATGCGCTAAGCGGAACTTATCCTTCGCAAGCCGAGTTTAACCTCGTATGGTCGACGACATTCTCCACTTTCTCCCTTCTTCGCGACGATGACCGGGTTGGCTACCACTCGAGTAGTTGATCTCACGGATGAAGCCGGCCTTCAGAGCTTGTCGAGGTTCTCTTGATGACCGCGACCTTCTCCGGAGAAACGACGCAGCTTCGGGCGCATGGTCGAGAGCCGGATCTCACTCGCAACTTGTGCTCGATCACCTCCTTGAACGCCGGGCATGTCCGCGGGCTCCTGCGAATATACCCTTGTTGGCGCTGGCGGAAGGTGACGAGCTCGAGTTCCTATTTGGAACTCACGGGCGAGACGTGGATGCACTTGGTCGGGTCGCCCTCCTCGGCACGGCCTTTGTCGCGCCACTGGTGGATCGCCGCCTTCTGGCGGGCGCTCTTTGCCGTTGCCTCCGGACCGCACTGGGGCAGCATGCCTGCAAGAGCTAGGGCTTTGGTCTCACACCCATGCGCCGCCTGCAGGTCTCCCCGCACGGTAATGATGCCGTTCGGGCTAGGCAACTTCATACACCGATGGCCATAATGGTTGGCCACCATAAACTTGACCAAGGCGGGCCGCCCGAGAATGGCGTTGTATGGGAGGTCACCCTCGACCACCTCAAAGGTGACCACTCGGTCGCGGAAGTTGTCCGAGTCACCAAAGGTCACGGCAAGACCACCGCCCTGGGGATGGTCGAGCTCCCGAACGATCCCGGAAGAAGGGTATGGCGACGCTCTTGACCTTCGACCGGGAATCTGATCCGGCCGAGTTCTCCCACCGCAACAAGTTTAGAGAGCTCGCCGCCGACCATGACGTGTCTGATCATGGGTATTGCCGATGGTCGGGTCACGACCAAGGCGGTCTTTAGGTCTCGAGCCATACACGGGAGGGCGCCCTTCGGAGAGAAGGTGATGGTGGCCCCGCCCACTTGCGGTCGCCGATGGGCCTTCCAAATGGCGACCGGTAGATGGCTCATATGGCGCTTTGACCTCCCTTTGATCGTAAGCCGACGAGCCGCCAAAGATGACATCGATCCGGTGCTCGCCCTGCTGGAACTCCAAGTCGAGGTCGTCGTGCTCCGTGCCGGCGTTCACCCTGTCGATCTGGTCGTCATCCTTCGGGAGCACGGGCATCTTGCCCCGCCCATCATAGAAGGCGTCCAGCTTGCTCTACCAAGCCCGCAGGCCCGCAGGTCGTGGCCGGCCGCCCTATGAAACAGGCAGAACTTGGCTTCGTCATACCCCGAGCGCTTCGCCCCTGCGGTTCGCATCGGCTGCCAGGGCCTGTCACCGCCCTCTTGTTTGGCCGGTTTTGTTTCGACGAGGTCGAGGCCGACCTTGGCAGGGTTTGGAGCCCTCACGAGCTTGACCCCGGACCTCGAGGACCTCGCGGTGGCCGTCCGCCGATACGACCACCCGTGGCAGACCGCCGCCGCCTCGTCGGTCGCTCTTCCGCTTCTTAGCGGTGGTGCCATGGTCGGCACCCCTGGAATTGGACGGGCCGGCCTCTATTTGGTTTAGACCAAGCTTACCTTGGTCGTAGTCGCGCTTCAAATGGATCGCGTCGTCGCGTCAAGATATCGCTCCGCCATGCGGAAAAGTTTGTTGACGCTGAGCCTCGAGGTGATCTCCGTGTCTTCAAGATACGCCGGTCGCGACGCCATATTTGAATGCCTTGATGATCGCTTGTCCGGAGATGCTCGAATCGGGTTTCTTGTGCGGATAAACCGCCGCATTAAATCACACAAATGCTCATTCTTGCCCCGATGACGCGTCCAGTCCTTCTCCTCCCGGTCTCTCAGAATAACTCGAAGTTGGAGCGAGGGCGCTCGATTTGGCGCCACGACCAAGGAACCAAAGTTTCGGTTGAAAAGCAGTCCTCCGGGCCCAAAGACGGTCGGAGGTAGTTTGCCATCACCAGCTCGTCCCCACCGGCCGCCAGGATTGCGGTCGAATAGATAGACAAGAACACATCGGGGTTCTTAGTCCCGTCGAAGCGCTCGATCAGCGCGGGCTTAAACCGAGCCGGCCACCGCACGCGGCGCAGACCGTCAAAATACGCCATGCAGCCATAGGCCGGGATGGGTGCGCGCCGGCTGTGGTCATCACCGACCAGGTCCCTGCTGCTACCAGATTCGGAGTCGAGGCTGCCCCGGCGGCCCGACCTTCGGTGGGAGCGACCACGGTGCCGGGCGCGGGAATCACCTGGGAGGTAGCGCAAGCGGTCCTGGACCTTACGGCGCCTGGGCGGAACGTCTGGGGAGAGGTCTGCAGACCTGTTGCCGGTCGACTCAGAGTTCATGTGGCTAGGCTCGGCTGCCTCGCTGGTGCGGTGTTCGCAGGGCGCCGGCGCTGCGCCAAAGCTCATCCCGAGCCCGCCGCTCGGGGCGCCTCTGCGTGGGGGCGTCCGACGGGTCGCTGGACGGCGCGGCGCGTGTTGTCATCACTCTTCCGGGAGCGGGTCCCGAGTGTTGGCTTTGGTGCTGCGGGCGCGACCTCGGTCAGCGGCCGATCGAGCTCTTCGCCGGCTTGGCCAAAGAGCTCCGACCTCGCCTATCGGGTCGACCATGACCCGGCGATAGCTTCGGAGGCGCCTCCCGTGAGAGGAGACTGGGGCCCAGAGGACGGCTTGGCCCTCTCTGGGCTTCACGGAGGGCGGTTATGGCTTGTTGATGGCGACGCACCATCCGGCGGGCGTCTTCAAGGGTCTGCGGATCACGGTCATCCGCATTTCCTCCACGCCTCGCCGCCCACCATCGTAACGTCTTTGCCGAGGGTGGCGGTGAGGGCGTAAACAAGGACACGGAGTCGGAGTCCGTGCCTGAATCCACGCTCGAGGAAAGTCCGTCGATGAAGTGCGCCATGCTCCTGGGTTCTTGATGTTGTTCCTGCGAATAAGCGAAGCAATCCGCCCATTTGGCGCCAAATTGCCGACGATCGGGATCGCCGACCGCAAGAAGTGAGTTAGGGGTCGGTGTGATACGGGACCCGAGCTGCGCTTCACTCAGTCGGAGGAAAAGTATAGGCGTGGTTGCGGTCGGAGCAAGACGACAACGAGCGGAAGACCGAGATTTATACTGGTTCGAGCCCCTATGGAGGTAACAGCTCTACTCTAGTCGCCTTGCGGCAGTTCTTTTGGCTAGTTCTGAGTACAAGGGTGTTTTACAGCTCAAGTTTAACAATGGCTAAGTCTAAGCTTGAGCTAGGGCGCGTTGTGTGTTGTCTTCGTGTTGCCAAAGGACTGTGCTCCTTCGGATTTTATACCTCCCCAGCACGCAACGACTGGGCTAGATTCCTGGGAAATGGCCTTCATGCACATTGAGGGCCAGCAGTAACCGCCCCGAACTCGTTGCACGCATCCGCGCCTGCCCCACGACTCGCGCCTTGAGCAACCGTCGGTCAAATGCTTGATCCGAAATCCAAGGGTGGACCGTGACCCCGAACAAGGGCCCGCCCGGGCTCGAGGTCGAGCGGGGCCGCGCTCGGATCTAGCGCGCTCTAGGTCGAGCGCCTCGGTATGCACCCAGGTCGAGGCCGGGCCTCCCGAGCTCGGGGGTCCGCTTGATCAAGCGCCACCGGCCAAAGGACGCCACCCTAAATCAACAAGACCTTTGATTCTTTCCGCTGCAATACTCTGAATTGTAAGATCTTATTGTGTATATTGCCCTTATTATTTGTAATAAAGAGTATGGATATGGTATCAATTGTTGTAAATGTGCGTGCTAGCTACTAATCATGGGACTAGCATTGTATGCACATGAGATTTTGATTTTTGCATTTATGTAAAAATGGGGTCGCTAGCACAGAAAGTTGTCAAGAAAATCCTGCGTGTCGCGCCATCACGGTACTCTCAAATTGCTCTCTGTATTGAAACAATGCTTGATCTTTCGGCTATGTCAATAGAGGAAGTGACGGGGAGGCTGAGGGCTGTCGAGGATCGTACCTCTGAACTGGGATCAGACAACGCCAGCGGGAAACTCTTGCTCACTGAAGAAGAGTGGCTAGCTTGTCTCAAGGAACGCCAGTCCGACACCTCTTCATCATCCGGAAAAGCAAGCCGCGGTGAAAGGGAGACAATGCCGAAAGAGCTCACAATTCTACGTCGAACACCAGCCACAACATCACTAACGACAAGTGCCGATACTGCGGCATCAAAGGGCATTGGGCCCACGACTGCCGAAAGGCAAAAGACAAAGGAGTCCACATCACTGAGGCTGAGGAGAAGGAGCCAACTCTTCTCATGGTACATGCCTGCAAGTCGCAGCACGACGAGCCACCGACAACACCTCCTCCGGCGTCCTTGGTGATGGCCTCCTCGGAGATCCATATATGTAACATTCCGTTTTTCAATTTCTTTGTGCTTGAATTTAAAAATCCGAACTCGTTGCAATTTATTTGAATTTAATTTGAATTTTTAGAATAAAAAAGGATTTAATTTGAATAAACTATAAATCAAATTAATTATTTATTATTTTTATTGGGTTCCTTATGCTTCATTTCCTCTGTGGGGACCCGGATCACCGAAATCCGACCCCTGTGTGTTTCCACCGTGCTAGTCCAGGAACAAATAGCACACACAAATGTCAAATGATGATAACACACATATCAAAAGTAAATAACAAGAATAAGCAAAAGAGTGCAACAACATAAACATCCATCATCACATTATTACAAGTATGGAGCCTTACGGCTAAGTAAAAATGTAGCAATGAAATGTAGAACAAAAAGAGCCAATCACAGCCCACAGTAACCATCTGGGTACGCTCCCTAGAAGATCGAGTCATCCTCCTCATCAAAGTCTTCACCACGATGTCGAAGGGATGATTGCATGCTCTGATCTCTTCATCTGCTTTATGGAATAAGCGACCCATGAAAGCGAGGTGAGTATGCAACATACTCAAAGAAGTCTCGAAACTTAATGCAAATAACTAAATGCAAGGCTTGAACAAAGGAAGCATATAGGGTTCATTTGCATAAAGTTTAAATTGAAATTTAAATACAAGTAATAATTTCATAAAGCAAAGATTTAACAAAATGTAAATAGCATAAATGATTAACTTGAAATATAACAATTTTCCTGTGTTCCAACTACACGGTTGGCTCTAGCAGCCAAACTAAAACCCGGAGCTCTAGCGCTCATGATTCCCAACCACATTTTTCATTTTAAACCAAATCCATCATTTTTCCATTTAAAACCAAAAACCAGAAAATCTACTATGTGAAAGCGTTCCACGCTTGCCCTTGTCCGTGGGCACGGCTACTCAAGTAGTTTTTAAGACTCTGCAGAGCTGGTACACTTTACCCACACGACATGATCAACTCCTTTCGCCAAGCTATTGACACACTTCCTTTGGTGTGCCAAATAGGAGATCATGACAAGGCCTTTCCAATGCATAATACCGCTACTGACTCGCGCTAAGGTTTCATCACGTTAGGGCTAACCGCCCAAGACAGAAGCCCTCTTGCGCCTTGCAAGTACCCTCCCAAGAAACCGCACAACCCAAATGGCGAAGTCAAATAACGATACATGCAAATTACTTAGCGGTCGTACCCATAATAGACATGTGGTTGTACTGTATAGCATGGCCCAAGGTAACACACGACCGGTCCTTAATTGACTAGGGCGACAATCACATTCTGAATTTTGTGATCCCGCACCCGCCATACAGCCAATCCGCCCCGGTCTAAACTATTTTTCACTTTTATTTTCAAATTAATACCGGCAACACCAATTGCCATAATTTCCACAATTCATTTTGAATCAAATATGAAAGCATTTCCATAATGGTAAGGTACCGACGTGATTAAGCATGGCTAAGTATCTTTCTACCGTCCCATAACAAAATGATTACCATTAATTACAGTAATTAGTTTTCCTAAGGTGTCAAAGGTTGTCAAGTTGAATATCAATGTGGCATAACAAAGTTGGAATATAGCTAAGCATTAAAACAGTATTTAAAGTATGATACGCAAATAATAAGCATGCAATAATTTAAAGCAAAGTAATATTTTCATAAACTTGGGTTCAATATGGTCAAGGGTGACATGCCTTCACCCTCTCCCGCTGCTGCTACCTCTGCCGGATGCTCCTCTCGCTCAACCGCTGCGTCGTCTACACGCGAAACACGCAAATTGAGGCAAGAAATAAATAAAACAAAATAAATAAAATCCAAAAATTCATAAAAATGACACCAACAGATAGATCTTGATTTTATATGAATTTAAAATTTTGAATTGTTCGAATCGGAGTTCGAACGGAGGAGAACGGGCCTTTCGAAGTTTAAATGGAAGAGAAATTCAGAAAAATAACAGGGTCTGACACGTGTCACTACGCTATTGGCTGGAAATTCGGATTTCTCGGAATAAATCAGAAAATGTGAAATATGTGCGCTGACAAGTGGGGCCCAGGTGTCATTGACACGGTCTACGTGAACCGAGTTCACAGATGAATGCATGGGTGACGTGGACGAGGTATGTGATGTGGCGCGCACGTGGCAAAACGTGGCGTGTACGTGGCGGACATGCAGATCCACGGCGATGAGGTGGCGCTACCATGGCGCCACGCAGATCTAGGGCGGACAGTGACGGCGACGTGGCGCACACATGGCTGGCACGCGGCGCCACGCGATGCTGACGACGACGGCCACACGAGGGTTAGGGCCTACGTGGCGTACACGTAGCGGACACAGGGCGGTGACTCGGTGCTTACTGCGTGGAAATAGGTGGCGCAGATCCGGACGTTCGAAATTGATCCGATAGCGACGGTGCGGCGGTGTGGCTGGAAAGACGTGGCCGTGATCCGAACCGAAGGTGAACGATCGAGCGGTGCAGTTTGACGGAGGGAGTCGACGGCGACGGAGCAGCTCTACCGCGCCGGTGCTAAGGAAGACGACAGGCGAAGCGGCGCAAGGGTGATGGATCGAGCCTGAGAAATGGTGGAATGTAAAGAGGGTGGCATAAGGAACTCAACGGTACCCACGACGTCATTTGAGACTTACCGGAGTTGAGGGAAAAATGGCGGAGAAAGCTCGGGACGGCTGCTTGAACTCCGGTGAGATCCAACGGCCTCTAGACGGCATCTCCGCCGGAGAGAAAAGAGGGAAATTGTGCGGCGCGAAGAGGAGAGTGCGGCGTTGAAACCGGAGAGGCCTTAAATAGCCTAGGGCGACGGGAAATGACGCGGAAGCCGAGGTTGGTCGGGCGGCGGGCGGCACGGGCGGCGGCGTGAGTTCGGGGCGACGTGGCACACGGGGAGCCGTTGATCGCGGTTGATCGGGTGGCCTTCATCACTCACGGCACGGGGCGAGTGTTGATTGTTGGATCAACATCCAACGGTTGGGCTTGATTAGGTTTAGGGTTTTGGTGAGACGGCTGGGCCGGACTGCACAGGAGATGGGCCGAGCGAATGAACAGGAGCTTCGGCCCAAGCAGAGGGAGAAAAGATTTAAAATAATTTCCGATTTAATTAAAATGCCGTAAAATCCAAATCACTTCAATAAATCCAAATAAATAGCAAATAAATTCAAAAATCTCCAAAAATACGAAAAATCAAATGAAGCACAAGGAACCCAATAAAAATAATAAATAATTAATTTGATTTATAGTTTATTCAAATTAAATCCTTTTTGATTCTGAAAATTCAAATTAAGCTAATTAAATTCAAATAAATTGCAACGAGTTCGGATTTTTAAATTCAAGCACAAAGAAGTTGAAAAACGGAATGTTACAATCTAGAGGAAGGGAAAGTTCTTGCGCAGCTGGACCAAGATGAAGCACGCGACGACACTCTTTGGTATCTCGACACCAGAGCGACCAACCATATGATAGGTACCATGACCGCTTTTAGATTCGACAAGAAGGTGGTCATCAGTATAATGTGACCAAAAGTTGAGAACAGTAAAAATATAATATTTAAATTTGATTGTGAATATTTCTAGAATTTCTGAATATTGTTTGCTTTATTTGTATTTTCTTGGATTTTTGTGTTGCAAGAAAAATCAAACAAAAGGGAAATAAAGAATGAAAAAGAGGAAAAGGCAAAAATGTAAAAAGTAAAAATTTAGAAAATTGCCATGAGAACCCTGATCATTCAATGTAAATCATTTTAGCCAGCAAATGAAAATTTATGCATAAAGAAATAAAGAGACAAAACGAAAAGACAACTTTTAAATCGAAACAATGAATTGTCGAATTTATAAAATATTTATATAATTCATATGGAGCTATTAAATTTATCATGAAAACCTCAATGCAATATATACCTCTGGTAAAAATATTATAAATTAATAATGTGGTTTAATACTTTTTGAAATTTAAAAATAGAAACTCTGAAAATATGGAAATTGCAATGTCAGAATGTTTATAAAATAATGGAACTATATTTTGGCTTGAAAATTTTACAGAAGCATTCTGAGATCAAATACATTTGAAAAACAAAATTTCAAAAATAATAGACTTCAATTTGTCTCAAATAAAAATCAAAATCCGAACAAGAAATTAGAGCAGTCACTGTTGAAGGAATATTAATAATTTTTCAATAACTCATTTTAACATCAAACTTTTACCAGACATCAAACCCTGTTCAAAGACCTTGGTCAAAAAGTTTGGATATCTTCTACCATGAATTGGTAGCACAATTAAATCATAGACTAGAAGCATCTGAACCAGGAGCAATTTTTTGGCGCCTCACCTCACTGACCGGTGGACCCAGGCCCCACTCGTCAGCTCCTTCTTCCTCCTGTTCTTGCGACCGAGCGAACTCTCCCGAATCCAGCGCACTTAACCAAGCCCCATTCAATGCATCGTCTCTTCGAATCGTCTCATCACTTGCGTCAACAAGAGCTCGATCATCGCCACGTTCGTCCTCGCTCTCTCCCGCACCATACCGTAGCAATTAAGCCCCGCCAGCTCGCCATTTTGCCGCCTCTGGTGAAGCTCCCATCCGAGACCAATCTCAACCAAACTGGGCCATCTGCTTAGTCCCTCAGCCATTCCTTGCACCTCAGTGATCACCAGAGGCAGTGCTCAACTCCTCCCTCATCTATTCCCCTTTCCCTTCAAGCCGAGCTACCTTCGTCTTCGTCTCCAGCGAGTCGCCAATTCCGCCGCCGCCCCTCCTCGTCGGCAGCTCACCTCAGAGCCTCTCCTCTTGAATCGGTTCCACCACCGGTTGCGCCTCGTTGTGCTTCATTTCGGCTGCCCTCGCCGTCACGGAGAACCGCCGAGTCTGCGTCGCCAGCCCTAAATGCTCCCTATTTTCCTTCTTTGTCGCGCGGGCCCCTTTTGTCACCAATGCATGCAAGCCGCTTAACAGTGAAAGGCGCTTTCAGTTCAAGAAGACGTATTTCCTTTTTCTAGCAATTTCCAGCTGACTAATATCTTTTGCAATTTTAATTAAATTTTAGTGAAACAAATTTCTATATTTCTCTAAAATCGGTAGGACTATAAATATACAAAATATTAAATTTTGAACTTCAGGAAAAGTTATTTGAATTAAATATTGTTAATAACCATAATATGGTCTTTAATGCGAATCTATGCATAGTAAAGTATAACATGATAAAATAAATTTTAGGTGATAAATAGACCAAGATGAATTCAAATATACAAAAATATTCAATTCTTGAATCATAGAACAATTATTAAAGTCAAGAATAGAACAAACACTATTATGAACATTATGGCACACATGAAGAATATAACTCCTAAAATCATAAAATAAATCTGAATGTACTTCTGGAATTATGAGAAGCTCAGACATGCCAAAACATATAACTTTTGATCTGTGTTTAATTTACTTACTTTGCAATCACTAGTAAACCTTAATGTGGCCATTAATAAAAATAACAATATAATAGCATAAAAGGATGAAATAATTGATATTAAGTTCCTGAAAATAGTAGGACCCATGTATGTAAAAATATTTAAAATAAGATTTAATTTGCATTCTTTTAAAGAAAGGAAATGTTAATTATAACAATAAGTAAATAGATAATTTATTGCAATTAAAGCTAAAATAATGCCAAACCAACTTTAAAACACTTCTAGGATTGCATTCTGTTAATGCCTGAAAAATGAGTAAAGAATCATGTATAGTATAGTTGCAAGCTCAAAATGAATCTTGATCCGATTTAGCGTTTGCATTGTGATCATTTAGACTAATTCAACAGTAGATAAAATAATTCATCTAAATACTAAAATTAGTAAAACCAGTTTAGAAGCACTGTACAAAGTTCATACTACCATATTCTATAAAAAAATCTTATTTCGTTAAGGTTTGCATATTAAACTTATTAGCTCAAAACCCTTAAGTGTTAACCTTTCGTTTCACTTTCTTGCCGATTCCGTATAACGTAAACTTTATAAAGCCGTATAAGCTTTTTCATCAATGAATATAATGTCCTGTCGAAATCCTAAAACTTATGAAATTAGCCCAGTAGTGCTCCCCAAAGTATAGTCTACTCTATTACGAAAGATAATCTCATTCCATTGTGATTTACATATTAATCTTGATAGCTTAATAACCCTAAGTGTTCATTGTCTGAAAGACGTAATATGAATGGAAGAACTGTAGTTGCAAATGAGGAAACCTGTAGTTAAGTTATTTGTATCACCAGAACCTTCTTAAATATCATGTAAATAAGGCCAGTAGCCTAAATCAATAGATTTAACTTGCGTGAAGCTAATTTTAAGTAAAATCAATCAATAAACTAAGAGCTATTCGCTCATAGTCCAATGTGATCATTTAAGCCTTTTCATCAGCTCACAAAGCAACTCGTCTAAATCCGAATTTTGTAAAGAACAGCCTAGAAATGATCTTTAGGATATATTCTGCAGTAATCTAAGAAAATATACTTATTTCATCTTGCTTTGACTCTGAATCCTAATAGAGCAAAACCCATAAGTAATAAGGTTGCCAGAAATGTATTATGAATAGTAAATCAATGAACTTTGCAACTAATAATTAATTTTATTAATCCAACCAATCTTTGCATCTTGAATTCATAAAATAAAATTAATAAATTCATAAAAGAGCAATCCCTGTTTCTTGTAAAGAGTTTTATTTGTTCTTGCTATCTATTTTCTTTTTGCCCTTATTGAAGTTAGTATTTGCTGTATTTCCGTTGATCGGCGTGTAGAACCCGACGTTGTTGATTCCGTCGTTGTCGTCGTCGTCAACCGCAATCCTCGACTTCATCTTAGACGACAAATAAGCAAGGCAAGCACCTCCTTGATCATGTTGATCCCAGTACTTCACCTACAATATGTTGTTTTTGCAACTGTATTATGCATGCGAGTAATTCTCCATAAAAACTGCTATTCTGGGTAGAACAATAATTATCCCTGCGAATTATGGATTTCCTTAATATGACTGACAATGTGAACCTTGTAACAGTAAGTATGGTTTAGACATTAATTAATGTCACTTGTGGGTATAAACGATAGATATCATATCTGCTTAGCCATGCTCAACGTTAAAATGGTTCATTTTCAACTTGTTGATTTAAACAACTGCCATTTGGAAAAGGTTGCTGTTAGTTTACTAAAAATCCAAAATAAAACTATGATTTGGATGTGGGCGATTAATGGCAATAGCTGGAGGTGCAAAAAGGGAATGCACGTAGTGTAGGGTGTGTCGCCCATGTCATTTTAAGGATCGAGCAATGGGACGCTATTGATCCAAGATTTCCGTACAACCACGAGGGCTATTTATGGGGTAACCTTAGCCTATTAAGTTATTTAGACATGGCTTTGCTCAATGGTAGGCGGGAGCTTGCAGAGGCATCCCGTTCTGGATTGCTTGTGAGGGGCTTCCACACAGTTCATGTGGGTAATTGCTTGGCCGGTGCAACGGTGTACGCCCTGCCGTGTTCAGAAACGTTGTGTTGGGTGTGTGAAAGTGGATCCACGGCTTGGGTGTGTGTTTCGGTTCTACGGCGGGGGTTGACATCCCGGGCTGGATCGAAGTCATGTCTAGGTAATGTAACGGCTATGTATGATCGCCTGGCAGGCACACCTATTGGAAGCGTGTGTTGAAATGATCTCACAAAATGGTTGATCATTCCTTGTGGGTAAAGTTGTACACCTCTGCGGAGTATGAATCTAATTGATTAGCCGCGCCTGCGGTTAGGGGCACTTGGTGAAGTCATTCCAATGTTAGATTTTGGTATTTTCTGAAAACTATAGTTTCGGTTTGAAACTGTTTTGGCAACCTGGTTTTATGTCCAAAGGAATCGACATATATGGTTGTTCAGTCGGGTAGACTGGTTGTGGAATTGTGTTTACTTTCATGTAAATTTACTTGTTCCTTAGCGATTTTATAAATGCGATTTGCAATCTAATACTAGTCTATGATTTACTTTCTTTGAGCAACTGCAAAATAACTAGGGCCTGTCATTGATTAAGCCTGCATGCTTAACTATTTGCATTTGTGAACCACTATCAAGTCTTGCGGAGTACGAAAGTACTCACCCTTACTTATTCGTTGTTTTTAGGTGTAAGCTAGCGAAGCTTCGAAAGTTTGTTCATCGCAGGTTGCGGGTTCTCCTTTGAAGCGATCTTTTCTAGGGATTTATGCCTGGTCAGTTGCCTGCGGGATGGATGGGTACACTACAAGGCTTTGCTTCTTTTGCTGCTATATGCTCTGAGTTGTAAGATTTATGTATTTATTAGTTTCCGCTTAATTTATATAATGTATGGTTGTGATTCCAATTGTTGAAATGTGCGTACTAGCTACTGATCCAGGGACTGTGTGCACATTAGATTTTTATTTTGGCATTCTGTGTAAAAATGGGGGTCGTTACACTAGCATTATCAAATTTGGATACGGTTCTGTCATGAACATTGAAGGACGAGGCACAGTCTTATTCGATTGCAACAACAGGGAGCACTGTGCATTGACAGGCGTCTACTTCATCCCGCGTCTCACGTCGAGCATCATAAGCATTGGGCAACTAGATGAAAACGGCTGTCGAGTGGAGATCAACGACGGCTTGTTACAGATCCGCGACAAACAAAGGCGCCTTGTGGCTTGTGTGCGGCGCTCTTCGAATCGCCTGTATCTGATGAGGACATCAAACCCAAGGATACGACCACTGCCACTACTTCCTCTCTGATTGCACCGTCTTCATCGCCTACACTCGACGCTGCGACATCTTCATCGCCAAAAGGCTTTAATCCAGAAGCTCAGCCTTTCAAGCCCACAACAAAGGGCCAGCACCTCAAGCACACACCCCGAGGACAGCCCACACACCAAGGAAAGCTCGTATGGAAGCCCAAGATGCCAAAAAGCTCAGTTCGACCATCCAGCAGCACGCCAATTTCAAACGGGCGTAACTTGGGCTCCCGGAATACGTTTTCAGCGTGCGACCACCCATTGGAAAGCTTAGGAGATAAGTTTTCTAATGGATCTAGCCCTAGCTCCAAATTTGCTCCAGACTGACAGGAAACACCAAACAATATCACGGGCCAAATCTGTCAGATGCTGCGTCACCGTATTTTTTGGCCCATGGCCCATGTATGGTTAGGGTTGCGTGGTGGCCGACTCTAGGGTGGTGGCCTACCCTAATTTGGGCACCCCAAGTCCGATCTCCACCCTATATAATGCCCGTCATCGTACGTTGTTGTTTAGATTTTGTTGTGTGTGGTTGACCCCTTGTGCGTCCCTCCTCATGTTCGCGTGTGTTGACTAGACCACCTGTGATGAGAGACAGAACCTCACCCTTGTTTCTTTGAGATTATTGAATTGAAATTGCTTTCACCTTGTTCTTACATGTTCTCGGTTGCAGCAGGTACAAGGATCGATCGGGTCTTGATTCGGTTGATTGCCTCGTGTGGTGACGTTGCGATTGCTTGGTTGCTGATCTCGTGGTTAGTAGCCGATCCATCTACTCCATACTACATCAAAACCGACGTATCGTTCTCATCAGAAGATCGGGCCGACCCTAGTGTACATCAGTATCTATTGCGGCTCATCCTAGATAGGCCTATGTGCCTGTCAGCACGTCACCAGGAGAAGGCGTGGTGTTGGCATGTGCACTTCGGACTCTTGAGCTTTGATGCTCTCAGGAAGCTATTGAACGGCAACGTGGTATGTGGTCTGCCTCGTATTAAGCATACTGATCAACTCTGCGATTGTTGTATAACAACTAAGCAAAGGAGAACTCCATTCCCGGTGGCAGCCATCCACCGGGCCACCGCCTCACTTGATCTGGTCCATGGCGATCTATGCGGACGGATCACGCCAGTGACGCAGGCGGCAAGTGCCACATCCTGCTGCTCGTTGATGATTTCAGTTGCTACATGTGGCTGGTTCTCCTCGGGGCAAAGAATGATACATCGACAGCGATCAAGAACTTCCAGGCCTCGGTCGAAGTGGAAACTGGCCGCAAGCTGCGTGTACTTCGCACTGACAACAGGGGTGAGTTCACCTCTGTGGAGTTTGTTGAATATTGTGCCAACCATGGAGTGCAGCACCATTTTTCGGCGCCCTACTTTCCGCAGCAGAACGGTGTGGTGGAGCGCCGGAATCAGACGGTGCTAGCCATGACGCGCAGCCTCCTCAAGGCTTGCAACGTTTCGGTGAAATTCTGGGGGGAGGCTGTGACAACGGCCGTCTTCTTATTGAATCGAGCGCCAACAAAGAGTGTCACTGGCATGATGCCCTACGAAGCTTGGTATGGCCACAAACCTGATGTGCATTTCCTACGCACCTTTGGGTGCGTGGCACATGCAAAGATCACGAAGTCACACATGCAGAAGCTGGAAGATAGGAGCATTCGTGCTGTCTTCATCGACTACGAGCCAGGCATAAAAGCCTACCGCGTATTCGACCCCTCCACGGGACGGGTTCATGTCACGCGAGACGTGGTATTTCAAGAGGAGGCTGCTTGGGACTGGAGTAATCAGTCACCCAAGGTAGACACAACCTCGTCGGATTTTGTCGTTGAACATGTGACGACACATACTCTCGTCAATGGGGATGCACGCACAAACCAGCAGTCACCTGCTGGTGCCGGAGCCCACGCATCCATGACCGATGCTCGGACACCAATCATCGGAGATGCCCAGACCATCGAGGAATCGCCCTCAGCGTCAAGCTTGCCAACCGAGAGCAATGGAAGAAGACCACTGACGCCCGAGTTCGTGTCGCCATCATCTGATGCTATTGCGCAAATGGATGATGATGCCGATGAACGCATCCCTCGGTTTCAGCTTATGGACAACATCCTTGGTCAAGTCTCGTCGCCTGGCCTCACTTCGCGTGACCTCGCAAATGAGTTGATGCTCCAAGTTGCAGAAGAGCCAACCACGATCGCCGAAGCTGAGCTGCACACAGCATGGCGGTGTGCTATGTTGGAGGAAATGACCGCCATTGAAGAAAACAAGACTTGGAGGCTCATTGTTGGAAATAATCTTGACAATTATAGATTGAGTAGGAGTCTAAGTTCTATATGGAGTAGGTTTCGTATTTAAGTTGAGTTTTTTTGTCTAGATAAAGTAAATTTCTAGATAGAATAGGAGTCCTAGTTTGAGTAGAGTTCGTGTCTGAGTTGGAGTCTTGTAATCTACCAGTATAAATAAAGGGCCAGGGGCCAAAGAAAAGGTGCGACAGTTGAGTCACCAGAAAATTGGTTTGCTTTGTTTTATGTTTAGCGAGAGGACACGAGCTATCTTCTAATCGACGAGATTAGCATAGAGGACGCGACGAGGCTAGCATATGTGAGATCGATCCTGGAGCCAACAATTGGGATCTTCCACCTGGCCACCGCCCCATTGGACTTAAATGGGTCTACAAGGTGAAGAAGGATGAGCAGGGCACTGTGATCTGGCATAAGGCGCGTCTAGTGGCCAAAGTCTATGTCCAGTAGTCGGGGGTTGACTTCGAGGAGGTTTTTGCACCAGTGGCTCGCCTCGACTCAGTACAGCTACTGCTTGCCCTCGCTGCCCACGAGGAATGGATGGTTCATCATATGGATGTGAAGTCGGCATTTCTCAACGGCGATTGGAGGAGGAGGTGTACGTTGCGCAACCACTGGGTTTCATCGTGGAAGGACATGAAGATAAGGTGCTCAAGCTAAACAAAGCTCTCTACGGGCTCCATCAAGCTCCCCGTGCTTGGAATGCCAAATTGGATAAGACTCTGACATCGATCAGGTTCCAGCGCAGCGAATCTGAGCATGCCGTGTATGCACGCGGTGTCGGCTCGAAGCGTCTTCTTGTGGGAATCTACGTAGATGATCTAGTCATCACCAGCAATGATCAACTGGAAATTGACAAGTTTAAGACTAAGATGAAGCGGCTCTTCAAGATGAGTGATCTCGGCTTGCTTCATTTCTATCTCGACATTGAGGTGCAGCAAGGTCCTGATGGCATCACCTTGTGTCAGTCAGGCTATGCGCGGCAAATTCTGAAGAAGTCGGGGATGGAAAATTGCAACCCGTGCCACACACCCATGGAGGAGCGGTGCAAACTTAGCAGAGACAGCACTGCACCTACTGTATTCACTGAGTATTGTCGGGAGCCTAAGGTACTTTTTTTGATAAAGGATTAAGATCCGGTCTCTGCAGTTGCACACAACCGAGTTTTACAAATAGCGGGAGCCTAAGGTACTTGGTGAATACTCGCCCGGATCTTGCTTTCTCTGTTGGCTATGTGAGTAGATTCATGGAGAAGCCAACCACTGAGCATTTGGCGGCAGTGAAGCGCATCCTACGTTATGTCGCCGGGACAATCAGCGCTGGATGTCACTACCCTAGAGCAACCGGCACATTCCTAACCGTGTACAGTGACAGTGACTTGGCCGGAGACATTGATACACGCCGGAGCACCAGTGGAGCTATGTTGTTTTTGGGCAAGTCCCTGGTGAGTTGGTACTCACAGAAGCAGAGAGTTGTAGCGCTCTCCTCCTGCGAAGCCGAATACATGGCAGCGACGTCGGCCACCTGCCAGGGTATTTGGTTGGCGAAACTTCTAGCAGAACTCAAATGCAGAGAGAGCGCAGCCCCTTCACTTTGAAAATTGATAACAAGTCAGCGATCGCCCTCAGCAAGAATCCCGTTTTCCACGATTGGAGCAAGCATATTGATACAAGGTTTCATTTCAGCAGAGATTCCGTGGAGCAAGGGAAGATTGATGTTGATTACATCGGCACTGAGGGACAACTAGCAGACATTCTAACCAAGCCATTGGGACGCCTGAAGTTCACTGAACAACGTGCTCTGATTGGCGTTATGGACGTGCACAGGGATTAGGGGGTGATTGTTAGTAACCCTGTGCACGTTAGCATCTAGTTTATCTCTTTATTGCATTAAGCTGAGTATTTCATAGTATTGCTTAATATTCCCTCTGTTAGTTGCATAAGGGCATGTACAGTGGTATAGACGGCAGCTGTCTATATTATATCTCCACATCATCTATAGACAGCACTAAAAATAACTCGTACAATGGATCGTCTATATAGTTGTTTGTAATGGTCTCTCATCCAATTAACAGACTGTCTATACAATGGTACATACAATAGAAAGCTGTCTATAAGGCCGTCTGTTAAATAGTAGACAGCAACATTCTCTCTCCTCCACATCACCTAAAATCTTAGGTGACGTGATCTTACAAACAGCTGACATGTACCATTGTACATGCCCTAAGCGCAAAGTCAGGTCAAGCCGCAAGAATAGCTCGTCGTGCTTTCTCTGTTTTCGGTATTTCTGTTCAGTATCACGTTGTGCCGGAAGTGCTGGTTAATGTGGCGTGTAAGTAGGAGTTTAGTTTGTTTCTCATGCATAATAAAAAGGGAGAGAAAACAACGGAAAAGCTGCAGCCTGATTGCAGCACAAAATTCAGTCTGTTCTTTGTTACGTGAGAGCTTGAGCAAGTTCCTCTCAAGGCGAATTCTAGTAGTCACCATTATCAGTGTGCTCTCACAGAGTTTAAAGGCCTGTTTGGAACATGCACGCATCATCATCATCATCAGTGTGATCTGTAGCAAGCTAGCTAGCTATTGCTACAAGAAGCAACAGCTCCAAGGAGAAATTCAGGAAGCATACGCCCGGCAAGAACTCACCTCCACGACAGATATGGACGGATGGAAGCGACAAGTGGGGCTGGACCGAGCACGCGCAAGCTAGCCGCCACGGCTGGCTCGTTTGCTCTCACGACTCATGTGCAGAGCATCGGCAGCGGCGATGGTCGCCGGATGTGGGCGAGGGGAAGGCCGGATTTGGGGAACGAATGGAGACGACGAAAAGGAGGGACAAGTGATTTTGGGCCAAAAATAAAACTGAATATACCAGAATACAGTGGAGAGGGCAAATCCTAGCTATTTCTGTCTTAGGAGTGGCAATTCATCAAGAAAAATCTTATAAGTGGAAACTCTTAAAACCAGAGCCTGATGAGTGGCAAATCATCGATTTTCCCTTTTATTAAATGAAACCGCAGCAATTGCTGTTCACAATCCAGCACAACTATCTTCAACCTCTGTATTACATGTTTTTCTGAAATGAAGAACTGATCCCAATTGAAGTAGACTATCCTATTACATCATATCCTCCAAGCTTCTCTTACCTCCAGTCTTAGCTGAAAGAATAATAGACAGCAAGAAGCGCATGTTGAAGCATCCGTCGGTCAACAACACCTGCTTGCGTCCCGCAGGATTGAAATAGTTATGAAGCAGCACACTCTTTCTTTATTTTTTTTTCATAATGGTCACAGGAGCTTTTAAGCAGTGGTACATTCTGAGCTGATAGCGGCCACAAGGAAATCTGGCATATACAGAGGAAATCGGCGGCACACTCTTGATCAGCATAAACGTATAAACCAAAGAGGAAAAGATCCTATAGACAAGGATGGTATAAGCGCCTTAACATATATAGAGATGGTAAAAGCGTAGGGAATTCCGCTTGGTGGACCTCCTCTCGCCTCGCGGTGATTTCCCCTAGACGAAAGGAGTTCGATAGGGTCGTCACATATTGCCTATGGAACCTATGGAAAGAAAGAAATTGTAGAATCTTCCAAAATACCTACAGCACAGTGCAGCAGGTGGTTGATGCAGTGGCCAGGAATGTGCAGAACCGAACGGTGGCTTACCAGATGCTATGATTTCTAGTTTCCAGATCTTTTCGTTGCTTGCCTCAAAAAAAAAAAACCGATCAAGTCTATCGCTCTATTGATGTTGTCATTGAGTGGGTGGTTCTATTCTTTTGTGCTTCGTGTGGTTCTTCGTTAGAAGAACTCACTCTCTCCAAACTGCTGTAACCTATTCCATTATTCTCTTTCTTTAATGCATACGGCAGTGCTCCTGCCTTTTCGTTCAAAAAAAAATGCTTAGGGGGAAAAAATAGTTCGATAGAAGAAAGTCCTGTTCAGTTCATACCTGAAACGAATCCTGATCGGTTTAAATCATTATTCTCTAGCTGGCTTCATCCGGCTTCTTCATATAGTATTGATTTCTTGTTTTGATCTCGAGTATGGGGCGGTTGGGATGGATGCCTGCTGCGCCCCTGATGTCACCATCCAAGGCCTCCACCTCATCAACCACGGCATCAAAGCAGTTGATATCAACAGTGATATGTTTGAGGCCTGAAAGATGATGCAACCCAAAAAATTTGGCCGCCACACTTCAACTGCCACCGTGCCTGCAAGTCAAGTTTCAGCCTTTGGAGCTTTGGCATGGAACCTGGCTCAAACATCAACCCCACCCCATCCGCACCACCAAATTTGAACCTCACCAAACGCTGGAATCCTTGGCTGTTGACGACCTGCCTTTGGTGGAGGACGTCATAACTTAACCTCAAGGTAAGAGAGAGCAGCGCAGGTAGACTTGCGAGAATCTTGAAGCCTTCCTCTCCCGCTTCACGAACATCTTCAATATAGAGGCGGGTGAGGTTGATAAGCGAGCCGATTTGACTTGTTATGGTGGGGATTCTACAGACAAGTCTCTGTAGAGGTGTAGGGGAGCCACACGAAAACATGCATGAAAATTCAGCATCAGATTTTTATTATTTTAGATGAAGGAAGATTTTATTAATCTCAAGAACATTACATCAAGATGATACAAGTCCTTAAAATTTCTTTCGGCCTCTGCTTAACAAGAAGCACACAGCCCTTAAACAAAACAAAAAAAAAGGAAAAAAGAGAACGCGTAAGCAATCCGGCCACCCCCTGGATTTCCAATATTCTGGGTGCCACAATCTGGCAACCCCCTGGATTTCCAACATTCTGGGCGCCACCACCAAGAACACCGCGGCTAATTGAATCATTGCGCCCCCCAAAATCTTGAATGCGATCACAGACTCCATACCGTCCATGACCACCAACTTGAAATCTCGGGGGACGAAGACCACCACGAGCAGGACAAAGTGGACCACCATAGCTGCGACCATTAAATCGATCGCCACCAGCAGCCGCCGTTCCACCTGCCATGACTGCTTTAAATTGATTCTTAAAGCATCACCCAATATCCTGCACATCCGGATACACATCGCCAAGAATCGCGCGCCCTCATAGAGAGAACGATAGATCCAGCCCACCGCCGATCGGCATCAGATATCTCCATTTCCCAAATGTCGAGTGATCGGAGGCCGCTAGCGATAAGTTTTGAGAGAGATGAGGTACATGCTTTCATGCGACCTTCATCACAGTGTGACTCCCACAAAATTTTTAGTGCCCTCAGTTTGGTCAGCTCGCCGAGTCCTTGGACAGACTTTGTTGATGAGTTGGCGATGTTGATGCGTGATAGCTCCTCCAGGGCTTGCAGACTTCCGATTCTGTCGGGCAATGCCATATGGTATTCACCAATAAGGTGCACTAGTTTCTGTAGTTGAACAATACTTGTTGGTAGCTTTGAAATATAATAGCACCCTCTCAGATCTAGAATCTCTAGAAGCTGCAGCTTGCCGATTGCTTCTGGGAGCTTGCTGAACCCTGCACCACTTTCGATTTTCAGGTACTTCAACTGGCAGAAACTTCCAATATATTCCATATGGCTGTACTTCAAACTCGATCTCCCTTCTATATTCAGCACTCGCAAGACTTGGCTTTTCGAAAACTGAGTCATACACTGCTCTGGGAGAACATATCCAAACATATGAACAGATCGAAGATGGGATGCATCTTTCATTGCTTTTGCTAACTCTGAAACTTCACAAAACTTTGCTTGGAGTGATAACCTGCGAATCTTGTTTGAAGAAGTTCCACAAAAATTGTCACCATTCAATGTAGCGACAAAATTGTCTTCCACAGCCTGAGATATAAGAAAGTCAAGTACGATATCATGAACTCTGCAGGATTTCACTGTTTTGCCATCTGCCCTAATCTTTGTTGGTTGGATCATGCTTCTGTTGATAAGCTCATTTAGGTAGCTTTCTCCTAGTTGTTCCATACTTTCTCTGTTTTGCCCGGGAATCAATCCTTCTGCTACCCATATCCATATCAAACGTCTGCTATCAATGGAATAATCCTCCGGAAATACACTTAGATATAGCAAACAAGACTTCAGATAGTGAGGAAGGTCAAAATAACTGAGGAAAAATATGCTTTTCATTTTTTCAACAGAAGAACCTTTCTCCACATCAGAAGAAATAGAGTTCCGAATTTTGACCCAAACTTCCACTGTTGGACTTTTGTTGGCTAATAAACTAGCTATACAGATTATGGCCAATGGCAAACCATCACATTTCCTCAAAATTTTATTGGCTACCTCTGTCAATTCTTGAGGACAATCTTCGCTAGAACCAAAGACTCTTGTATTGAATAAACTGTGGGAGTTATCTTCACTTAGAGGCTTTGCTTCATACATACATGATTTGGCCACATCTTTAATGCGTGTTGTAGTAATTATTCTACTTCGGTTACCATTAATAGGTAAGGCAGGTTTCAAATGTTCCCATGCTGATATGCTCCAGATATCATCAATAACGATGAAGTATCTATATGCATTTGTTCCAGAATTGCGTTAGTAAGGCTACCATTATTTTTTTGTATTGTAGTACTGCCTACGTGCAAAATGTAGAGCATATTTTTACTAAGCACAAAATTAATAACGTGACAAGACTGACAATCATGCAAGACAAAATGACCAGGACGATGTGTGTAATATGCTCCTCATTATTACTCCATCCATTACCGAATACATATCATTTTAGCTTTCAAATCAAGGTAACATTTCAATATTTTTTCCTTCTATACCTCTCCTCTTTAGCTATTTCAATGTCATTTGCCACCATGCACTAGAGTAAAATATACTATCCAAAGATATAATAAAGAGGGGTAATAAAGTGTTTCGTAGATATGCCTTTGGTGGAAGTATAAGAATCTAGGATGACATTGTAACATCCCAAAAATTCTAGTAAAATAAAAATAAATATTTTAAATTTTAATAAGATTATTTCTGAGTTTTCTCGGTATTATTGATTTTTATTTGGATTTATTTGGATTTTTTGTGTCGTGAGAATAATCAAATAAAAGAAGAATGAGAGTAAGAAATGGGAACAAGGTGAAATGGTAAAAGTAAAAATTTATAAAAATTACCATCTAAACCCTAGGCCTGCAGAAAAATTATTTTTCCCACAAATAAATTTTTATGAACAGGAATGAGACTTAATAATTGAAAAGGCAATTGCTTTGACTAAGAACAGTGCAAAGTCAGATTTAATGTAAAATATGTAAACTCTATCCCGACCAGATAAAATTACCCTACTAACCTCAATATGTTACCTACTCCCAGTAAAAATCTCAGAAATTTATCCTGTTATATAGGGCGGATAAAAATTAAAAAACAGAAATAAGAAAAATCTGAAAATGGAGTGTCAGAATTTTAATTAAATAATTACCGAATATATTAACTAAAAAATTATATAAAAACACTATATGATTATTTAAAACTCATATAAAAAGTTTAAAAATAAATAATATCATTAACGCCCTTAAATAAATCATAATCCAAAAATTAATTTTTGAGCAGATAGTAATGTCAGAATTTTAATTAATTCCTGTAGAACTTTTTGACCCAAATATTTTACTGGAGGTAGTACATTAACTGGATACCTTGTTAACAAATTGTTGAAAAATTTGGGCGGTGATTAACGGCCGTTTTAATGCAATTCATGCGCTGTCTGACTTGAGTTTATCCTTTTGACTCCACCATCTCGCCGACGTGTGGGCCCGGTCACTGTTCTTTCAACCACTTGCTGGCAGTGGCACAATAGCCCTCCTCTCACTGTCGGTGGCCCCAACCCCCACATGTCAGCCACCGCTCCTTCCTTCTCCCCCTTCTTCTCTCCCTTTCGTCGCGCGGCTGAACTCTCTCTGTTCTCTCTGCCTTTCCAGCGCCTTCTCCACTAACTTCGGTACTAGCTGCACCGCCTATTCAATCGATCGCTGCCACGATGACTCCAGCTCTTTTGCGCCATACCCGAGCCACGTCGCCGGCATTTAAGCGCCGCTCCAGCTCTGCCTCGCCGCACAGAACCGAGAGAGCACGCGTTCCATCACTGGCGATCCTTTTGGCAGCTATAAATATCAGCTTCGCGTTACGATTGAGCTCCTTCCTTCCTTCCTTACTCATTCGCTTAGCCGCCTTCTTCTTTTGCCAGCCAAACTCAAAGACTCTAGTTGAAGACCATCCATTCCTCACCATTTTCACTGAGCACCAGCGAAAGGGGAGAAAAGACCAATTCAAGTCGTCCGGTGAAAGTTATTCCAATTCCTTGAGCATATAACGCCTTAATGCCTCACTGATCACCCCACAAGCCTCATTTTCAGTCCCTCTTGCCTGCAACACCGCCGCCGCCACAACACTTCTTCCCCAAAGCCGGCGCACAGTAGTAGGCCGCCATGGCCAAGCTCTGCTTCGGACAAATACAAAAATGGAACCTCTACAACTCTCTGATGCTTGAATCCTTAACCATTCGAGCTCATTTGTACTGGTTCATCTTCCACAGCTAGTCGTCACCTTGGCCACCGCCCTTCCTCGGTGGCGACTCACCTCAGAGCCTCTCCGTTTGAATCGGTTCCACTAACAGATGCACCTTGCCAAGCTCTTGCTCCCTGTGCAGTATCCTTCACCAGAAATAAGCCGTAAATCCACTGCCGGCAAGCCCTAATCGCGTCTCTGTTTTGTCTTGTTGACGCGTGGGACCCCTGGTCAATCACCTCTCCTCTAGCGCGCATTTTTTCTCTACCCGGTGGACCCTCCTGGTCAGCCAGAGCAAGAACTTCAATTCATCTGGTAAAAGGCGCCTTCTCTGAATCAAAAGCGTATTTTCCTTTTCCAGTTTTTTCCAAACCGAGCTGATTTCAATCTTGAATATCTTTTGCATCTTTAATCCAAATAGGGTGAAATAAAATTTTAAATTCATATGAAATAAAATAATTGCAGAATATACAAAATTATTTTGAAAAATATTTCTGGATAAATTTGAAATTCAAATTTAAAGAAAAGGGCTAAAAATGTGCTATGTATAAAATTTTTGTAAATGAACTTAGAATCACCTAAAACCATTTTTATTGCAATCCTCATGCTACCAGAAACATAAATATATAAAAATATTTGAATTTCACTTATGTTTGAATCATTTTCTGCAAAAGAATAACTTCAATGCTTTAAATATTCAAAAGGAATAAATGGTACAAAAGAAATTTAAAAGTAAATAAAAATTGGTTTCTAAATAGTAGTATGATATTTGTATGCCTGAAATTGCTAAAATATTTAAGTAATGAATTTGACTCAAAGTTATGCTATGAATTGAAAAATGAACCGATGAAAATGATGTATGTGCTGTACATATGTATAAGCATATAACAATCAATAATAGTATCGATGTATATATATGTATATATATAAAGTATTCAATGACTGAGCACAGATATAAATATGTATCAAAATGAATAAATTATCACTATCAAAATGTTGAATGAAATATCACATATACTCAAATGCAAAATAAATAAAGAGCATAAATCGTATCTATGTAAACAAATGTGTATATATAGGTTATGAAAAGCAAGTCTTGATTCATGAAAAACTGGATTCTAAATATCTTATGTAATCAAACTATTTGTTCCAGCAAAAATCGCTATAATAAGGTTATAAATAACACTTAGACAAATAGTTGAAATTTCAATACTTGTATATTTTGAATAGTTATATCTTGCGTAAATTAACTTCAAATTTGGTGAAACCAAATTCTGTAACTCCGAAAAATAATACCCTTGTTAGTTATGTAAAAATATCCTATTTTTGAGTAAATTTGAATTAAGTTAATATTAAGCCTTACTGATCACTTACGTAGAAAACATCTCGGATAATAGCCAAATATCATGGAACCAACTTTAAAGAACTCTTAGAGTCATCCCCTACTTATGCCTAAAAAATGGATAAATTATCCTATAAGCTATAGTCACAAACGTCAATCGAAAACTGAACCTTTATCGCTAAACTTTAGAAACACTTAGACCTTTTTGGTAGCCCGTAAAATATCTTGGCTAAATGGAAAAGTTCATAGGAATGACCCAAAAACTCTCTTCATAATATGTACTAACATAATCTGGAAAAATATTTTATTTAGTACTTGTTCTGTATATAAATCTTGCTTCTGCAAACACCTTTCGTGAAATAGTCGCGTAGAAAGCTAAACCAATTAAGCTTTTTCAGCGGCTTGTAGAATAACTCGTCTAAATGCAAATTTTGGAAATATCAACATAGAAACGATATTTGGTATATGGACTATCATATTCTATAAAAACATGCTAGTTACAACTTGTTTATCAATGAGATCTAGCTAATTCAAACCCTTAAGTGTTAACCTTGGGCTTCACCTCACCGATTTCGTAAACGTAAACTTTATAATGTCATATAAGCTATTTCAACAATGAATATAATATATTGTCCAAATCCTAAAATTAATGAAATTAGCTTAGTAATGCTTTCCAAAGTATAGATTACCCTATTCTAAAGAATAATCTTGTTTTGTCATGATTTGCATATAAATCCTGTTAGCAGAATAACCTAAAGTATTATGATTTCTGAACTTTATAATATGAATAGTCGAACTCGGTAATAATGAAGAAATTTGTAGATAAGTTATTTGTATCACCAGAGCCTTCTTAGAAACTGCGAATATGTATCCAGTAGCCTGCTTTAGCAGATCTATCATGTTCGAACCCGCTTTTTAAGCAAAAATCAATTATGGATTAAGTGCTATTTGTTCATATCATTCAGCAAGATAACTAATATTCTAATTCTATTGATCTAAATAATTTTTGCATCTTGAATTCAAAATTATAAATATAAAAGTTCATAATTTTAGCTTCTTGAATTAGTAAAGCAAGAATAGATAATCTATTTAAGGAATCATTCGTCGTTCAACCTAAGAGCTAGTAACAGTATGAATGTCGAATCATTTAAAACACGAGAACTTGAAATCATATAATCCAAACCCTATAATATTCCTGTTTTCTTCAGTGAGTCTTTATTTGGTTCTCTGTCTATCTTCTTTTGCCCTTATTGAAGTTTCTTATTTGCTCTTTATTGCTTTTAGTTAGTATCGATGTGTAGTACCCGACGTCTCTGATTCCATCATCGCCATCGTCGGCCACAATCATCGACTTCGTCAAAACCAATGATTAAGCAAGGCAAGCACCCCTTTGATCATATTGATCCTAGTATTTAATTTTTCTTTTTTTATCAAATGGTTTCATGCATACGTTTATTTTCTGTAAATTCACTATTTTGTGGTATTGGTAGTTATACTTGTTGTCTCATGAACCTTCCTTGATATGTATTACATGTGAACCTTGAAAACCATAGATTAAGGATAGGCATTACTTAATGTCATGATGGGTATATGCGCTTACATATTATTCATGCTTAGCCATGCTTTAGAATCAACAGGGTAGGTGATTAGATCAAAATTTGTTTCCTGAGAATTTAAAATGGTTGGAAATGGCACTGTTGGTTGCTGGTATTTTGATTAAAAACCCAAAATAAAACTATGGTTTTGACACAGGTGATTATTGGCAATAGCTGGCTGTGCAAAGGGAATTGCACGTAGTGTGGGGCGAAGTATCGCCCGTGTTGGATTAAGGATCGATCAATGGGATGTTATTGATCCAAGAATTCCGTAAAAACCACATATGCTGGGATGGGGTAACCTTAAACCAATTATCTAGTTTAACTTTGCACTTTGGAAGGCCAAAGTACACTACTACAGAACGGCACATCAGAATCGGTTCTTTTTTAGCATTAGAATCGGTTCTAGTGGCGATACGATGTCCTTAGATAGTGATGAGGTGGAGCTATTAGAATCGGTTTTGACCCGATCGTGATAAAATGTCATCAGAATCGGTTCTTTAAGGGAAATGATTCTGATGACCCCCTCATCGAAATCGGTTCTTTAAGGAAATGATTCGATGACCCCTCATCGAATCGGTTCTTTAAGAAAAGTGATTCGATGATCGCCATCGAATCACTTTTCTTAAAGAACCGATTCGATGAGGGTTATCGTAATCACTTTCCTAAAGAACCGATTCGATGAGGGTCATCGTAATCACTTCCCTTAAAGAACCGATTCTGATGACCCATTGGGGTGTGCCATTTTTGCAAATTCTCCAAAAAAGCACCTGATTAAATTCTCAATATAGAATGCACAATATATATCATCACATTCACGAGCGAGAACACGAATGCATATATCACATTCACGTAACGTAAACGCTTTAATTACAACACATATATATCATAGTCGCTCACAATATACAACTCAAACATGCTTGACAATCAAGACATGGACTTCCTCCGATACATATCAAATTGACATATATTATTAATATTGTTTTCATATGGACTAGTAGGATGCTTCAGATCTCTAAACCTGCCATCCTCTCGATATAACTTCTAACCAGACCATCGCATAAGTGGTCTCGTAAATTGTTGAGTGCTTTGTTGTCTAAACTCTTCCGGGGATATTGATCTTCCGCAAAATAGAAATGATCAGATTAATTTCAGTTTCAAAATTTCTATGTAAATGGCTAAGTATATTATTATGCACGCACATATACCTTAGGGAAAAGTTGTGAGTTGTCGACCACGATGAGCATGTGCTTTGCATGACATAGAAGCCGCAATGGTCACCGCTGCCTGTTGATGGCACTCGTGAAGAGAGAAAAGAAATTCAGCCCACGAAGATTAGATGTCAAAAAATTAATCATATATATGCTAGGCACGTGTACCTTAAATCGCTTATATCGCAGTGTCTTGCCCTTTTTGTCGTCGTGCGGCCCTCCTTCATCGACATAGTCCGAGAAACCCCTACATACATTGGAGAGCACCATTGAGTCAAAAAATAAACGTAGTTAAATTCCTCGATGTGTTAGGTTTCAATAATGCGCTTACTTACGCAAAGGAGGCTTGATCGCGATGCCATCGGTATCTTCTCGATCGAGTTAAATGTGTAGATGTGTTTTCACTCGAACGAGGACGAGTAGAACCCAATGGTTGCTTATTAAATAAAATGTAGTGCAAGGAAATAAGTTTACATACGGTTTTAAGTGCGTATAAGTAATTGAATCGAAAAGTACTACTTACTCCTCGTGGTACGGCAATACAATGAAGTCCTTCGACTCGACTTGCAATACCCCTTGATGTAGCTAGCAATGAACCCCGTTGAAGCCTAGCCATGATCGCAGACACAAGCTCGGTCGACAAACCCAACTTCGTAGATTAAATCACGGCTCGTTGTCTCATTATCCCGCAACTCGTGTTGAATGTGAGAAAACATAATGCAAAATCCTATAAAAGTCATGAGCGCAAGCTATATGGTGTGATACTCACAGCGTCCATGATCGTAAAGTAGAAATATCGACGGCTTTCATTTGGTACACACGGAATAGATCCTCAAAATTGACGGGGAATGTTCCATGCTCCTCACGGTGAAAATGTACCATTTTATACTTCACGTTGAAGTCGACTCGACGCCTTCCCCTTCACCTTATCAAGGTACCATCCATGGAGGAGGCGAGTCCACTTGCCTAGATCATTCGGCCAGGCGATGCAATCAGGGGCTTTCCATGCTCGTAGGCCTTATAATCATACTGAGGTGCTCAGGGCTCTGGCCGACTCTTCTTTCTCGGGTCAAGGAGTCTCCGAGGTCGGGCAAGGGCTTTTCAGTATCTTAAGGGCGCCAGGCCTCTGCGCCTTGCCCTCTTGGCGGAAGGAGTCTCGGAGGCCTCTTGTGGTTGTACGGGAGTCTCGGAGGCCTCCTGTGGTTCTACGGGAGCAGGAGCAGGAGGAGGCGCAAGCGCAGGAGCAGGAGCAGGAGCAGGCGGTGTAGCAGGAGCAGGATCAGGCGCAGGAGCAGGAGTAGGAGCAGGAGCAGGCGCAGGAGCAGGAGCGGGATCAGCGCAGGAGCGGAGGCGAGGAGGCGGTAGGAGGAACCTACTGAAGCACGCATATATTTAACTTCTGCGCAGAGTACTTGAAATGGTAGAGAAGACGTGGAGGGACTTTTTACCTTGACCAGTACGACACCCGTCGTGGGCCACTTGATGAACGACATGCGTGCTTGCCCGAGAGTGGTGATATCTTCGTTGGGGGGGGGGAAATCGAGCACATGTGATAAGAAGTCTTCGTGGGCGAGTCCACCGCACCCTCATGTAGCCCTTCCCCACAGTCGACCATGCATAGTGTCGGTCTCGTTGCATGGAAATGCAACCCGCACAGGCACCTCGACGGAAATCCATCCTCCGTCATGATGGTGAGTCGGCACTTCGCAGCACCGCAAGAAGTGTACAACTTGAGGAAAAATATTGCGGGAGTTACACTCGTAGCTTTAACTCGAAAATTAATTATTACCTTCACCGGGATCGGTCTTATCATTTTTGGAACCACACCGCTAGGTCGGGCACGACTTCTCTATGACAATCGAGGGCATCCGGCTCGACTGGGAAATCATCGCCATCATCTCGGCCCTCAGCGATCCTCACGTGCCATCATCTCCCTCTTATCTCCTCCTCACGTCGTGTCATCTCCCCCTCATCTCCTCCTTAATCTCCTCCTCACCGCTCCCTTAGTGTGTCCTTGAGGCGCCCTCACGTGCTGCCATGACCTTGATACTGGCAACGTCATCTTGAAAGTAGGACTTCTTCGTGTGTCCCGCCCCTACGGCAAGCACCCGCCCCTTATGGTCGGACTTCCCGATCGCAGACGACAGGATGTCCTGCGACCCTTGGCTCAGGAAGGTCCCCTGTTCTTTTCGCTGGCTTACCTCTTCCTGTAATAAGCGAGTACGAATTAGATTTGAAATACAACAAGTTGGGTCAATTGTATTGTACTAAGTTAGATGTCTTACGATGGTAGAGACGACTTGAGCGGTAGTAGGGTTTGCAACTACAAGCTGCCCGTCAGGGGTTTTCTTTGTCCTCGCTAATACCCAGTTGCGTGCCCGCTCCTCAGATATGTGGGAGTAAGGCATCACCGTCCCGGAGTGAGCGCACTCCTCGGCTTGTCGCGCCCACTCTGCCTTCTTCCCCTCATAGCCGCCTGTACCGAGGTGGTGCGGGTGCGTGTTAAGCCTCCGACGGTGGTGTTCCTCTCTCTCACCGTTGCTGCTATGCATTACCCTTCATCCTCATGAACTCCGCCCAAACATCGGGGTCACAAATGGATACTTCTCGAATGGTGTATGGCCTTTCAAAGACGTATCTGCAGTGCATAAGGGTCTTGAAGTGCCTCAAGGCCACACCCATCCTCTTCAAGGCGTCTGCCTCGCCTGTGGGTTCATCGTCCTCCTCTATAATCCATTTACTCTTAACCTCGCCCCACAACCGATTCTTACGCTTTCACGACTTCCTTTCTCTAATCCTTAATTGTTATGGGCACTCTCTCCTCACCAATTGGCCAAGAAATGACCAGTATCGCCCCATGTACTTAGGAGGGCCCGTGCAGCACCCGTGGCATTGAAGCGAGAACCTGCGGCGTTCTCCCTCAGAGCCCCTTTGTTTGGTCCTCGGGTCTTCCTCACCTTACTCGCCCTTGAGTAATTGGAACCATGCTCGCCCCTCAAGAAGACCTTCTACTGTCATGCGACGAGCCGATGCTCTCTAGTTGCGACATTTTGAGTTTTCTTATCTGATAAGGTCATATGTGTGACATGAGAGAAAGCAATTTGAAGCTACTATATGCACTTGACAATAAATCTTGTAAAGGATCAACAGATAATTCATAGTATGCAATTGTTTCGAACAAAAGTATATCTATTGACCAACTTAATAAGTTGGAATGATAACTCCTAATCTCTAAATTCGAACGGATACATGTGGGTTACGCAACTTAAACTCTAACCTCTGCTCAGATAAAAAACAAAAGCCCATTCCATATGACAAGTGAATTTAGCACTAGCAGATGTTTACTTACACCAACAAGTTTCAGATTTGACAACATCAACAGAGAATTTGAGCATTAATGTACTAATGCAAGAATAGCAACACAAGAAGGTCAAGTTAGTAGTTTACATAACATGCAATATCTGTTGACCAACTAAATACGTACCAACGATAACCCCTAATCTCTAAATAGGTTTGGTCCTAATCCCATTCGAGGATATGTGGTTCGGGCAAGTTCTTAAGCGTTGTACAACCAGAGAAAATTTGGCAAGATCTTCATCGCTCTCCGGATACACGCCTCGACAACAGGTCAAGAGGGGTGTGTATCCGGAGAACACCAGGGAAACGCTACCGAAATCAACTCTGAAGTTGTACAACATAGCTCAGGAACTTGCCCGAACCACATATCCTCGAACTGTCCAAAAAACGTGGACAATTCGAGACTGCTCGCTTATAAATATGCTATTCCAACATATTTATAAATAAGCACTCTCGAACGGGAGACGTAGGTTACGCAACCTAAACTCTAACATATGCTGAGATAAAAACAAAAGTAATATGTTGAAAGTAAACACATGTCTAAACAAAAGTAATATGCTAAAAGTGAATATTACCAGTAAGCAAGAACTAAGCAAAAGTAAACACATATCTATTCCAGTCCCAGATATCCTCACAGAACACTTAAGCCCTCATGCAAGGTCCCCAAGTCAAACACATAGACTGGATTGTTGAAGTAAATTTGCGGTATTAGCAATTTTAACATGATTATATTTCCAAGTACGCTTAATAACCATGGACTAGATAATTCATAACAAGACATGTATGTGAAAAGGACTTTGACAGAAGATGTAACAAAGAAACTCAAGGTCATACACATGAACATGTATAAGACCATGAATAAATCAACTAACATAGAGCTCAAGTTGATTATTAGAGTGTTCTCGAGATGTCCGGTTGCCTTAAGAGGCCCTCCTCACCACAATAGACGAGAAACAGATAGATTTGTGACAACCTTTCCACAATTTCAATTCAATACTTGACAGGTTTTAAGTTAATCAAATGTCACCAAACATGCACAGCTTCAGAATCACGTCAACTACTTTATCGAT
The DNA here is from genome assembly GCA_036346375.1 of Guadua angustifolia. Taxonomy (NCBI): domain Eukaryota; kingdom Viridiplantae; phylum Streptophyta; class Magnoliopsida; order Poales; family Poaceae; genus Guadua; species Guadua angustifolia. Next base: position 224,448 of record JAYEVE010000445.1, on the reverse strand, counting down.
AGAAATTAGCCCTCGCAATCTCGGAATCATCACAGATTGAACACCTAATGAACTGAATTGAGACAAAGCAATTAACAAAAATATAGCAAAGTGAATATTACCAAGAAGCAAGAACTAAAGAAAATGACAAAGGAGCAAATTCCTGAATGAGCATTTCACTGTGAATGACAATTACACTAACCAAGTATATCACAATTATATATATATACCAGACTGTCAAGTTTGTTGTCACAAATCATCTATTCCAGTCCCAGATATCCTCACAGAACACTTAAGCCCTCATGCAAGGTCCCCAAGTCAAACACATAGACTGGCCCCTTTGCATTCACTTAAAATAATAAGGCACAGAAGAATAAAATACTTACAGGACAGTGGCGAACGAAATGCAAATGTCTAGGCTTAGAATTTGAATCTACTTCCAACAATCTTATCCTGACCTACTAATACCATTTTCCAGAAATTTACCACATTGAAATCTATATATTGTAGAAAATGACGACATTGTATGCTCCTAATAATATAGCACCATTTCTATAACCGATAGCACGCAAAATCGATCCTTTGCTACATTCAGAACAAAACAACCCGGGATATTCCCCACGATCAACATTGCACTCAAAAACAATCGAGTCTTTACGAGCGATCGGGGGGAGACTGGAATCCCACCTGGGAGGAGAGGTCGGCGACAGTGAAGATGGCGGCGGCGGTGATGCTCTTGAAGACTGGAATCCCACCGGGGAGTGGGGGCGGCGTCGGCGTCGGGGCGGTGTGGGGGTGGCGTGGGGGCGTCCTCGGCGACGGGCGGGAGGCGTCTCGGCGACGGCGACGACGGCGATGGGGGGCACTTTCAAGGCGGCTAGGGTTAAGCGCGTGGAGCAGGTGGGCGCGAATGGTTATGGGCCGGGTTTTAAGAATTGCGTTAGTCATTAGTATTACTCTTTTAAGAAAACCGACATCGATGCTTAATCATTAGTATCACTCTTTTAAGAAAACCGACATCGATGCTTCATCATTAGTATCACTTTTTAATAAAACCGATCTCGATGCTTTATCATCACTTTTCTAATAGAACACCGATGTTAGTCATTAGTATCACTTTTTTAATAAAACCGATATTGATTCTTTATCATTAGTATCACTCTTTTAAGAAAATCGATACTAATGCTTCATCATTAGTATCACTCTTTTAAGAAAACCGACATCGATAGCTTCATCATCGAGATCACTTTTTAATAAAACCGACATCGATGCTTGATCATCACTTTTCTAATAGAACATCGATGTTAGTCATCAAGATCACTTTTTTAATAAAACCGACAATCGATGTAGTTTATTGCACTATTCCTTTTCGCACATCCGCAAGTTCTGAATTTTCAGCATTTCATCAAAGAGAGAAAATGCCATAACTTTGTCATACATTGTTGAAATTATTAGAAATTTTGCGTAAACATATTTCAGATACCGCAAAACTTTTCATAAAATAATTTTTGAAAAACGACCTCATTCAAGAAATATGCCAAAATTCATTATGTAGACATGATTTGTGCGTAAAAGCGAGAAAAGTCAAAACTTTTTCAAATTAATCTGGAATTGTACGAAAATTTCCAGAAATGAACTTTCGACTATTTACAAGCTTTCCCAACAATAATTTCGTCAAATGGAATTTTCTTTCACAAATTATGGCACAAAGTGCAGGCATAAAGAGAAATTGCATGCATTTCCATCAAGCCTCCAAACAAAGAATTAATCACCTTGGATTTACAATACTATTTTACATACATTATAATAGTCCATTTATTTACAATATTTTCCTTCATGATGATCTACTCGCATGTAATTGGCTCCATGTGTGTCGTCATCCCCGCTAAGACAAGCCCCATCTGCAAATGAAGGTATCTCATCGAATTGGTTATACTCTTCTTCATCTACAACATCTTCAACTCCTACGATCCGTCTCTTGCCATGAAGAACGACGTGCAACCTTGGATTGGCCGGATCGCGCACGTAAAAGACTTGAGTTGCTTGCTTCGCAAGGACAAACGGATCATCTTTGTAGGCGAGTCTACTGAGATCCACAATAGTAAAGCCTCTCTTGTCGACCTTCACTCCATGTGGAAGTCGTACCCACTTACATCGGAACAATGGAACTTGGTATATTCCGTAATCGAGCTCTCAAATTTCTTCGATCATCCCATAGTAGGAGTTCATTGCGGTTGGGGAGACTGTTTTCGAGTGATGATCATCAGAGAAAGCATTTATACTCACACCACTGCTTTTGGACAAGACTTTGGCATCTTGACTCTCGAGGTAAAAGGTGTAACCATTAATATCGCACCCTGCCATGTCGTACATTAAATCTTGGTCCGTCACCAACCATTTTACATTCTCGATAAAGGAGACCTCCGCTTTTCTTTGAACCATGTGAGGAATCAATCATTGTGTTCTTGTGCGATGGAAAGCTCATCCATTTGTGGATTCTTTTCCCATAATATCAACTTATGTTTGCTTCGATGTATGGATCGAACCTCGCGCTATTCTCGCAAGATCGTGAAATGCGCCTTGCAATACATATCAAACCTCTGACTCATTAGTTTGGACCCAACGGTTCCTTTACCAAAGAAGTCCGCCTCATGACGAGATACAAGAACACCGATTGCTTGTCTTTTACCCGTAGTCCACGAAAACTCAATAACCTCTTCATCCCATAACCTTCAACAATACTACCCTCAAGCTTGACCGATTCCTCACGTCGACTTTAATATACCCATGTACCTCTCGAACGGATACATGTAACGAGGAAAGCGGGTCCACATATCTTAATCTCTCGATAAGGTGAACAACAAGGTGGACCATTACGCCAAAGAACGACGGTGGGAAATGCATCTCAAGGTGACACGTAGTCTGCACCACCTCACTCGTAAGTTGTCTAGTACATCGGGTCAATAACTTTGCAGAGATCGCATTGAAGAAATAACACAACTTTGTGATTGCCAACCCGACATCCTCTAGGAGAATATTTCGATTGCAACCGGAGCATTTGGGTCATCAAGACATGGCGATCATGGGACTTCATGCCCAACAACTTCAAATCATCCACAGACACAAGCTTCTTAATGTTCATGGAGTAGCCGATGGAACTTTAATACTTTGGAGACATTTGCAGAGATCTTCTTTCTCCTTCTTGGACAGGGTGTAGCATGCAGCAGGGATGTACGGGCCTTTTCCATCCTCCTCTATCACTGCAAGTCTGGGCCTGATTCCCATGTAGGCCATGTCGCGACGAGCATTGACACCATCTTTAGTCTTCCTGTGTATGTTCAGCAGATGCCAACCAAGTTGTCGCAGACATTCTTCTCAACATGCATGACATCAATACAATGCCGGACATCTAACTCCTTCCAAAGACGGTAAGTCCCGAATATTGACCTCTTCTTCCAAATGGTCCTAGGACTAACAGATTTACTGACTCTTTCCATATCGAACATCGATATCCTCTACACGTGAATATACTTGGCTTCCACTCATAGGATGCGGTCGCGACGGACTTCCCTCTTCCCATCAAATTTGTCATCCATCTTACTAGATCGATGACTTCGAGGTAGAAACCTCGGTGACCCATATACACGCTTTTCTTGGAATTCGCGACCATAGACTCTCGGTCTCCTCTTCACAAATAGGACACGCTTTGGCTCCTTTCAGATCAGAATCGCCAAATTACCAAGGGCCGGAAATCATTTATGGTGCAAAATACCATAGCCCGTAGGGTGAAATGCTCTCTTTGTACGCATCCCACACGACCCCCCTCATTCCACAATTTTACCAAATCCTCGATCAATGGTGCAAGGTACACATCAATATCATTTCCTTGTTTGGGTCCCGAGATTAGTAATGACATCATGATATACTTCCGCTTCATGCGCACCAAGGAGAGAGGTTGTAGATACACAATGAATCGGCAGTCTTTGTGATCGCTCATGTTACCAAACGGATTCATTCCGCTTGGACTCAACCCAAATCTTATGTTCCTCATTTCGCACCAAACTCCTCATGTTTCCAATCGATGTTTCTCCATTGAGCCGAATCGGCAGGTGTCTCACTTGCCATCTTCCTTTCGAGACTCGTAATGCCAATGCAATAATTTTGCCTCTCTCGGATTTGCAAACAACCGCTCCAGACGGGAATGATGGGCAAGTACCACAATACCTTGGCGGTGCACCTTTAGTGATGACCTCTTCACCGTCGTTGCTCGGCTCTTACGCTTCTCCTTTTGTTTGTACCGGGCACACCGCAAAGCCGGACAAACGTCAGCTCGATGTGCATTACGGTACAAGATGCAATCATTCTGACATGCATGTATCCTTTCTATTTCCATTCCCATGGGACATAGTAGCTTCTTCGCTTCATAAATGCTTGTTGGCAACTCGCTTTCTCCTCGGAAGCGATCCGATAGAAGAACTAGTAGTGCATTGAAACTTGTATCCGCCCAACGGTGTTTTGCCTTGATTCGAACAATGCAAGGACCGAACCCAACTCGGTGTATTCCGCTTTGCAACCTTGTGAACAGCGGTTTGGCATCGCCTTCTATCAAGCTTTTAAACTTTTCAAACTCTCTTCCGTGTAATTACCTCCACATCCCGCAACATTTGCTCCAAATTATCCTCCTCAAACATATCAGTCGCAACTCGCCATCCGGTTCCACCGTATCTTCGTTGCATATCGGAGGGTACTACCGCCTCCCGTGATGGATCCAACATGTGTAATTCCTCACGGCCACGTCGAATCGTGGTCCTCAATTTGAGATGAGTTGTTAAATCTCTTCGATTGGTGCAATCAATGCAAGGACAATATATGAAGTTTACACCCTCCTCACCATGTCGTCTTCGCAATTTTTTGAACTCCTTAACACCCTCTCAAATTCAGCACTCACACCGCTTTTACGATACATCCATTCCTCACGGTCCATCTGCAATTAAATTTCGCACAATAAATTAAGGAAAAATCGAGCGACAACTAGCTATAGCTATTTTAAATATTGAGACATCATTTCAATTAATATTACCTTTGCAAAATAGTGGATGTGTTCCAAGATATATAAATGTACTCACGATCGATACCTAGCTTCTTCCCCGGTTTAAAGCTTCCAATTCCCTACATAAGAGACATAAATTTTAACATCAACAACGATATCAAATAATCTAATTATATAGCTAGTGCAAGAGCTTGCAAATCTTTCTACTACAACTAAACAAATCAAGGGTACCAACGATGACTCCTAATCTCTAAATAGGTTAGGTTCTAATCCCATTCGAGGATATATAGTTGAGCAAGTTCTAAGCCAGGTACAACTCAGAGAAAATTTGGCAAGATCTCGCTATTCTCCGGATACACGCCTCGACAACAGTCAAGAGGGTGTGTATCCGGAGAACACCAAAGAGACGCTACCAAATCTACTCGGTTGTACAACACACCAGAACTTGCTCGAACTATATATCTCGAATTGTCCAAAAACGTGGACAATTCGAGATCGCCGCTTATAAATATGCCCTTTCGCTCAGCATATTTATAAATAAGCACCCTCGAACGGGAGACGAGGTTACGCCGCCTAAACTCTAATAACAGTTACCACATGATAGCAATAATAATTCCATATATATAAACAGAGATCGCACTACAAAATTAAATAGATATGCGCTTGTCAAATAAAGAGTGTGAAATCTGAAAGCACGTACACAATTCCAAAGGCAACCTAAACTTTATTGATGACATATCGAAATTACGAGCAAAATTGAAGGGGTTTAAAGAATTGCTGCTCACATTTTGAAGAAAACCGCAATAGAGGGCTAAAGAGGGAATCTCCTCAAGATAGGGTTTCAATTTTGCCCTCTTAATACCCACCCATGAGGACTTCAAATTTTCTCACCCAACTATTGCTTCCAACCACACAATATGAGCTATTTTCTCGGGCGGCGGAGAAATCTCCTCTGGAGCAAAAAAGAGAAGAGTTCAAAGGCAAGTGGTATATATAATCAGAATATCCCTAAAAATTCAAAAATAGGAAAAATAAAATTTTGAAATTTAAAATGGAAACAAATGTAAATTTCAATTTGAATCCAAATTTTAATTCAAAACAATGCCTTTTCCTCATTTTATTGCCGTCAAAATTTTAAGAAAAGGAAATTCAAATTGAAAAATGGTAAAATAACAAAAGAAAAAGATGGAAAAATATATATTGAAAACCTAATCATGATATTTTTATTATGAAATCCTGACAACCTTATATAGCTTTATTAAAAATATCAAAAATAAATAAAATTGTTTAGACACTTTAATAAATCAAAAATAGAGTAATCGAAATTCAAATATCATATTGTCAGAATTTTAATAAAATATTTACAAAGAATATTTAATTGGAAATTTTACTGGTCGTGTATTTTACCTTGCCGACATGGGTAAAAATCTTCACAAATTCTGGAGATATTTTACTGCATGAAGCTTGCGGTTAAAACATGATTTGTCTAGAACTCTTCTATAATTATCCTGTTTCAGTGACTGCCATGTGGGCCCGGAGTTACTGTGCAAGGCAGCTGTCCCCTGCCGACTTCCTCACTGCCAGCTCGCCCCACACGTCAGCCTGTTCCCGTATCTTCCCCGTTCTTCTTCTCTGCCCGTTTTCCTTGCGCGCCGAAACAGCCGAGCACAACCAGTTTTTCCCCCACTGGCTTTGCTCTCCGCTATTGCCTGCCATTCGCGCGCATCCTCTAGAGCAGCCAGCCATAGTAGCCACCCAGTTCCACACCTTCCCGGCGCTGGCTTTCTTCTCCTGCTCCGGTTGCCTTCTTTAGGTCCGGTAAGGTTGCAAAAGGGGAAAACCTTGCGCGAAGCTTCCTACTTCAAATTAGGCCGAATCAATTGAACTAAAGCCTCCTTGTCATCGCAGGAACTCGTCCAAAGCGCCAAATTCAGTCCTTTCATCTCCGTCGAAGATCTGCACTCAGTTCTTCCTTTCGCCAATAGTGCGCACGGTGAGAACCCCAACTCACATGCAATTCCTTTGAATAAAACGCTAAAATTAGATGCTTAATAACCACTGATACTCATACTGCCGAAAATCTCATAAAAGAGTTAAGCTTTTCGCGTTTTTGCTCACTGGCCATGGCCTCCGCCGCCTGTGCACGCCGGCGCGCCAACTCCGGCCGCCCCTGACCGAACCAACTCCACCCCTAGACTCGCATGAATGCACTGATGCTTAAGGAGCCACCGATTTGACCCCTCCGGTCTTCTCTCGCCAGCGCGGCTTGCTCCCGCCGCCGTCGCCATGTGCGTTCGTGGGCAGCATAGCTCCGGTCACCATTAGCCGCAACCAAACCTACCCCTAGATGCGCACGAGTACCCTGATGCTCGCCGTGGAACCGGTTCGTCGGAATCGGCCTCCCCTCGCCGGCGGTGAGCACGGATTCGAGCTCCTCTGCTCACGGTCGCTGCCGGGCGGGACCCTTTCATCAGCCATACACTGTGCTGCTGCCATCTGGGCCCGGCCCAACAGTGCCTCAGCTAGCCAGCCCCCAAAACCGGAAAACGTATTTCCAACCCGAAGGCGCACTTTCCGAAAACGGCAATTCTCCAATTTTCAGTATTTTCAGACTTTAGCATTTTCAAACGTCTATAACTTTTGAACCGTAAATCAAAATTTAATGAAATAAATTTGTAAATTCGTATAAATTCCTGTAGATACAAAATATGTAAAAATATTTTAAAATTAAATTTTTTTCAAAATTTTAATGTTAATTTAAAGAGAGAAATTTAAATATGTTATACATGAAATTTATGCAAATGAACTCGAAATTATCTAAAATAAATTTTGATAGAATCTTTATGATCCTAGGAACCTGAATATGCAAAAATATTTAATTATCATGTTTGGTTTAATTTATTTGAAATAGAAACTTGAATAAATGCTAATATGGTCTTTTAGCAAAATTTATGCAAAACAAGATCAAATTTGAAAATAACCAATTTTGGAAGAAACCTCAACTCCTCTAGAACCCAAATATATAAAAATACTTTGATTCTAACTTAGTTTGAATTATTTTCTAAAATCAATCGCTTTCGATGTGTTAAACATTCAAATATGAATATCTTTTGCAAAAAGAATGTAAATCATGTAAAACTAGTTTTGTGAGTCATAAAAAATTAGTAATAAACTTAGATATGCAAAAACAATTAGGATTGAATCTGAATAAAATTAGATTTGGAAATATATTTTCTTTGACACATAGAAACTTAAAATAGTTATTAACTTTGAGTTCATAAGGTCAAATAATGGTAGAATCAATTCATAAATATTAGTAAAATCATAAAAACCCAACTTTAAATCATGCCTTCTTTCTATGATTTATTTATATTTGGATTTTATCTGATTTCTTTTTGTCCCTATTGAAATTTTGTTATTCGTTATTTGTTATGTTCTTCGTTCGCGACGTGTAGAACCCGACGTCACTACTACTGTTATCGACTGCGACTTCAATTTCGTTGAAGACGTCAATAAGCAAGGCAAGCACCCTCCTTTGACCATGTTGATCCCAGTTTTATAAATGTTTTCATTAAATGTTTTGATTGCATGGGTATATTCATTAAACTCGGCTATGTTGTGGGTAATGGTAGTTATACCTGTTGATTCCTGAAATCTCCTTGCTATAAATGAATTTGTGAACCTTGATACCTTAGAATCATGGTTAGACATTACACAATGTCAATCTGGGTATACACGATGTTGCTTAGCCATGCTTTAGACTTAGTATACATCAAATTGAGATATTGATCAACTGATACTTGGATATGCTGAGGCATGATGATGATTCTTAGACATGTTGAGACATGATGGTGATTTTGGTTATTTTAAATGAAAATAAAATTATAATATTGATGCGGGCAATTATTGGCAATAGCCTGGTGTGCATGGATTTGCACGTAGAATAGGGGGAGAATATTGCCCGTGTCGGATTAAGGACCGAACTATGGGTTGTTTTCAGGCCAAGATAACCGTGCAACCACAAGTACTGGTATGAGACAGTCTTAACTTATTAAGTTACTTAAAACTGACTTTGCACATTGGTAGGCTGGAGTATTACGAGCTTCTTCAGTGACTGGTTGCTCGTAGGTGTACGTCATGCTATGAGATCACTATTTCACGTACAGCGAATGTACAAGCACCTTACTATTTCACGTCATGGATCAGACGTATATCTTTCACCACCATAGCATATCGTCACCATGCTTTGGTGCAAAGTTAGGATTAAGCAATGTAACGGTTATGTCATGACTCTCGTGGCACACCAAAGGAAGTGTGCTAATAGCTTGCACAAAGAGTTAAGTCATGTCTTGTGGGTAAAGCCGCATAACTCGCAGAGTAAAACTAATCGATTAGCGCTACCATGATCATGGGCACTTGGTAAAGTCATCACATAGTTAGTGTTTTATTTTATAAAATGTGGATTTTAGTATATGCTGTCAAGCATCATGATTTGGATTGGATATCCTTGTGAAAAGGAATTATTTCGGATTGACATGTGTTGTTAATGATTGATTCATGGAGATGATCAAAGGAACTGAGGTTCGTGAAAATTACTGTTTCATACTTACATATTAAATTGCTTTTACTTAAATTCCGTTTATGTTTTATACTTCAGTAAATTCTTTTGCAAATTAGCTTTCTGCAAATTAACCATGAAAGCCTTTCCTTTGAAATGGCCTGCATATATTATAGGATTTGATAAAGTCTTGCTGAGTACGCAAGTACTCACCCTTGCTTATTCGTGGTTTTTAGGTGAAGAATCAGAATAGCTCGACGTAACTTATTTGACGCAGGATTCGGGAATGTTAACGAGTTTTTCTAGGGATTATACCTTGTCAGTTGCCTGAGGGATTATATGGGCATACTACAAGACTTTAATTTTTTTTCCGCTGCATTTCTCTAAATTGTAAGACTTTATTGTGTATATTACCTTTATTATTTGCAATAAAGAGTATGGATGTGATATCAATTGTTGTAAATGTGCGTACTAGCTACTGATCCAGGGACTAGTACTGTGTGCACATGAGATTTCCATTTTTGCACTTATGTAAAAATGGGGGTCGCTACAATAACCTAGCGAGGCACATCAGAATCGGTTCTTTTCAAAAAGCGATACTGATGTGCACGGCCATCACTATCGCTTCTATAAAAAGAATGATAGTGATAACCATGTGCACATCAGAATCGGTTCTCTACTAAAAAGTGATAGTGATGTGCACGGTCATCGAATCGGTTCTTTTCATAGAAGTGATAGTGATGTGCACGTGATCATCACTATCACTTCTATGAAAAGAACCGATTCTGATGACCGTGCACATCACTATCACTTTTTTAGTAGAGAACCGATTCTGATGTTCCAGTGCTACATCACAATCACTTATAATCTTAGAACCGATAGTGATTATTACTAACACCCCTCCGAAGTTACTTATCACAATCGTTTTTTTCGAAAAACTTAAGAACCGACACAGATAAAGTGATAGTGATGTGTCGTTCTGTAGTAGTGGTAGTACGAGCTCTCCTTTCAAGGTTTGCTCGACGGGGTGCCCTCACTGAGGTGTTGGGAGTCACACTTGGCAATATAACAGTGTACACCATGCTATGGAGAGTTCCATCATTTCTATATATGCTCTGAGTTCTCTTGCCATAGTATGGGTTTCACGTCCTGGTGCTGGTGCAAAGTTAACCTAGGTAATGTAAAGGTTTTCGTCATGAACATTCTGGCCACACGCTAAAAGTGCATGAAACATGCGGCAAAAAGAAAAGGTCATGACTTGTGGGTAAAGTTGTACACCTCTGTAGAGTGAAAATCTAATCGATTAGTCACGCCCGTAGTCATGGGCTCTTGGTGAAGTCATTCCAATGCTAGATTTTGGTATTTCCTAAAAATGGGTTTTGGTTTAAACTTGTTTTAGCAACTGATGCTTTATGTCAAAGGGCCGACATTGATGGATTTCATGATTAGATTGTTCATCACTCGCGAAGGGCTATGAGTATTACTTGTGCTTTACTTATTTCTTATCACCAAACTTGCTTGTATTAAATTACGTTTGCAAATGATAAATTGATTTACAAATTCAATTTCACTTTATGCAAATTAATTGTAGTAGCCTCCATTGACTTGGCCTGCATTTATGCATTTGCAAATACCACTTTTAAGTCTTGCCGAGTACGAAAGTACTCGCCCTTGCTTAATCTATTGTTTTAGGTGGATAAGTTAGTGATGCTCCGAAGTATTTGTTTTGTCGCAGGATGCGGGATCTTCATTGGAGCGATCTTTTCTAGGGATTTATGCCTCGTCAGTTGCCTGCGAGTTGGTTGGGCACACTACAAGGCTTTGCTCCTTCTGCTGCTATATACTTTGGATTGTAAGATTTCTTTGTATAATAGTTTTCGCTTTAGTAATATGATGTATGGTTGTGATTCCGATTGTTGTAAATGTGCGTACTAGCTACTGATCCAGAGACTAGTACTGTATGCACATTAGATTTCCATTTTTGCATTTTATGTAAAAATGAGGGTCGTTTCAGACATCTATTTAGAAATGGAGGGAGTAGTTTGTAAAGGTAGAATACTTTGTGTTGGTAGCTGTGAATACATGCACTAGAGAGAGTAAAATAAATAATGGCAGAGTAGGTTTTCTGTAATTTCGCTACAGTTTACGGTGGATAATAAAAGGATGTCCCTTACAGTTTTAACCTAATTAACTTATGGTTCGTACAGGTTCTTTAACATTTTAAAAAAATAGAATTAATTGGATATTTGCCACCCTTCAACGTGAAAATTAGATGCCATGTACAAAAAATGCCATTCCAGTGGCATGATTTGTACATAGCGTCGAAGTTTGAAATTGAAGAGTGGCAAATATCTAAATCTCCCACTACTATTTACTTAAAAGGCAATGTATTTACTAACAAAAAGGATAAGTTTTATTTAAATAGTAGTATGTGATTTATCATTTACAATTTTTTTTCATTTTTTTACTCTTAACATAAAATGAATCTGAACTTAAACTTTTATGCATGGGTAGATAAATCGAGAAGTACATCTGGCGTTTTTGGGGGGAATTTTTCATGTTAATTTTGTGCCCAAACCAAACAAGATTGTATGAGTGTACCACAAAGGATTATTGTATAGCTTATGTTGCTTATTTTAGAGTATGTAATCCCCGCAGGAGAATAAATCGAGAAGTATATACATGTCCATGCATGCAAAGGACGTACTAGTAAAAGAGCTAATTAACTTGTGCATGAAACTAGTAACTGCCCATGTGATTTCCAGAGAAGTAAATACATGGGCATGCATGCAAAGGACTAGTAAAACTGCCAATTAACTTATGCATGATACGGCCAGGACTTGAACCATGAATTTAATGCATACTAATGCACACGATTAATTCTAGCATTTGTGCTGATTCGCACATATGCAGCTACAAGAGTTAGCGTTCTATGAATATGCATTATTCTAATTGGTGTATTCGAACAAAAAATCAGAGTTACCTCTTATCTTTTAAGTTATTCCTTAGCGTGGGTATGAGCTGCTCCATATCCCACTTTTCTGAACTTTCATAGTCGCTCTTGTCGATTTGAAAGAGCAAATCTCTTAGAAGCTTCTTGATATCAGGAGTTCTAGATACAGAGACCGAAGCCCGACAATCAAATGATTCTTCAATTTTGCAGTACACCTCCATAGCTAGAGTTGTCTTGCCTAGCCCTCCGATTTCAAAGATGGACACCACCTTCAGCTGCTTCTCTTCATCCTTTAGCCACCCAATGATCTCCTCTCGAGGCTCATCGATGCCCACGAGGTTTTTAGCCTCCTCGTAAAGAGTAGGTGCTCGAGGGTCCAAAGGCACAGGCTGTGGTAAGCTGATTAGTTGATCAATATTGTACCGTTTGCACCGGTCGCACTGCTCAACAACAAGGGCCTTGAGTTCTTGGATCTCTTTTCCGATACGGCGATCCTCCCATAAAGCCTTCATCTTACGCACACTCTTGCGTACAAAATTAGCCTTGGCATCGCCAAGGCTACGGCGATGCATGAAACGGTCGATGCAATCCTCGATATCATAGGATAACTCACGCACCTTGTTCCTCCATTCCTTGTTTTGCTCGTTGATTTGCTCCTCCATGCCTGAGAGCCTCACCAGTAGCGCATGAATGGTGCTCAACTCATCTATAAGGAAACGGATCCCATTCTCGACGCCTTTGACCAGCTTATACTCATCACCGAGCAAGCCTGTGAGCTTGCCGATGACGGGATTCATCAGACTTGAGGAGGCGCTCGCCATCGCTCCAGCCATCTCGAGCTCCCTCAAAGGATGTTTGTGGTGGTGTGTGGGAGCCGAATGGTGTTATCAAGACTTCGCATGATAATCGAGTCTTCACCGGAAGTTTTCGGTAATAAAGTCAGCAACTACCGCCCATTGTGTCCATGTTATTGCCTCGTGGCCAGAAATGACTACTTGGGTGCTAGTGGAGTAAAGTCATAAGTACCAACAATAATATAGTTTTCCTCCAGTCGATGTCGGCCTTTCAACTAGTGGAGTAAAGTCATAAGTACCAACAATATAGTTTGGGAGAAACTAGCGCTTGGACATCCTATTACTGTTCATTCAATCGGATACCTCTTGCAACATTTTTTTTCAATATTTACAACATTTTTTTCCAATGCGTGCAATATTTTTTTGAACGCTTGCAACATCCGTTTACTATGCTGTATTTCACTGTTTGTCGAAGGAAAATGTTGCACATGTTGTTATGCACGCATAGAAAAAAAATATTGCAACGCGTTCGAAAATTTCTGACATCCGGACACAAGTCATTCCGATATAGTTTTCCTCCAGTGGATGTTGGCTTTCCTGAAAGACCACCATCATCAGGCCCCACCTTAGTTCTTATCTTGCTGGAATGCATTCGGTTGCTCGGTCTGAACTCGGGGTGCGAATTTAGGAAACCACACTGTCTTTTTTGCACAAGGGGAGGACCGGAGCCGGATACAATTTTCAGAATCGTGAGGATCTTTTTGCAAAAAGGCTCGGTCTAGACTTCGATGCGAATTTATGCAACCATGAGTTTTTTTTCGAAAAGAATTGGTAAAAGGACCTCGACGTAATTACGGATTTCCCAAGGGCTTTTGCACAAAGAAGGTGAGGTGGCATTCTCCCGCGGGTGCAGTATGAATGAATGGTAAATAATGATTATTTACCCCTTCGCTAGTTTTAATATTTGTGTAATTTGTATTGAGAGAGAAAGCATAGAAACACTGTTTTACCTCTCTTCCTTATACCTTTAGATGGCCCGTGGTAGTAAATGACATTAAAAATAACTAAAGAAGAGAGGTATACACGAAAAAATAGTAAAATATCATATCGATATTGTAGAATGATATATTTTTACAAACAAAATGCAAAATCTAGAATGATGTGTATTCGGAAACAAATGGAGTATATATCTACAAACAACTTGTGATATTCAAGGCATCTTAATTGTTTTGGTGGTCATTAAATCGAAAAAAAATAAAAAACCTAAAAACTATCATATTACACAACAGAAAAAAATACAACACTTATTTGGTGAGGCTAAAAAATTTATAACAGTGCAGATTAGTCGTGTATATATGTTACAACCATTACAATTGTATAACAAGTACAACCATATTTTCGAAAGGCAATAGAGTTATATGATAAATATAATATATTGTAATATATAGCCGCTCTATTACGCCGGAAATTTCCCTAGTTATGAAATAATTCGTTAAACGAACAGCTCTCTGTCTTGTATTATTTCATCTACAGCTCATAGATTTTGCCATACACGAAAGTAAATGAAACAGGTGACACCTTGTGTATATATATAGATAGACAATCTCTTCTTTTCTTTCAAGTGGATCGGAAGGACTGCTTCGTTCGCTGAAAGAAAGGGGGAGCCAAGGAAAAAAAACACAGAAGAGCTACTGATACAAGTTACAACACATACCCACCCAACAGGTTACGATACAGTGTTACATATACAACCGTTACAGAGCAGAGAGTGAAAGAAGCACCGAACGATAAAGGGAGACGGAAATGAGAACCAAAGCACTGCCACGGGATGTGGATGCTTCCAGGTGAATGTGATACTGTCACCTTCGTCTGCTTGCAGTTGTCTCTAATCTCTAATAAAGCAGAGTGCCAAACCCAGTGAACACAAATGCACAAAAGAAGGGCAGTTAACAAGTCATGCTATGATCTAGAACATAGGAAACATTTTTAAGAAACAATTAAACTAAAAAGGCTAGAAGATTTGTCCTCAGTTGGTTTGCTTAGCTGATTGGCCATAATAAACACTTAAGAATTGTGCAATTTTCAAGCGAGCAACATGGCATCTCCTCTCTTCAGACATTCAACTACAAAATTTCCCACACTAAAATAGAGAATAGAATCACCGCAACAAGGTGCGGGTTCATGTTCAGCTGATGTTACATTCCTTTTTTTGGGAAGTTCAGACTACATTAGTTGTTGTGTACACTTTTTGTCGATCGCTAAGAGTAAGTACGATAAGACCACCTCAATTTACTATAAGCATGTATACATTAGCTTTGTCTTATATAGAAGAGTAAGAAAAAAGAGAGAGAGGAGAGCCATGTAATGACCCGAAAAATATAGCAAGCTTGAATAGTAGCAAAAATATCCTAAAGTAAATTAGTAAAAAGACTAAGGGTAGAAATGTAATTTTGACCACTGTGAATTGGGATAAGACTAAGCCACTATCGGACAGCACATACATTCCCCATTTCTCCTTTCCAACCGAGAAGCACAGCCAACGCATCCCCCATTTCCCCACTCAAACCGAGAACAAGGAAGGAGCCTCCAATCAAGAACCAGCCGAGAGCAAAAAAAGAGAGCAAGAGGAGGAGGTCCAGATCAAGGAGACCACCAAGAAGAGGGAGTCTCCAGAACCGAGTCTCCCCTTTCATTCCCCCGAGCCAAAGCCAAGAGACCACCAAACACAGGAGAAGGAGCAAGACAAGACCAAGGAGGAGTGTAAGATCGATATATACTAAACTAGCAATCAGAGGGGGGTGAATGATTGCGCGGAAGCTAAAATCAAAATTTTGATAATTTTGAAACACCCCAATTCGGACTCAAATTGCCTAATTCAGATTCGACAAAAACAGAGAGATATACGTCCACTAAAACAGTAATTCCTGAAGATCCCACCATTGAGTTGAAGTAAAATTTTAACTGTAAAAACTAGATTCAATTTCGAAATTAACAAATCAAGAATTAGCTTGATCGGTTTTACGGATCTAAAGATATTACCTTCGCAATATGACTGTATCAGTAATGACGAAAATTAATCTAACCTTAATTACGAAATTAATCAGAGTATATGAGGAATTAACCAATAAAACTTTTCAGACCAATTACTTATGCCCTAGCAAGATTTTGAATGGATCAAATCAAAATTATTGTGGTAAAACTATGAATCAATCTAAAACTAAAACAGGCATAGAAACGAAGAACGAAAACGAAAAGAACGAGATTACCAGCACATCGCCTTGCAAATCGTGAATTTTATTGTCGAGATGTGTTCACCTCAGAAAATCTTCAAAATAATCCGATCTCGCGATGCAAATTTTCTAGTCGCCGCTCACCAGGAACTTGTTTGCGGTCGTTGTTTTTTTTTTTCTTGCATGCATGCACGGATGCATCGATCAATCTTCTAGTTGGCTGATTTTTCCTCACGCCACAAAGAGAAGTCCCTGATTTTTCCTCATGCCATGCACTTCTTTCTAGTCGGCTGGTCTCCTTCACTTTGCATGCATGCTCTGCCAGCCAGAAAACGCAAGGATCTCACCAGGCACTCGCGTCTCCAGAAAATACTCATGCATGCATACAGTCACAGCCGCCGGCCGCCGAGAGCACCAAAAAAAAAAAAAAATCGCCGGTAGGAGCAATCAGCAACGCCAAGTAATCGACCAGCTTCTAGTCGCCCGTCCAAAAACACAGCATGCATGCATGCAGGAAACAAGACGCTAGCACTTCTAGTCGCCGGACTCAAAACAACTCGAAAACTTCTAGTCGCTTCGCTATACTCTCGCCAGGAGGTCAGCCGCCGTTTCTTTCATGCATGCACTCAGAAACTACTGCCGCCAATTATATAGTCGCCCATGCAAAAAAAAAAAAACGCAAGCCTTTTTCACTTGCACAGCCGCCGGAAAATGGCCGGCGCAAGAAAACCCAGCCACCAAACGACTCAGGTGCAAAGAACTCACGCAAGAAAGATTTTTTATTTCTTTTTTTTATCTGGTTACAGTACTCGAAAACAAAAGAGTACAAACCCTAATACCTAACTCAGAATAAACAGGAGACCTTCTCCTATTTATAATGAGTAATCCTAAAGAGTTTGTATATAACTCCACTTGACCCAAATGGCCCAATATATGCATACAACCCAAAAATCACATATGCACGCGTACGGCCACCTAAAGCACTCACGCATGACTAACCAGCCTTCATGTATAGTGTTCTTTAGCCCGAACATCCCGCATGATATTCTCGACCATCAAGACCTCGATTCCTCCCTGAATCTAGTCCCGAACCTCAGTTCCTCTATGAACCTAGTTCCGGTCCCATCATCGACCACGTTCGCCCTCGAGCAACACCTGCACACGAATAAACAAGAAACGAATCCGAACACAAGTCCACGACTTGACTCAAAATCAATCCATGCAACCACTCACACGAGCGTGTTGCATCAAGCAATTCAAGATCAGTCCATATAACCACTCATACGAGCGCATTACATTAAGCAAAATCATTATCATGCTATCACAAGCATATCAAATAATCATCTGAAATAGCATATGCATGAACACCACATATGCCATGATCACAACCACTTTGCAATGCCAATTTCATCATTTAACCAATTTTTCAACACATGATTTCACAAGGAGTCAGGAGGCCAGAAGACCAAGAAGAAGGTCTAGATCTGAGCCAAATGTCCATCAACTCCACATCAATCTCACCCTCACCATTCTCCCATAGATCAGAACCCTACCAGGCTACCATCCTAGATTCAACATCAGGTGCACAACGACATCTTTAATCCTGAGAGCAACATTTGTTTCTAGAGGAAGCAAGCATTACTCAGTAGATGGATAGCAAAGTAAGTAGATGGATAGCAAAGTAAGGTTGCTCTCAGTGTATTAGTTTGTATTTGGAGGGCTGCGCCGCTCGTCCCCGAAGTAAAGTCATAACAAAACAAAAACTTTGTCAACACATTGTGCCATTGAACACAACAGAAGAGTGCAAGATGAACTAAAAAGACATAAAATTAACACAAACCTCATAAATTATGCCAGTAAGACACTGAATTTTGAACAATTTAAAGCAAACTAGCATAAAGCAAGGAAGTGAGATCTGGGAAGTAAGTGTGACCTTCGTAAGCACTCAATCCCGAATCATTAACCCAGATTAACAGTGAAACAATCCCAAAGTCACCAGGAATTTTGGAGGATATGCCACTCCCATCAGTCGAGTTTCAAGATATGCCACTCCAGGTCTCACTGACATGAAATGAAGTAGCGCTTCCTGAAGCTTGACAAAGGAGGGTGACATATCCTCAAAATCCCAATCACAAGATCACAACAAAACTCCATCTATATCTCTCTATATAATTTAAATTGTAAAACAAATACTAACCCAAAAAATTACATATATAATTTAAACATTGTAATTTTAACAATCTTCAACCAAAATACAGATAAGTGCCTCATCCCAGTTCCTAGAGGCCACAAAAAGAATGAAATCAAATATTCATAACTAACAAGTCAATTTGGCAGTTTTATCACCATTAAAACAAAGCAAGCCTGTCAACCACAAAATTAAATAGCAACACTGGCAAAGGCTGAAGCTTTTAATAGAAACTCTAAAAGAACTAACCCCAATGCAGCAATTCTAATCAAGGGCTCCATCCGAGAACCACAAGATCAAATGCTTACCTATAGTCAAATGGTTTGATAAACATTAAACACTTTGAGAATTCTTGAATTACAATTAACATCTGAACCACAAAACTAAATAGCAAACTGCAAAGACTAAATCTTCCCAAAACTAACAACTTTGATCAAGAGTTCAAAAAAAAACTTTGATCAAGCACTAAATGTAAAACCTCAAGAAGTTCGCATTGTTATGAATAACACTTGTTGTATTCAATATGAGACCAATGGCTAAAATATACAGAGTACATGATTGTATAAAAGAGAAGCCTATATAAGGCAATCATGTACATAGAAAGCCAATATAAGGCAATCATCTATATAATCCTTTAACACTCCACTACGAAAACAAGGGGTATGTAATAGTATTGCATTTAGAAGGATTGACACTAAAATAGGGAAAATCCAAAGTTCTAGTTTTGAAGTAGTCATCGTAGCACCAAACTCTTAAAAAACTAAGCTGGTGAAGGAAAACCGACGAAGAAGTGAAACAATCCCAAATTCACCAGGAATTTTGGAGGATATGCCACTCCTATCAGTCAAGTTTCAAGATATGCCACTCCATGTCTCACTGACATGAAATGAAGTAGCGCTTCCTGAAACTTGACAAAGGAGGGTGACATATCCTCAAAATCCCAATCACAAGATCACAACAGAACTCCATCTATATCTCTCTATATAATTTAAATTGTAAAACAAATACTAGCCAAAAAAACTACATAATTTAAACATTGTAATTTTAACAATCTTCAAACAAAATACAGATAAGTGCCTCATCCCAGTTCCTAGAAGCCAAAAAAAGAATCAAATCAAATATTCATAACTAACAAGTCAATTTGGCAGTTTTTATCACCATTAAAACAAATCGAGCCTGTCAACAACAAAATTAAGTAGCAACATGGCAAAGGCTGAAGCTTTTAATAGAAATTCTAAAAGAACTAACCCCAATGCAGCAATTCTAATCAAGGGCTCTGTCCGAGAACCACAAGTTCAAATGCTTACCTATAGTCAAATGGTTTGATAAACATTAAAACACTTTGAGAATTCTTGAATTAAAATTAACATCTGAACCACAAAACTAAATAGCAAACTGCAAAGACTAACACTACTACAGAAAACATCATCACAGACGGTTCGCAAACGTCATCAGAGACGGTTTTGTGAACCGTCAAGAATAATAAGTCTGTGATGAAGGAGCTCATCGAGACGGTTCTCTACCCGCTCGAGAAATATATATCACGACGGTTTATTAATACAACCGCTCGTGAAATTAAACTATCACGCACGGTTATGATTTGAAACCGTCTGTGATAACTAAATATCACAGACGGTTTCAAATCACAACCGTCTGTGAAATTAAACTATCACAGACGGTTATTATTTGAAACCGTCTGTGATAAGTTAATATCACAGACGGTTTCAAATCACAACCGTCTGTGATATTAACTCATCACAGACGGTTTCAAATCATAACCGTCTGTGATATGAACTCATCACAGACGGCTTCAAATAAGAACCGTCTGTGATGACCTTTTTTTCCCACACCCCCAGCAGAACCTCCATTAGTTATGGTGTTGTTCGAAATTTCCATCAATATTTCTACAACGATATTTATAAGGCACAACCAGTTATAGATGTTGTAATTGAATATCTGCACTTCCTATATGCATTGAGGCAACAGTTTGTCCGATCAGGATAGACTTAAAATATAAACATTTGTAGCGCTTTTTCTCCGTTGTTATGATAATGTTGATGGAACTCGACTAATAAATCAACCAAGACCCGCAGGCAGCATGGAGAGGCGACGGCAGCCACGGTCTTCTCCATCGAACCGGACACACTAGAGTGTGTGATTTGCTTCATGCCATACGAAGTGGCTTTGCGCAGGGTCACCGTAGTGCCACGGTGCAGAGTAGCCGGACGGCATGCTCTTGCGCAGGGTCACCGTCGTGCCACGGTGGGAGATCCAACATGGTACTTTGGTAAAAATTGTAGATGTACTTGATAGATTACTTTAGGTAGGGTAATTAAAGATTGAACAAATGTGATTGCAAGTCGGGTCTTCCTGCTTGGAAGGATTTTGAAACACCCAACTTGAATGGATAAGAGGAGCCGAGTAAGCCTATGGATGGGTTGGTTGCAGAAGACACAATTTTATCTATAACCAAGGTCGTCTTCTTCCGCTGCATCACTTGCCCATCGGCTTATCTATAACCAAGGCTGCCTTATCTATAGCCGAGGGCGGGGGAGGACGCTGGGAGGGGGAGGACGCCGAGGCCGGGGGACGCCGGAAGGGGGAGGACGCCGAGGGGGAGGCCGCCACGGGAGGCAAAACGTCTCAAAGGTTTAGGGTTTGGCGCGCCAGTGGAATGAGATCTGCCTTGGAGAGATATATAGAGAGAGCATATCACGCATTTGTTCTATAATATAACGGTTCAGTGATGAGCTATCACTGACGGTTCTATAATAGAACAATGCAGTGATGTTTAGATATTACGACGGTTATATAATAGAACCGCTCGTGATGTTGGTGACATCACGGACGGTTATATAATAGAACCGTCGTGATGTTGGTGACATCACGGACGGTTATATAATAGAACCGCTCAGTGATGTTGGTGATATCACGACGGTTATATAATAGAACCGTCTCGATGTTGAGATATCACGACGGTTATATAACATAACCGTCAGGATAAATAACATCACTGCATCGTTATGTTAAAGAACCGCTCGTGATATATACTGCTTCATCGACATTCACTTGTCGGTTCAGTTCGATCGACTCTTGTCTCATGCCACTTTGTTGTATCTTACGGGAAAGTTGTCTTTAACGTAATATAGATCTTGTGGTTGAAGTGGAGATTCTAATCCTCAATTCGAACCCTAAAATCTGAGAGCAATCACGTACATACAACTATTTCCATATTGCCAAAGTAGACATGATTCTGTTCTTGTCATCAATTATGTCTGAATGGCCATCTTTGAATCATCTATTTGGAATCATATTAATATTAACGAATAAATACGTGCTCTTGTACTTGCATCTTTTCCATCAATCCAGATGCTTCACAAGCTACTTACAAAGATCATCACAATCATATATACATAATTCGGATGCTTCAAGCTACTTACAAAGATCATCACAATCATATGTACAAAGCATGATGGGTCGATCATCTTTACAATAGCATTAATGTAATATTATTACACATGAAAATTAGTAAGCATGATGACAATGCACCCTTCTCATAACTACGCCACCACATGCTTATTCTTTTGTATGAAAATTAGCCCTTCATGATGATCGACGCTGTGTAGCTTGCTTCCTCATGTTGTTCTTCCGGGACCGTGGATGTCATTTCCGATAGGTGGCAACTCATCAAATTGATTGTACTCTTCCTCATCTACTACATTCTCAACTCCGACAATTCTCCTTTTTCCCTGAAGAACTACGTGGCGCTTCTTGTTGAATGGGTCGGTTACATAGAAGACTTGAACAACTTGGTTAGCGAGTACGAATGGTTCGTCTTGGTATCCGACACGTTCGAGGTCCACAGTAGTGATGCCATTCCTGTCGACCTTCACGTGCTGGAGGTGGACCCAACGGCACCGAAATAGGGGAATCTTGAAAAGTACGTAGTCGAGCTCCCATATCTCCTCTATGAACCCATAGTAGGAGCTCCTCGTCAACCCAGCGGTATTATTGAATGCATCTATGCGGACACCACTGTTCTGGTTTGTGCTCTTCATATCCTGATCTCTCGTGTAAAATGTGTACCCATTTAAGTCATATCCTTTCCATGTGACAACTGTAAAAGTTGGTCCTTTTGCCAACCATGTCAGCGTGTCATCTGACGAGCTCCCAGTGATAGGTCGCTCCTTCAACCATTTGTTGAACTGAAGGTTATGCTGTCTCGTGATCCAAGACTCCTGCCGTGCTGGATTCTCTTGCCTTAGCCATTGCTTGTGCTCGACGATATAGGCGGACACTACAGCCATGTGTTGCAAAACCGTGAAATGGGCTCGAGCATAATCAACCGAATCAGGCGTGATTGCTTTCCTTCCGATGGTCCCGATACCCTGGAGCCTCCCCTCATGGCGAGATCGAGGCACACCTATTGGTTCGACCTGGGCCATGTAATCGACGCAGAACTCGACGGCCTCTTCTGTTGCATAACCTTCGACAATGCTACCCTCCGGACGAGATCGATTCCGTACGTAAGACTTGAGAATTCCCATGTACCTCTCGAACGGGTACATGCTACGTAGGAACACTGGCCCGCATATCTTTATCTCTGTCACAAGGTGAACAATGAGATGGACCATGATATCGAAAAATGATGGAGGGAAATACATCTCAAGATTACATAGAGTCATCACCACCTCAGCTTGCAGAGCATCTAGTCCTTCGGGATCGATGACCTTCGGCGATTGTGTTAAAGAAATAACACGCCTAGTGATTGTCTCACGGACCTTGACCGCAAAATACTTCTAATTGCGACGGGAGCATCTGTCATCAAGACATGACAATCATGAGACTTCATGCCGATTAATTTCAAATCTTCCAACTAAACAAGTCTCTTCATGTTGGAGGAGTAACCGGACGGAACTTTCACACCATGCAAGCACGCACGCTTCAGTTCTTCGGCCTTTGACAGAGTATAACAAGCGTGTTCCAAGCACGCACGGCCTTTATCGGCTCTTTCGGTGCTAACTCGGTCTTATGCCCATATCGACCAAGTCAAGCCGCATGCTGATACCATCCTTTGTTTTACCCTTAATGTTGAGTAAGAGACCAATCACGCCGTCACGCACATTCTTCTCACGTGCATGACATCGATGCAGTGGCGAACTTGTAGGTGCTCCCAGTAAGGTAGGTCCCAGAATATTGATCTCTTCTTCCACATGCTCTTTTCACGGGTACTTGATTTACGTCCCTTTCCATACGCAACATCCAAATCCTTAACAATGTCATGAACATCTCTCCCGCTCAAACGCCTTGGAGCTGGACCATTTTCGTTCCTTCCGTCGAAAAGTTCCTTCATCTTGCGATATGGGTGATTCCTCCGAAGGAACCTACGGTGACGCATGTACACGGTTTTGCGGGAGTGATTCAGCCATAAACTCTCGGTATCATCTAAGCAGTGAGTGCAGGCTTTGGTTCCTTTTGTACTCGGCCCGACAGTTAGCAAGGGCGGGGTAATCATTTATGGTGCGAACAACAAGCGATTACAAAGTAAAGTTCTCTCGTTTATACGCATCCCATACGTGTACCCCAGAACCCACAGGTGTTTTAGATCTTCCACCAATGGAGCTAGGTACACATCAATATCGCTCCTGTGTTGTTTCGGTCCTTGGATAAGCACGCAGACAACATAATGTACTTCCGCTTCATACACAACCAAGGAGGAAGGTTGTAGATACGAGATTTACGCCAAGTGCTATGCCTGCACCGCTCATGTTACCGAAAGGATTCATTCCATCTGACTAATCCAAACCTTATATTTCTCGGATCCGCACCGAATTCTTGAAAGCTCTGTCGATGTTTCTCCACCGGATGGAATCAGCAGGTGCCTTAGCATTCCATCATTCTTACGCTCCTCAAAGTGCCAACGCAATGCTTTTGCCTCCTTTGGGTTCGCAAACAAACGCTTCAAACGGGGAATTACAGCAGATACCATGCCACCTTAGCAGAGCACCTTTTTCACCTCAATGCTCTCGCCATCATCATCTGAATAACTCTTACGCTTGTACCGGATGCGTTACACGGACATATATGCAAGTTTGTGTACTCTTTGCGGTCAGATACTGATCGTTTGGACATGCATGGATTCTTTCTACTTCCATTCCCAAGGGACAAAGAACCCGCTTGGCTTTGTAGGTGCTTGTCGGCAACTCATTTCCCTCTCGAAGCATGTCCGCCAATAGACGTGTATTGTGTGAAACTCTTGTCGGACCAACCGTTGCTTGCCTTCAATTTGAGTAGTTGAAGCACGGATGATAACCTTGTGTATTTCAACTTGCACCCTGCGAACAAAGGTTTCTCCGAGTCCTCCATTAAGCCCAGAACTGCCCATATTCCCTGTCATCAAGGTTTCTTCGCATCGCGTAGCATCTGATCCAAATTGTCATCGTGCAACCTGTCCTCATCGGAAGCACAATCGATATGATCATCCGACATATCATTGACATTGTCGACGATATTAACGCTACTTCCTGCTTCCTGTATATTATGCTCTTCGCCATGACTGGTCCAACATGTATAGCCCCTTTTGAAACCCCTTCGAATCAAGTGTACTTCGATCTGCGCTGAGTTTCGAAACATCTTCAGATTTTCGCAATCAATGCACGGACATGACATGAATTGCACCCCCTTATTAAACATATCCTCCTCTGCAGCTCTTTTGAAAGTGGAGATGCCATTAAGGTACTCAAGACTCAGACGGTTCTCAACAGACATCCACTTCGATCCATCTACGCTACACATGTAACACTTAGTGTTAAATATTAAGTGCACTGTGTAGTGCGTATGCACACATTCTTAAACTAATTATGCAATTACATACCTTAATTACATCACAAAGAAATAATTAACAAAATTCAAATTAATCTTCAATATAATAATGAAATTAGAACCCATTACTAATCTTAGATCACCAAAAGACTTGAATTGATCTATAAGCTAGATCTAAACAATCTTTAAATTCTATCCTTAACAAGCTAGCTAGCTACATCATGATCGAATATTATATTATGCAAATAGAACCATTACTAGCTAACCTTATTCATCAAAAAACCAACACATGGTTCTACAAGCGAGATCTAAAAAATCATCAAATTCCTTCCTTATCAAGCTAGATGTTGAATATAATGCAATTAGAACACATTACTAACCAAATATCACAAACAACATATGGATCCACTACAATTAAGCTAGATCTAACCAAACAATCTTTAAATTAATTCTCTCTAACCAACCTAGATATTGAATTGGATGCATGCAATTAGAGAACTCATTACTAACCTTAGATCACCAAAATCAAATGAATCTAATATCACCCTTCAAATCAATGGCTTTCTTTTAAAAAATCGCCTCATTTCATGCACCCACTTAGGATAGAAACCAAACCCTACAAACAAAGTGGATGGAACGAGGCTCTGTTTTTACGGCCTCGACGGTTTTATCACAGACGGTTTTATATTACAATTATCGTAATGCAAAAATATCACGACGGTTTCTAAATATAACCGTCGTAATGAATATCAGATATTACAGACGGTTGTGTTATATAACCGTCAGGATATCACTGACGGTTTTACTTTAAACCCGCTCGTAATGAGTATCAGAGCAATCACGACGGGTATATTTTGAAACCGCTCGTGATAGTTATTACATCACGCATTTACCGTAATATAAAACCGTCAGTGATATTAGCATGACGGTTTGAGTACATAACCGTCAGGATGTTCCATATTACGACGGTTTTTCAAAACCGTCGTGATCGTAAGGCCCGATATAAGCCTCGCTGTAGTAGTGTAAATCTTACCCAAAAGCAACAACTTTCATCAAGAGTTCAAAAAAAAACTTTGATCAAGCACTAAATGTAAGACCTCAAGAAGTCCGCATTGTTATGAATAACACTTATTGTATTCAATATGAGACCAATGGCTAAAATATATAAAGTACATGATGGTATAAAAGGAAAGCCTATATAAGGCAATCATGTACATAGAAAGCTATATAAGGCAATATACCCTTAACACTCCCCTTCAATTGCAAGGCGTATGCAATTGTATTGCATTTGGAAGGATTGACACTAAAATAGGAAAAATCCAAAGTTCTAGTCTTGAAGTAGTCGTCGTAGCGCCCAACTCCTAAAAAACCGAGTCGATGAAGAAAAACCGACAAAGGAGCCAAGTCGACGAAGAAAAACCCACAAAACGAGCCGAGCAGAAACCGACTAGCATAATGTGCCAAAATCGGGTCTTGAAGTTGTCGTCGTATCATTCGACTCTTGAAAAACCAAGCCGATGAAGGAAAGCCGATGAAGGGTTGACATGATGACCCGAAAATCAGAGTAGACAGAATGAGCTGAGTTGATTAAAAGAGCCGAGTTGACGTAATGAGCCAAAAATCGGAGTCGACGGAATGAGCCGAGCTAACGAAAGAATCAAGATGCTAAGGACTTGGATGGATGCAACAGAAATGAAGACTCTAAATGAAATAATAGTGGTAGAACCAGTAGCAGCCCAAAGACACACCACCGCACACAAAAAGAGCCGAAGAGTCGGAACCAGAGCCTATCTAAAGAGCCAAACCGAGCCGAAGATGATCAAAAGAGCTGAAGAGCTAGAGCCGATCCAAGGAGCCAAACAAAAGCCAGAAGCCGAAGAACCAGAGCCAAGTCGATGAAAGAGCCAGGCCGATGAAAGAAGCAAAGAGCCAGAGTCGAAGAGCTGAGAGCCTGAGCCAAAGAGCCAAGACAAAAATGAAGCCGAGCTGAAACGTACAGAAGTTGAGCTAACCATGGAGGGCCCGAAGCTGAGCCTGCAAAATGAGCTAGGATTCAGATTAAATCTAGTTGAGATCGGATTGAAGTCCGATCAGATCGAGCTCACACATCTTTGCTTCGCGGTGATGAGGCCAGAGGGCCATAGCGAGTGGCAGCCAGCCAAGAGGACGTCAGCCCAGAGCGATTGTCGAGGCAGTGGATGGCGTTGTTGGTGCGTGTGGAGACCGAGGAGATGTCAGCCGATGTCGCCCAGGCTCCTTCCTCGAATCGAAGTGGCCAGTGGAAGCCGGTGAGACAACGGCATCATGCGTGGAAGGCAGTGCCGGAGGCCGGAGCGGGCGTGGGCGCCGCAGGCTGATCGGAAGAGGCCTGAGGGCGAGCCGTCGACAAGTGGGAGGCATGGGGGGTCGAAGGCCTGGGTCAGGACCGTTCCAAAGATTTTGGGGGCCCGGGACGAGTTAAATTAAGTGGCCCTTTTATTGACTGCCATAATTATTGTAGATAAAATATTGAATGCTTTCATATGAAACAAACTTGGTAGAGAACAAGTCACAACCAAAAGATAGTTTAAACATAATCAAATTTGGTCGCTTCTATCGTCGTAGGAGTAGTAGTATGTGTAGCCCGGATCCGGCGCCGAATAGTATGTAACTAGTACGTACATAAATCAGAAGCATTCACTTAGCAAAAGAACATTTTCCCATCTGTTATACTAAACTACAGTCTACATACATTCCCATCTCAATCTACATACTGAGAAAATGAATAAATGATTCATTGATTCATACCTTATACAGTGGTTCGAAACTTTGACGGCAGGGAGTGCACCAGCACGCGGCCAGCCGGCCGCTTTGTAACATCCCAGAAATTTAGGAACAGTAGAACATGATATTTAAATTTTAATGTGAATGTTTTCAGCCTGTTCTTAATGCCTTTTGATTTTATTTGGAGTTTTGTGACATCTTTTGTATTTTGAGTTGCAATAAAAGTGAATTAAAGAATGAAAAACAAGAAAAGGCTATAAAGCAAAAAGTAAAATTTGGAAAATTTGCTGGAATAATCCTGAACATGTAAATAAGCCAATTTAATTACCACATGAAATCTTCACATAAGGAAATGAAGAAGAAAAAAATAGAACAACAAATTTTATTCCCAAATAATGCAATATCAGAAATGGTATAAAATATTGGAACAGCAAATGGACTTGAGAAAATTTATGTGAGAACCCTAATACTATACCAACACATAGTGAAAATATAATGAATTAATAAAATGGTTTGAGAATTATTAAAAATAGAAAACTGAAAACATGGCAAAATGGAAATTCCAATGTCAGAATTTTAATTAAATAATGGCTCGAGTAATTGAGCTGAAAATTTTACATAAGTATCTGTAGCTCAAATTCACTAGAAAAACAAAATATCAAAAATAATAGATTTCATTTTGTCCCAAATAAAAATCGAAGACAGAGGCTAGGAAATCAAACAGTCACTATTGAAAGCATTTTTATAAAATTTCAGTAACTGAATTTAATCCCAAATTTTTACCAGAGGGGTAAATGCTGTTGGAGACCTCAGTCAAAAATTTTCATCACTTTCTACCTCCATTTGGCCACTAGTAAAAATCGGAGAGAGAAGGAGAAAACTCACTCAGCCACCCTGTTCATTCGGCTAGTCAACGACAATGTGGGCGCATTTTTCCCGCTCCGCTTTGCTGGCGCAGTGGAGAAGCTCTCAGCCAGCGACAAGCGGTCCTCGACCCAGCCGTCAGCCCTTCTCCCCAGTGTCCGTTCGGTCCACCGATGGGAGACGCCGAATTCTCCGGCAAAGGACGCAGCCCATGCCGATGCATCGAACGATCCTCGCTCGGTCATTCCTCGCGTCATCCTTCGCCTCATCGTCGCCGCGGCTCAGCCACGAGTCCTCAAAGACCGAAGCCGCCATTAACACTTCCCCGCCACTCTTGTCCCGCCATTGCGAATGCATGCGATCATCGCCAAGGCGTCGGCTCAAACAAAGACGCTCGAACCACTACAAAACCATTCCAGTGCACTTCCAGCACTCTTTCCCCTTTCCTTTCGTCACTTTTCTAGACGGGCTCCCAGCTCCTTCTTCTTCATTGCAGTCACTCGCAGGGAGCCAGGGAAAGGGGGAAAACGCCAATCAAGCAGAGCATCGGGTAAGCCACGAAATTGAGCCATTCCAGAGCTTCGCCGTGCACCATAGAGCCTTGACCGAGCTGCAATTTTGATCTCTTCCTTGCAGCCATTAAACCGTGGGCGAGCCATTCGCGTCTCGGCGCCGTTCTCGTAAAATCGAACCCTCACACCATCGATGCTTACTGTACTACCCAACCAATGAGTCGCCGAGTTGAGCTTTTGCCGAGACGATGGCGGCGCAAGAAGCATCGTGGCTGTTTCTTGTTGTCGGCCGTTCAACCACCAAACCGCCACCAACGTGTTCACCTCGTCGTCTTGATGCTCTAGGTGCCGGCCATTTCCGTTCTCCGCCGTTACGTCACGCTTGGCTTGGCGTGCCCTTCCCTGCTTTCATCACTGCCGGTGGGGCACGGTTGAGAGTGATCCGGCTTTGCCAAAAAGGGGAATGCGTTTTCTCTGGCAGGAAGCGTATTTTCCATTTTTGGAAGGTTTTTGATTTTAGGGGATTTTCATACCCGAATAAAATTTAGTATTGAATATCTTTTGAACTAGAAGTCCAATTCGAGTGAAATAAATTTTAAAATTCATGTAAAATCCAGTAGAATTAGAATATGCAAAAATATTTCTAGAAGAATTACTGTATGAATTTTAGTAAATGAAATGCATGAAGAAAGCTTTATGCCATAAGGAATTAATGGTTTTAACTTTAAGCAAAATTAAGAGAAGTGAATTTTTGTGGAACCCTGGTACTGTTAACAGCTTAAAAATGCCAAGTAATGATATTAAGTTGAGACATTTCATTAGTTTAATAAGTCATTAAGTGAACATGTCACATGCATAGTTTAAACTAAACATATGCTCTAAATGAAAATAAGAAAATGGTATGATCAGAAGTTATAAAATGCAACTTTAGTTAAGTCTGTGATGGCATTGAACTTTACCCAATTGAGTTCTGGTTATGCAACATGTCCTTGCATGCATAATCACACATATGCTAGTATACATATATATGATGATTCATATATATATTCTAGCAATGAGAGTTGCCGTCAATAACTAAAATCTTATTAAAATATTGCTTAGAATCTGAATCCAATAAAAAGGGATAAGAATCTGTTAAGCCTGAAGTGATTAAATCATTATAATCTTAACCAATCTTTGCATCTTGTATTCGAAAATATAAATAAAAGAAATCACAATCTTTGCATCTTGAATTCGTAAAGCAAAAATAATGAACTCAATTAAGCAACTCTATTTTGTGTGTTCAATTTTATTTATTCTTGCTATCTACTTTCTTTTTGCCCATTTTAGTTGCTAATTGCTGCTTTTCTGCCTTTTCTTGCGACGTGTAGACGTTGACGAGCCCGTCGAGGAGGAAGATCTGGTCGATCCTGAATTTGATCCTCGATCTTTGAGCAAGGCAAGCAAATCCTTGATCATGTTGAACCCGATAATTTACCTACACTATGTTGTTTTTGCAACTGTATATTGCATCCGAGTAATTCTCCGTAAAACAGTTATATTGGGTAGAACAAATAGTTATCCCTGTGTAATATGGTTTTCCTTTAATCAGTTTGACATGAGAACCTTGTAACCATATGTATGGGTTAGACATAAACTAATGTCACTGTGGTTATAACCGTTAGATATAATATCTGCTTAGCCATGCTCACCGCTAAAATGATTCAGTTTCAAACTGTTTATTCAACCAACTGCCATTTGAGAAAGTTGCTATTAGTTTATTAAAAACTCCAACTAAAACTATGATTTGGATGTGGGCGACTATTGGCACTAGCCGGTAGTGCAAAAAGGAACTGCACGTAGTGTAGGGTGAAGTGTCGCCCACGTCGCTTTAAGGACCGAGCAATGGGACGCTATTGATCCAAGAATTTCGTACAACCACGAGGTCCGGTATGGGATGGCCATAGCTTATTAAGTTGTTTAGACATGGCTTTGCTCTTTGGTAGGCGGGAGCTAGCGGAAGCACTCCAGTTTGGTTTGCTTGTGAGGGGCTTCCACACAGTTCGTGTGGGTAATTACTGGCCGGCAGTAACGTGCATACCGTGTCCGTAAACGTTGTGTTGGTGTACTGAAAGTGGATCCACGGCTTGGGTGTGTGTTTCTGGTTCTACAGCAGGGGTTAACGTCCCGGGCTGGATCAAAGTCATGTCTGAATAATGTAACAGCTATGCATGATCGCCTTGCCGGCACACCAAAGGAAGTGTGTCGTATGGCCTGGCAAAAAGGGTGGATCATTCCTTGTGGGTAAAGTTGTACACCTCTGCAGAGTTTAAATCTAATTAATTAGCTGCGCCCGCGGTTATGGGCACTTGGTGAAGTCATTCCAATGTTAGATTTTGTTGTTTTCTGAAAACTGGAGTTTCGGTTTGAAACTGGTTTTAGCAACTGTTTTTTGTCCAAAGGAATCGACATATATGGCTGTTCAGTCGGGTAGACTGGTTGTGCAATGAATTTACTTTCTGTAAATTATTGTTCTTAGCAGTTTTATAAATGCGAATTGCAATTTAATATTACTTATGTTTTACTGTTTTAGCAACTGCAAAATAACTAAAGCTTGTCATTTGATTAAGCCTGCATGATTATTTATTTGCATTTGCTAACCACTATCAAGTCTTGCTGAGTACCAATGTACTCAATCTTGCTCTACCTGCTGTCTCAGAGGATGAAGATGCAGTTTTGCCAGACGATGTATATTTCCAGTCAGGGCGTGGGAGTTTAGATGACGACTTTTTCTTCTAGGTGTTCCCCTAGACTGATGCCTGTGGGAGTTAGGGGCAATCCACTGGGTTTTGGTTTTTCCGCTGTCGTGTTGTAGCTACTTTATAATTTCTAAATGTTGTAATAAATTGCTCTGTATAATTAATCTTGCTCAGGTTATAAATACCCTGTTGGTTGTGATATCGTTGTTGTAAACATGTGTGTGCTAGCTACTGATCCAGGGACTAGTACTGTATACACATGGAGGTTCCTGTTCATCAGAACGGGGCCTCACACGCTTGACCGTAACGAGACAACGAAGATGGCAGACAGGCGAAGAATGCTAACTGCCAAAAGTGAGTCGCATCTGGGAGCGTGGAGCGTCTCGCACAGCGGGGATCGGCAGCCAGAAAATGAAACGTCGGTCGTCGGTAATTCAATGGGCTAGAAAATGAAACGTCACTACGTCAGTAATCCATAGCTACTCCCTCCATCCCATATTCCTTTGCATGCGTTGCGTAATCCCCGCGCTAATTAAGGTTCCATAATTATTGCTAGCTTAATTACCGCAGAACGCTATTTAATTAAGGGTAGCATCAGAACAAAATCAACAAAAAAAAACAGCTGCGCTAAAATTCATGCCAAAACTAATACGCCCTATAATATGGGTTGGAGGAAGTATTAACTAATTAATTTGACTAGATAATAATGGACTGCTTGACCTGCTACTACCTACAAACTATATGGGCTGAGGCCCTCCTAAATTGGGGGCCCCTGGCGGTCGCACCTGCTGCTCCCCCCTTTGGGCCGGCCCTGGCTTGGGTGGAGGTTGGAGCTGAGGTGGCTGAAGGCGGTGCGGCCGTCGAGGTGGAGACACGGGCCGGGACGGAGGCCAGAGTGAAACCGACTGGAGCAGAGTCGCGGCCAAGGCGGCACCGATGGGTGCGCCGCACGGTCGTCGAGGAGGCGTGGGTGAGGCACCAACCAGCAGTGGCCGGTGACGAGGCCTGCATTGCGGAGGTGGCCGTCCCCGAGAATGGAGATTTCTTCTCCTAAGGGCAGCGACAGTGGAAGAAACGAGGTGACGGTTATAGGGATGGTGCAACGCTAGTAAACCCTACCCTTAAACCTATTGCTGTGATACCATATTATAAATAGCACTTGTTGTATTCAATATAAGGCCAATAGCGAAAATATATATGGTATATGAGGGTACAAAAGAAAAGTCTATATAAGACAATCATGTATATGAAAAGTCTATATATAGCAATCATCTATATAAGGCAATATATCCTTAATACGCATGTTCAGCCAATGTAGCACGACAATATATGAAAGCTTCAAGATTCAGAAACACACTCACATGCATCAAATCCTTGAAAAATTCCACAGGAAACTAACCCCAGAAGAACTACGGGTAATTGATCGATTGTAGAACACGCCTCGACTGCAAAAGTTTTATTGATACAAAAACAAGGCTAGCTCAAGCACGACGCCATTCGTACCCAACACTCCCCAGGTCAAAGCTCACACTAGCTTAAGCCACAAAGTCCTACCAGAAAAAAGCATAATTCAAAACGAGAGCCACCCAGAACTTCGATTCATCCGCCCAAAATTCACATGTATCAATTCAAACCATATAATTTTATTATTAAAGACAATTTTTTTCAATGCATAAGCTAACAGCAAATTAGCTCGAGGAGCAGAAAATAAAATTGAGCATGTCGCAGATCTCTAGGTTCATGGCCCAGTCGGGGCCGATGAGCATGTCGCTCATCGCGCATTTAATGGTCCTGACACGGATTGTCGGGGGAGAAGATTTCAGGGTGAAGCTTCCTTATTCGCTGACGTACACCTTCATGCATGACCGGTGGTGTACCCCCTGGCTCCTTCGACCGACCACATAGCCCAGCCGCCCCGCAGCAGGGCATGCTCACCCACTTGCTCGCCAGGTCGCCACGCGGCGCGGTCATCCGGCAGCAGGGCGTGCTCACCCACCTGCTCGCCAGGCCTGTTGGGCTTCGACGCCTGTGGCCCCCTCTGACAGCAGCGGAGAGGGTACCCTGGCGCAAAGTACGCCAACACAGCTGGAGCAGAGTCACAGCCAAGGAGTCACCGAAGGATGCGCCACACGGTCATCGAGGAGGCGCGAGCGAGGCACCAACCAAGGCGGTGGCCGCTGACGAGGCCTGCGTTGTGGAGGTGGCCATCCCCGGGAGTGGAGATTTCTTCTCCTGGGGCAGCGACAGTGGAAGAAACGAGGTGATGATTATAGGGATGGTGCAACGCTGGTAAACCCTAACCCTAAATCTAATACTGTGATACCATATTATGAATAGCACTTGTTGTAATCAATATACACTACTACAGCGAGGCTTATATCAGACGCACGATCACAGACGGTTTTGAAAAACCGTCTGTGATATGGAACATCCTGACGGTTATGTACTCAAACCATCGATGTAGATATCACGAGCGGTTTTATATTACGGTAAATGCGTGATGCAAGAAATATCACGACGGTTTCTAAATATAACCGTCAGTGATAGCTACAATACTCATTACAAACGGTTTCTAAGTATAACCGTCTATGATGTAAGAAATATCACGAGCGGTTTCTAAATATAACCGTCATGATAGCTACAATACTCATTACAGACGGTTTCTAAGTATAACCGTCATGATGCAAGAACATCACAGAGCGGTTTCTAAATATAACCGTCGTGATGAGGTGAACACCACAGCGGTTCTAGCTAAAAGCGCCTCGTGATGTTCACCACATCACGAACGGTTTTAATTTGAAACCGTCACAAATAATAAAAAATAGAAAATTTAAAATATTGATAATTACCTCTCTTGTCTTCTAATTTGAAAAAATTGGAATTAAATAATATTATATTTGAAATAATTGGAACTAATATTCCATTTGCAATAATTAAAAAACGGTAAACAGATTCAAAACTTCGGAGGCCATTTTGAGGCCCTAAACGACCTTTTTTTTAAATTCCGTCGCTGCGCACGCACTTGCACAAATCAATAGGATCCGACCATCTGATTTTGGCACACCTATGAAATTCGGGTATTACTTTTCGTTATCTTTCAAACGAGCCAAAGAACGCCCCGATCGGAGTTACGAGTCAAAAGTTATGAACATTTTAACAAAAGTGCTCTGATTTCTCATTTGCAAACTAGAATCGGTGCCCAAAAGAATATAATCGGAGAGCTCATCGTGTGATGATTCCGGAAAGCTCAAGAACACTAAAATCGAAGGTACGAGTCAAAAGTTATGGTGTTTTTACAAGTTCCGTGAATAGTAAGAGCACATATATTGCAAGCATCATTAATAGTCAAAAGTATGGAAAATAAATTTGAAAGCTTTAAATTTTGCTAATTACCTCCATAGTTTGCTAATTTGAAATAATTGGAAATCGGTGTTCGGGTACTTCATAGGGTTAAAAGGATGAGGGAGGCATAATATGTCAGATGTTATTGTACCACCACTAAAATACTAGATCTTATAAGAACTCTGAAGTTAAGCGTGCTTAGACGAGAGTAGTAATAGGATGGGTGACCTCCTGGGAAGACCACACATGTGGTGTTAAAAATGTCTGGGAAGACCACACGAGTAGTAATTAGGCGATAGTAGTATTAGTAGTATTAAGATGTGTGAAGTTAAGCGTGCTTAGAACAGGAGGTCTAATTTAGTATTTTTAAATTACCAGTTAGAACAGTGTGTGATGAGTTCTTATCACAGACGGTTCTAGTCTAGAACCGTCTATGATAAGGGCTCATCACAGACGGTTCTAAGTTAGAACCGTCTGTGATGTTAATTTTTACCGACGGTTCAAAAACCGTCTGTGATGACCTATTGTCATCACTGACACTTTGATACAGACGGTTCACAAAACTGTCTGTGATGTGTTTTGTGAACCGTCTGTAATGTGGTGTTTTGTAGTAGTGATAAGGCCAATGGCCAAAATATATAGGGTATATGAGGGTACAAAAGAAAAGCCTATATAAGACAATCATGTATATGAAAAGCCTATATAAGACAATCATCTATATAAGGCAATATATCCTTAACACACATGTTCAGCCAATGTAGCACGACAATATATCAAAGCTTCAAGATTCAGAAATACACTCACATGCATCAAATCCTTGAAAAATTCCACAGGAAACTAACCCCAGAAGAACCACGGGTAATTGATCGATTGTAGGAGGGGCTTTTTGATCCCAACAATTTATTCTCTCGGCAAGAGCTGGAATAGAATCTTCATCTCGAGGTTGAAGGCCTGGTGCGATTTTACTTCCAAGCTTTTTGCTAAGGGATCTCGTCACAGGCATCTTGCAACGATATTTATCAAGATAAGGTTACTTAGATGGAATTCTGTTAGGTTACAAAGCAACATTTCGTTCTTTAAAAGTTTAATGTATATTATTATTATCATTTCCAGGGATTGACTCATCGTGAATTTCAACCGAAAGGTTTTACATTCGCAAGAGTAACAATACAAGGTACTTTTCAATCAAAAATTTAAAAGAACACCAAGTATAATATTGGTTATCATATAAGGGTTGCAGAGTTTCTAATCACTAGTGACTTCTTATATAGTTTTAAATTTGCATATTTTGAGAATTCACGTAATTGTAGGTTAACTAATTATTATCTGATTAGAGAAGTCTTTTATTTAAGATTCTCATTCAGATTTTATAATAAAGGACTTTTTTTCTTCTGGTTTAAAATTTCTATACATGATCCTTTATGACGGATTGATAGAGGAGATGGTGAAGAACTTCTCGTGGTAGCTGGTTGTAAATACTTTTACTTGTTTGTTGTTGTCTTGATTCAGTCGCTGATGATGGATCTTGAAGTCTTGTGCAAACTTTGTATGCATGAATATGGCTATGTCATATATTCAATTTCTTGGTTTATATGGGTTTATTTTGCATCATAACAAGTAAATAGTTTCCATGTTTAAGGTCTATAGCTAATTCCTTTACAGTATTACTCCAATTTTTCTGACTGTTCATTAATAATTATTCTTAAAGGAAGGATGTCAGAATGATAATTTAGACAAGAAAGGGGTTTAAACTGAAAGGAAAGGGTGTACCATAATCATAGTTGTGCAATACATAAAATCTTTTGAAGGTTTATACTTCTAAGATAACATTTTATATTTTAATTGCTTCACAACTATGAGTTCCTTATATGGTTTTTGGTCACCTCATCGTAATTCTTTCACCTACTGGTTAAGCATTACGAGAGTTTCCCGCAATAATAATACAGACAGAAATTTTTAATTAATCAAATTGCAATACACCTTTATTTATTATATAAGAACTATACATTTTCTTATATCACAACAAAGTATTATTACGCTAACCTACTACTTTATGGTCATGTTTTCCATTCTAGTATTGAAGGGTTCTACTAAAAGTTCTGCAAAAGATTTACTTCCCGAAAGTAGTAGAAGTTGTTTTTATGGCATTAATTTATTAGAGAATCTCGAGGTAAGAAGTGCCAGCATGTAGTATGAATGATACGAGGATATTTATTAAGGTCTGATATACAGACTTGATTTGGTCGGCATTAGAATTTGCTGATTATAGTAACTTGTGGCAGCATTTTCTTAGGTAGTCTTTGATATTGCCATATAAAGAATACAAGGAAGAGGTAGTTTTAGCGTAATTGAGCAAAGGAAATAGAAAGAGCGGGTATTCGTTACAGGAAGAAGATAATGGAAGTTGTGTTGTTTGAAGCAGGATATTCAGCAAATGAAAATTGGGACGGCCTACTACGTTTTTGCTACGCAACTCTGATAATAATGTTTGTCCGGGGCTTTTACAAATCCCTAGAGGTTACAATGAATTTCATTTTTGAATATCGTTAGGATCTTGATAAACAAATTTTAATTTTTGAAGGCCAAAGTTTCACAGAATATGTAGGTAAGAAATCCTACAGAAAGTAAAGGTAAGCTTGAAGGAAAATTTTCAGAAGAAGAGAAACTGTTTATAAGAATTTCCTTCTAACTAGTGTGTTAGGGTTTCTTAAATTTATATGTAAGGACAATTCATCGCAAAACCTTAACCTAAAGGTTAAGTTTGTACGTAAATCGTCCAGACAAGCAAAACAAAATCCAATTTGCAAATAGGAAAGTATGAACACTACATAAGAATGCTTCATATAGCTAAAGTAAAATAATATTGCTACGCGTAAGGGTTCTTATCTTAAGGTAAATCCTAATATATTCTATTCTTCCGCCTCTTCTTGTTGGGTGACACTTTCTCTTCATGAAGTACGATCTTTGAGCTTTACTTTTGCTTTGTCAGACGTAGCAAAGCGTCGTCTGCTTCCTTCAAATTGTTGGTGTAGATATTGTAGTATTCATCGGCAGGCATGAAGGACAACATATCTTGAACATCTTCAGATATAATAGTAAAGATGAACCATGGACAAAATTTTCTCTTTCAGATAAGGGAAATTTGTTTGCAAACCAAAATGAAATCAGGGGTAAGAGCAGGATCTTAAGAGTGAGGAAAGAATAGCAAAGTCTACATTTTACAAACATAGTAATTTTTTTGAAAATAAGCTTTTGAATTTGCTTATTCTACTGCTAATGACTATTCTATCTAAGGTTTATCCTATGATCAGTATAGCTCTGATACCAATGCTGTGAGACCCCGTTCTGATGAACAGGAACCTCCATGTGATTACTGTGCTATTCCCTGGATCAGTAGCTAGCACTCACATGTTTACAACAATTGGAATCACAACCACACCACATGTAATTACAGCGGAAACTAATATATAAAGAGAAGCTTACAAATAAAGAGATTAGCAGCAAAGAAGCAATATCTTGTAGTTTGCCCATCCGACCCGCAGGCAACTGACAAGGTATAAACTCCAGATAGAATACGTCGAAGAAGATCCCGTAACCTGCGATGACAAGAGACTTGAAGCTTCGCTAACTCATCCACCTATAAATAATAATTAAGCAAGGGTGAGTACTTTCGTACTCCGCAAGACTTGATTACAAATGTATAAATGCAGGCCAATTCAAAGGAGGCTACTACAGTTAATTTGCAACAAGCGAAATTGAATTGTAAACCAAGTTATTTGCAAACGGAATTTATAAGGGCAAGGTTGATATGAAATATGTAAAGCATAGTAACACTCACAGTCCTCCATGACGTGAGCGACGAACATTCCATATCCTGAAATCCATCAATGTCGGCCCTTTGACTTAAAGCATAGTTGCAAAACAAATGATACCAAGCCCTTTTGAAAATAATAAAACATCTAACATTGGAATGACATCACCAAGTGCCCATGACCGCGGGTGCGGCTAATCGATTAGATTTAAACTCTGCAGAGGTGTACAACTTTACCCACAAGGAATGATCCACCTTTTTGCGAGAACATTTCGACACACGCCTCCAATAGGTCAGTATGCCTGCCAGGCGATCATACATAGCCGTTACATTATCTAGACATGACTTTGATCCAGCCCGGGACGTTAATTCCCGCCAGAGGAACAGAAACACACACACAAGATGTGGGCCCTTTCACGTATACCCAACACACACACGTTTACTTTTCATGACAAGGCACACCGCTGCATGGGTGGAAACCCTCCAAGACCAAACCGAATGCTGTGCAAGCTCCCGCCTACCAAAGAGCAAAGCCATATCTAAATAACTTAATAGGCTACGACTGCCCCGTCCCAGCCCTTGTGGTTGCACGGAAATCTTGGATCAATAACGTCCCATTGCTCGGTCCTTAAATTGACACGGGCGATACTCCACCCTACACTATGTACAATTCCTGTTGCACAACCGGCTATTGCCAATAATCGCCCACGTCAAAATCATAGTTTTATTTCGGGGTTTTTAATCAAAATACCAGCAACTAACAGTGCCATTACCAATCATTTTCAGGAAACAAATCTTGATTTGATCATCTGCTTTATTGATTCTAAAGCATGGCTAAGCATAATTATGTAATCGCATATACCCATGATGACATTAAGTAATGCCCATTCTTTAATCTATGGTTATCAAGGTTCACATGTTCATAATCATCAAAGAAGGTTAATGAAACAACAGGTATAACTACCAGATCCACAAAATAGCAATTTACATAAAGTAAACGCATGCATAAAATAGTTTAGTAAAACAAAGTATATTACGTACTGGGATCAATATGGTCAAAGGGGTGCTTGCCTTGCTTAATCACTGTTTACGACGATGACGGAAGTCGAAGATGACGGAGATGACGACGGAATCAACAGCGCCGGGTTCTACACGTCGATCAACGGAATATACGGCAAATAATAAACTTCAATAAGGGCAAAAAGAAAGTAGATAGAAAGAACAAATAAAGATTCTTCATAAGAATCAGGAATTGCTCTTTATGAACTTATTAATTTTATTTTACGAATGCAAGATGCAAAGATTGTTTAAGATTAAATAGATATGATCATTTTATGCTTAAAGTGAATTTTTACTTTTAATTAGGATTCAGATTCTAAGCAACATTTAATCAATTAATATTCTAGTTATAAAAAGCTAATCTGTTGATTTAGGCTACTAGGATTATTTTTGTGACATTTGAGAAGGTTCTGGTGAAAAAAATGTCATAATAACTGATTTCTCGCTTAAACTTAAAGTTCATTCATTCATATTGCGCACTTAAGTAATGTGATTATTTAGGGTTATTAAGCTAATAGAATGAATAGGCAAATCATGGTGAAATAAGATTATCTTTTCATAGCAGAGTAGTATACACTTTGGAGAGCACTACAGGGCTAATTCCATAAATTCTAGGATTTACATGAGACATTATATTCATCGTTGAAAAGGCTTAAGTGGTATTGTTAAGTTGACATTATTCGGAATCGGCAAGAATATGAAGCGAACAATTATCACTTACGGTTTTTGAGCTAGCAAGATTAATATGCAAACCTGAATGAAATGAGATTATTTTTGTAGAATATGGTAGTGTGAACATTGTAGAGCATTACTGAACCCATTTTGCTGATTTTAGCATTTAAATAAGTTATTTTATTAACTGGTGAAATAGTATAAGTGATCACAACGAAAACCCTAAATCGGTCAATGTTCAGTTTAAGTTTGCGGCTATACTATACGTGATCGTTGATTCATTTTTCCGGTGTTAGCAGGAAATAACCCTAAGAGTGTTTTAAAGCTAGTTCCACATTAATCTGGTGTTGGCCGCGATAGTTTATAAGCATATGATACAATAAAGTCTTTTATAAACTTAATTTAAATTAGTTACTTTTGTTAATCACTGAATTCTTATACTTAAAAATATGTTATGATTGGCTCTACTTATTTTGGTACATTTTGCTAATATTCTTTCCATGAAACACTTCTTAATTATGATTTTGCTCATATACATGAGTATGTGCATATATATACAAAGACTAGTATGAAGCATTGATACTGAGTATATTTTTAATTATTTAGAAATCATATTTAGAAATCCTAAAAGTCTTGTCTAATTATCCATTTTCAGCACATATTAAAATCAGAAAATCACATTCTTTATAATTATTAAAATCAATCTATTTTTCTTTAAGCATTCTGATTTATCTATTTTCATTTTCTTTTTAGCGAATTAAAGCATGGATTTATTTGATGATGGAAATTAACTTAAAACATAAATATTTTTATATATTTGAACTCATTTCAGAACAAGGATTTCAAAAATATTTAATTTCATTTATTTTGATTAATTCTAATTTAATCTTTTTCTTAACACATAAATGCTCATTTTGGTATTTTTATTATAAAAATTTGTACAGCAACTCTTTCAAGAATATTTTTGCATATTCTAATACTATGGGATTTTAGATGATTTTACAAATTTATTTCACTACAATTGAATTACAATTACAAAAGATATTCAATAATGAAATTTATTCGGTTAGGAAATTAAATGAAAAATAAAGAATGCGCTTTCAGAATAATGAATACGTCTTTTACCCTATTCTTCTTCCACCTGAGCTTCTGACAATCCGGGCCCACTGCGCAGAGGAAGAAAACAGAGGACCGGCTATGGGACGGCGGCGACGGCGCTCCGGTGAGCCTCTGGCAGCGGCGAGGACATGGGGAGGAAGGTCTCGGCGAACCGCACACGACGGTAGAACCAATTCGGCGGAAGAGTTACCGACGAGGGGCGCACCGGAGCTTCTAGCGGCGGCTCTAATGGCGGATGGTGGAGGGGAAGAATTAGGGCGCGAAGGCTTGAATCGGCGGCACGAATAGCATCAGGGGACCATGTTGAGTCTGTTTTTGGGCTCGGTTCTGAGGAAGAATCTCCGTGGAGTTCTCCACTCGGCGGCCGGCCATGGAGAAGACAGGCGCACGGCGGCGGCAATATTTCACATGGGGGAAAGTGAAAGTTTTTGGGGGCTTTTACTCAGTAGAGCATCAGGAAG
The DNA here is from genome assembly GCA_036346375.1 of Guadua angustifolia. Taxonomy (NCBI): domain Eukaryota; kingdom Viridiplantae; phylum Streptophyta; class Magnoliopsida; order Poales; family Poaceae; genus Guadua; species Guadua angustifolia. The sequence goes on along the minus strand of JAYEVE010000445.1, from coordinate 181,533 downwards.
CTATGGCTCAGAAGAATTCGGGATTGGTGCAGTCGATTGGTCGATTCAATCTCGGCCTCAGGCTCTGAAGCTTGCGGCAATGGAGGAAAGGGGCTGGGGACTTTGGTGGTTCGGTTGGGCAGAGGAAAGGGAAGCAAAAGGAGGAAAGAAAGCGCAACTCTAGTGGCAATCTGGCGCCTTTTATAGCCGCGAAGAGAGGGTGAATTCGCCGGGTTGCATTCGGCTCAGATGGAGACTACTTTAGGCGCGACAAGAACGAACAGCAGCAGCACATGGCGCAGGAGAGCTGGCTCGAGGTGTGGCGCCACTTGATTGGCTCGCACGGACGCGAAGTACCGACGCTGGCGAGTTCTACAGAGTGAGCATGAGAGTGAGCTGTGCTAGCGCTGAGAGGGAGGGAGGAGAGGTGAGGAAGAAGGGCTGACTGCACTGGATGATCAACACTTGGCGATCCAACGGCCACGGTTCAGACAGCACAAAAGGAAAGGCTGAAGTTGGCTTGGTCTTCTCATTTAAGCTATCAAACCGTCTTAAGATTTTACCAGACTTTTTACAGAGGTTTTTCAGGTAAAGATAAAGGTCCAGGTGAATTTTCAGATAAAAACTCATTATAATTATTTTATTAAAATTCTGACAATGATTAATGCTCAGAAACTTCATTTCTGTATTTTAATTAGCAGACAATTCAAATATTTTTATAACTTTTTGAAACTTTGTTTTTATAAAGTAATTGGGACCAGGATTCATATGTAAAATTTGTAGCTCAAGATTTTGCTCTAGTAATTTATAAAAATTCTAACACTTCATTTTCCAGCTTTTATTTAATTCGGTTTTCGAATTATTTGAAGACTTATCCCATGAGATAATCTCCTGAGATTTTTACCAGTGATAAATACTGTATCAAGGGTAATTTGGTAAATGTTTAAGCTGGAGATGAGCTCTGGATATTTTTCACAAATTCGAACAGTGCACTGTTTCTAGTCAATTGGTTTTATTTTTCATTTTCATTATTCAATTTGTTATTCTTTTATTTTTCTCAGTGCATAATTTGATTTCTTCACAGATTTGAATTTCAGAAAATATATTATTCACAACTTTGCTTTTGTTCATTTAATCTTTTCCATTTCCTTTAATTGTTTTTGCAATGCAAAAGTCCAAGAAATAAATTTAGAAAAACATAAATTCAATAAAACTCAAGAATACTCAAAATGCAAATTCATATTATTATATTTCACCGTTTAACAATTTTCAGGATGTTACACTTAAGCCACAAAGTCCTAACAGAAAACCGCATAATTCAAAACGAGAGCCACCCAGAACTTCGATTCATCCGCCCAAAATTCACATGTATCAATTCAAACCATATAATTTTATTATTAATGTGAAATCATGTGCTAAAAATTTGGCTTAATGATCAAATTGGCATTTCAAAGTGGTTGTGATCATAGTATATGTGGTGTTCGTGCATGTGTTGTTTTAGATGATTATTTGATATGCTTGTGATAGCATAATAATGGTTTTGCTTGATGCAATGCACTCGTGTGAGTGGTTGCATGGATTGACTTTGAGTCAAGTCATGGACTTGTACTCGGATTTGTTTCTTGTTTATTCATGTGTAGGTATTGTTTGAGGACGAACGTGGTCGATGACGGAACCGGAACTAGGTTGATAGAGGAACTGAGGTTCAGGACTAGATTCAGAGAGGAATCGAGGTCTTGGTTGTCAAGGATGTCATGCGGGACGTTCGGGTTAGAGAGCAGTGCACATGGAGACTGGTTAGTCACGTGAGTATGGCATGTGGGCTGTACACGTGCAAAGTTTGTATTCGGCCATGTTGGGCCAAGTGGACTTGTATATATACAAACTCTTTCCATGTTGGGCGTGGAGTTGTATTCAAACTCTTTATGTTTGCTTAGTATAAATAGAGGGAGTTGTCTCCTGTTTATTCTATGCATGGAGGTATTGGGGTTTATACTTTTTTGCTCTGGAGTACTGTAACAAGATAAAAAAAATAAAAATCTTTTTGCTCCCGGCGGCTGTGGCATGCATACATGCAGAAGCACTAGCGGCGGACGTCCTGGCCAGAGAATTTCTAGTTGAGACAGCGTAAGAAATTTTCTAGCGCTTGATTTTCTTCGTTGCGCCAAGTTCCAGGGTTCTAGTGCCAAAGCTTGGAGATTGTTTTCGACTAGAAACGAATTAATCCTGGCCTGGCGACTAGATAATTTTGCTCCAGGCGCGGCGACTAGAAGTTGAGCCGGTACTTCTTGCGGCAAGAAAGTCAGGTGACTAGAAGGTTAATTTTGATCATTATTTGTTACTTTTATCTTATGAAAGTCATAACTCTAGATTCGTAGATCCGATCGAGCTTATTCTTATTGGATTAGTTTCAAAATTGAATCTAGTTTCTACAGTTAAAATTTCATGTTAATCTAACGGTGAGATTTTTAGGAATTACTGTTTTCGTGAACATGTATCACTCTGTTTTGTCGAATCCGAATCAGACAATTTGAATCCGAATTGAGGTGTTTCAAAAATCATCAAAAATTTGATTTTAGCTTCCGCGCAATCATTCATCTCCCTCTGATTGCTAGTTTAGTATATATCGATCCTACAATTAAACACAATTTTTTTTCAATGCATAAGCTAACAGCAAATTAGCTCGAGGAGCAGAAAATAAAACTCCACAAAAATAATCCTAAAGCCGCAGTCTTCTTGGCCACAAAAACTCCTCCTTTCTCCTTCGTTCATGGCCGACCTCCGGTAGGAAGGGGAAAAGCCAAGAGAATGGCCTTTTTTTTTTTTTGCGTGTGTGGATTCGGTGGCTGAGGAAGCGAAGTTCGTCCAAGGATTCGCGCTCCTGGATGACGTCGTTCGGGGTGGCGAGCGCGATAAAATTCGATGATTCTGGCGCTGCTAGTCGTTTCTGCTTGTCTTTGTTTGGTTGGCTTCCCTCGTCTGGTCTCTCTTTCTTTGATTTTTCCCTTCTTTTTCTTTTTCTTGTGTTTTTTTTTCAGAATGATTTTAGCTCGAACGTCTGATATTTTCAGACATGTTGTAACATTTTTTCTCTACGTATGTAATTTTTTTTCTAATGCATGCAACATTTTCCTTCGACAACAGAAGAAATGCGGTACAATAAACAAATGTTGCACATGTTGAAAAAAATATTGTACGCGTTGGAAAAAATGTTACAAGCATTGAAAAAAAATGTTGCAAGAGGCGTCTGATGAAATAAACAGTGATTGGACGCCTGATTGCTAATAATCGCTCTTTTTTTTGGCTGCTCAAGAAAGGTGTTTAATTTGGACCAATCATGTAGCTATTACAGCGCAGCTTCTGCAATGTCACGCGATTGCATAAATTATGCGCGTCCACTGGGTGGCGTAGTTGAATTTTGTTCATACCTGCATTGTGTAAGTTATCTACGGTCGGGATGACTCGACGGTAGCCTCGAGGTTAAGATTTTGTATGCTGTGGTGTGAGAATAGATAAATACAGTATTATCCTCATGGGTATAAAGATAAACTAGCCTGTATAGCGCGCTACGCCGCGCCGCGCAAATTCTAGTCCGATTTTTTTTGGAAAAAATCTGATAAATTTTGTCAAATTTTCGATTTCCGTAATTTTTAAATAAAATGGGTCGGTAGGACCCGCTGGCGAATCCACGGGCTATTACAAACTTTCGACGAATCCACGTTTAATCTACGGGTTACTATAAACCTTCGACGGATCTGCGTTTTTTTTAGAAAACCGTGGTTGTTTTTTTACGCATTTCGGGATATTTGATTGGTTTTTTGTTTTTTGTATTTGTAAAAAATGGGTCATTAGGACCCGCCGTCAAATCTATGGGTCGCTATAAATCTTTGGACGAATCTACGTTTTTTTTAAAAAAAACCCCGTGGTTATGACCCGTTGGCAAATCCATAAGTTGTTATAAATCTTTGATGAATCCGTGTTTTTTTTGTCGATGCGATGTTTTATTTAGAAAATTGCAGTTGAATCTATGTTTTTTTTGTTTTTTGTGTTTGTTAAAAAAAATAGGTCGTTAGGATCCGCCGACGAATCTCCGGGTCGCTATAAATCTTTGGACGAATCTACTTTTTTAAAAAAAACCCACGGTTATGATCAGTTGGCAAATACACAAGTTGTTATAAACCTTCGACGAATCCGTGTTTTTTTTGTCGATGCGTGTTTTATTTAGAAAATTGCGGTTGAATCTGTGTTTCTTTGTTTTTTTAAAAGAAAAGTGCGGCCGTTTCTTTTATGTATTTCCTTTTTTAAAATGCTTCTTGGACCCGTGGGCGAATCCATGAACCGCTATAAACCTTCGACGAATCTGGTTTTTTGGTTTTTTGTGTTTGTTAAAAAAAATGGGTCGTTAGGACCCGCCGGCGAATCTATGGGTCGCTATAAATCTTTGGACGAATCTACGTCTTTTAAAAAAAACCACGGTTATGATCCGTTGGCAAATCCATAAGTTGCTATAAACCTTCGACGAATCTGTGTTTTTCTGGTGACAAAAATATTTTTTTCGAGGAAAACGGAGAAAGGACCTAGACGTAAGAAGCAAGGGCCTGTTTGTTTATTTTTTTGGACTTGTTCGTTATCCTGAAAAATTAGAAAAGGGCTTGTTCGCGATTTGGACTTAACGAGAGGTTTTTCCGTAAAATACCGCGCCAGGGACCCAAACGCGATGAAAGCGAAAAAATCTTCCCCTCACAAAAAATCGCGAAAGACCTATTTATAATTTGTAAGGACCTATCCGTAATTCGAAGGAATGGAGGAGGTTTTTCGCAAAATGGCTTGAGGGGACACGTGCATGGGCTGGTCGATTGCCAATTTCTTCCGGCATAATGGGTGCAACCATTTGTGGTTTTCTATAGGTGGTTTTGCATGAGCTATCCTACTCAAAATTCTCTTTTTCAAGGAAAGAGGGTTGATGTTCTTACTAAATACTCAATGTAAGGCAGTAAACGGCTTTTTTTTTGGTTTGTTTTGGGTTTGGTCTTTTGCAACCAAACAGCTGATGCAAATAAAGTAAATTTTATGCATCTACTAATTTGGTGGAAACCCTCGTGCGAAGTTAAGTGGATAGTCTAAATTTGGTGAAACCCTCCTATGAAGTTAAAGGGCTGTTTGGTTGTCTTCTCTCACAAGTCTGGCCCGTTCGACTCAACCAAGCTGATGGAATATGGGATGCACAGATGCAGAGATGGTGTTTAGTTGAGTGTTTAGTAGGCAAGTATTTTGAAATTTAAATATTTTGAAATTTATATAGCAAGTATGGTCTAGTTTTGTTCGAAAAAATGGCAGGAACCAATTTTTGAAATCGGTTCGGTAATCAGAAATGCTAATCAAAAGATATAAACAAAAAAGAAAAAAAAGGAAAACTTACATACCCACGTGGCACCGCATGCATGGTTTGCTATTGTGGCTGACAGTGACCCTTGCACAGAACACGAGGCTGCCATGCGCTGCATCCAGAGATACGCCCATTTTCTCCGTATCTCCAGAGACAAACATAAAAAAACAAGATTCTACATTTGTAGATGCAAATCTCTGTACATGCAGGTAACCAAACAGCCGATAGAGAGAGATAGTCTAAATGGAGGTCTCTTCTCGTGTGAAAAGTTCAACGCTAGTAGAGGAAAAATGAATCAATGCTAAGCACATCTGACAATATGCTTGTAGAAATTAATCTTAAGCAAAATGCCCGGCAAATTTAAGGTCTTGCGTAGAACCCGAGAATTTCCACGATTCTTGCATGAATTGAACTATTTTCCTATTAAAATCTTACGAAATTCCTAATAATTTTCTACGTTCCCCACGGGCCCTAAGAATTTTGAGATATAAATCTGAAAACACAAAGAGAAATTGAAAGGAAAATACACAGTGGACATTACACTCGAGCAAGAAGCATATCCATCAGTCAAATGTCCTGTCCCGGAGCAACATGCATGGTTCCCTGTTCCACGTTGACTTCTGGTTTGTTTGCTGACGAGTAATCCACTTCAGTAGCCAGCTAATGAGCTAAACCAATCAGATATCCTTCTCCTTCCACACGGTAATAAACAAAAGTCAAGAGCTAACTAAGGCCGGCAATTTCAAAGCAAATGGAGGAGAATGTGACGTGCACATACATGCATATATGCATGGCGGTGACGACGACAGGCAACCGAGCAAATTCTTTACTAGTATTAGCAGCAGGTGGAGCCCTTGAGTAAGACGGCGATGACTAGGATATATAAGGCATCTCTAATGGTGCCATTTCAGCTAGCTATAAGGGTGTCAACTCAGCATTTTGCTTAAGTGGAAGGGAACAAATAAGGAGAGAGATATAGACTGGCTACTAATATATAGTCAGGCTATAACTGATTCCAAGTCACTTATTACCTATTACATGTGGGCCAATATTTAATTTTATAGACAATGCTATAGCTAAACCATTAGAGATATTGTCTATATGCTATCTATAGATGATATAGACATTTCTTATAGCTAGCACCATTGGAGATGCCCTTGGAGTCCAGCCTGCAACTTTGCTAATTGGCAGCACAACTGCTCCCGGCCATTAGCCACTCAATCCCTGTTCACTCCTTTTTGCAGAAGATGGTTGTCTGTCGATGGAGTAATGCCACGTAGCTGTTGACAGTTGTGTGAATTGGTCGGTCCTGTCAGTTTCCTCTCGAGGTAACTGCAGAGAAGCTTTCGCCTATTTGCCTCCTCACACTATTTTTTCATCTTTGATCTCCTTTCAAACAAAATTATAAATTGTATCTCTTTTCTAACCACAAAAGCACCGACAGATGATGCATGTCACTTATCACTCTTGTCAACTGCGGCAGGTCGTCGGCATCGTATCACCACACTAGACAATACATAGGGATAGCAATTGTGTCCGATTACCTGCGTGTCCGCGTGCAAATACCCTAATGGAGACGGGTATAAGACTCTTTCTGTGCCCACAGGTAAAAATGGAAGAAAATCCTTACCCATCGGGTAAACGGGTATGGGTATGGGTGAACTCCACTCATACCCGTAATGTCTGTTTTCCCGTCAACTAGCTAGCATATGAGCAAAAATAAACCCTAGGCACCCTGTTCATGTTGTGAAACGTAGTCAATCTCCCACAATCCACCACCAAATTCGTAGAAACAATTCCAAGAGCAAGAACACAAGGGCGCACAATATAGGTGGAATCCTCTCTCGCTTTATTAGATTGATCGTTTACAATGGGAAGCACCCAATATATATAGCAATATGAGAGAGGAGTTCGGATTCGCTCACACAATAAAGAGATAGAGTCCTAAACCGAATACGGTTAGACTCCTTATTTCATAACACTCCTCCTTGGGCGAATACCACGTAATGCATACATCTCATTAAAAACTCTACTCAAAAACCCAGTGGGAAAAGGAAGATGAAGAAAAAAGTACATTGTACTCGCACTATATGTTGCATTAGTTGCCTCATTAAAAACCTTCATGTGAGAAAACTTCAGGAAAACTCACAAAGGGGAAAAGAGTACAACTTATAACCTTCTGGGTTTTATTAGGATATTCAGGATCACAATAAGGGTTATGGTTCAAGAGTATTCTCCCCCTGAACTCTGCATCTCACTAAGTTTTCTCATTCCAATGCCTTTAACACATCTTTGAAATGTGGATTTAGGCAAGGACTTAATGAATAAATCTGCAAGATTTTCATATGACTTAGTTTGCAAAATCTTTATCTCACCGCTCTTCTGGAGTTTGTGAGGGTAGAATAACTTAGGAGAAATATGCTTTATGATGTTGCTCTTTACATAACCCAATTGTGTTTGTGCAACACAAGCTATTATCTTCATAGATAATCGTGGGGGGACTGACGGTATTAAGGCCAAATGACTTCTAGATATGGCTAATCACACGCCGCAGCCAAACACATTCACGTGAGGCTTCATACAGGGCTATAATCTCTGAGTGGTTGGTAAAAGTTGCTACTAGGGTCTGTTTACAAGACCGCCAAGAAACAGCTGTATCACCACAGAGAAATACAAAACCAGTCTGTGATTTGGCACTGTGGGGATCAGATAGATAGCCAGCATCTGTATATCCCACCATGGTCAAGTCTTGGTTCTTCTGGGAAAACAACCCAAAATCTTGAGTACCTTGGAGGTATCTGAGAAAAGTCTTGACACCAGCCCAATGTCTTCTGGTTGGAGCTGAATTATGTCTTATTAGCAAATTCACTTCGAATGCAATATCAGGTCTTGTGCAATTTGCAAGAACATGAGTGCTCCTATGGCACTTAAATATGGGACTTCAGGTCCTAAAACTTCCTCATTTTCCATCCTCGATCTGAAAGGGTCTTTATCTAATTCAAAGGATCTTACGACCATGGGAGTTTTCAAGGGATGTGATTTATCCATATTAAATCTTTCCAATACCTTCCGGATATAGGAAGACTGGTGAACAAGAATTCATTTTGGGAAATGCTCTAGCTGCAGGCCTAAGCAAAATTTGGTTTTACCCAAATCTTTCATCTCAAACTCCGTCGTGAGGTAAGCACTAGTTTCCTTTATCTCCTCTGTGGTTCCGATGATATTCAGATCATCGACATATACTGAGATGATATAGAATATATTCTGGGATTTCTTTATGAACGCACAGGGACAATAATCATTATTTGAGTATCCCTTCTTTTGGAGGAACTCACTAAACCGGTTATACCACATTCTTCCAGACTGTTTTAACCTATATAGTGATCTCTACAGTTTGACGCTATACATGTTGCGATTATTAGGATCCAAGACTTTTACTCCTTTAGAGACTCTCATATAAATGTCTTAATCTAATGATCTATATAAATATGCGGTCACCACATCCATCAACTGCATTTCTAAATTTAAGTCAGCTGCCATTAATATTAGATATCGGAACATTATTCCACTCATCACAAGAGAATATGTTTCATCGTAATCGATGCCGGGTCTCTGCGTGAACCCTTGTGCTACAAGCCTCGTTTTATATCTCACCACCTCGTTGTTTTCATTTTCTTTTGGATGAAAACCCATTTTGATCCTACAGGGAACACTTTAGGAGGTGTTCGATCAATAGGACTGAATACTTTCCTTTTATTGAGTGAGTGCAATTCCACCTCGATTGCTTCTTTCCATTCGACCCAATATGAGCGTTTCTGACGCTCTGCTATGGACTTTGGTTCTAGATCCAGTTTGTGAGACCCCGTTCTGACGAACAGGAACCTCCATGTGATTACTGTGCTATTCCCTGGATCAGTAGCTAGCACTCACATGTTTACAGCAATGGGAAAAGAATATGGAAAAAGAATATGTGCACAACAAATGATGCCCTTTTATTCTTCTTTTAGGAAATAGAGTTTTCAACTTTTTCAGTTTTCCTTTTGACGATCATTCTAATGTTTATATTCTGGAGACACGAACTTTTCCGATTCTAACTTAAACTCACAAGATATAATTTAGGCAAAATAATGAGGTGAATTTTAAGGCACAATGAAGAGTCATTTCGAAAGACCAGTTTTAGCTAACATCGCACGACTTAGGTAAACTAGTGGTTACCAATCTGGCAAGATATTGGTATTAATCTATATATAAACGGCGTGACTTCTAGAAGCTAGTAGCAGTAATGGGGCTATACTACTAATCCTGATGAAACTTGATTTTGAGAGAAGCTAACAACCAAAGTGGTTGCACAAGTGAGAGATTGTATGATGAGCAGGGACGAGCTCATATAAGATTTTACAGAGAGAAGAGATAAACTATTTTGCAGTTTCTTATTTATCCTATGGGTTGATTTTTCAATATTCATACATGAGGACAATTTACTGTGAAACTTTAACCTTAGTGATTAAGTTCCCACATATAAATCAGTCCTGGCAAATAAAATAAAAACCCAAATTCTCAAGTAGCAGAACATAACGATAACGCAAATTTCTCTATATAACTAGAGCGGAAGAATATGCTATGCGCAAATGGTCTCTTATCTTAAGCTAGATCGTAAGATATTCTAATCTTCTGCCCTTTTACAGTTGTGTGATGCTGACTCTTCATGAAGAAAATCTTCAAGCTTACTTTTGCTTTGTCGAGGTTGGTGAAGCGTTGCATGTTTTCCTGAGATAGTTGTCGCAAGCATTGTAGGCTTCTTCGGTTGGCATGAAGAACGACAACGACATGGCTCGGACATCTTCAGAAGCAACAGCGGAGATAAACCATAGCGAGGATTTCTTCTCGAGATGAGGGGAATTTGTTTACAAATCAAAATGAATGTAGGGATAAGAATAGAATCTTAAGAATGGGAAAAGAATAGCAAAGCCTACATTTTGCAAATATAATAACTCTTGAAAATGAGATTTTGAATTTTCATATTCCAATGCTAACGACCATTCTATCTAAGGTTTATCCTACGGTCATTATAGCTCTGATACCAAAGCTGTGAGACCCGCTCGATTTACAGAACCTCCATGTGATTACTGTGCTATTCCCTGGATCAGTAGCTAGCACTCACATGTTTACAACAATGGGAAATCACAACCATACATTATAATAATTAAGCGGAAACGATTAAACAAATAAATATTGCAACACGGAGAATCTAGCAGCAAAAGAAGCAATATCCTGTAGTTTGCCCAACCGACCCGCAGGCAACTGACCAGGCATAAACTCCAGATAGAACACGCTTCAAGGAAGAACCCGCAACCTGCGATGAACGACTTCGAAGCTTCGCTAACAACCACCTACAATATAATTAAGCAAGGGTGAGTACTTTACGTACTCAGCAAGACTTGAGCAAAACCTATCATACATGCAGGCCATTTCAAAGGAAAGGCTACTACAGTTAATTTGCATAAAGCGAAATTGAATTTGTAAATCAAGTTATTTGCAAACGGAATTTAAAAGAGCATTTGGTTGATAACAAATAATTAGAGCATAAGTAACACTCACAGTCCTCCACGACGTGAGCGACGAATCAATCACATTCCTGAAATTCCATCAATGTCGGCCCTTTGACATAAAGCACAGTTGCAAAACAAAATGATACCAACCCTTTTGAAATAATAAAACATCTAACATTGGAATGACTTCACCGAGTGCTCATGACCGCGAGCGCGGCTAATCGATTAGATTTAAACTCTGCAGAGGTGTACAACTTTACCCACAAGGAATGATCAACTCACCACGTCAGCCGTGGATCGCCATACAAGAGTATGCGAATGAGCGATCATACATAGTCATTACATTACCTAGACATGGCTATGGTCCAGCCCGGGACGTTAACCCCCGCCGTAGAACTAGAAACACACACCCAAGCCGTGGATCCACTTTCACACACCCACACAACGTTTCTAAACACGGCAGGGCGTACACTGTTGCGTGGGGTGAAACCCGTCCAAGCAGACCAAACGGGAATGCTTGCGCTAGCTCCCGCCTACCAAAGAACAAAGCCATGTCTAATTAACATAACAAGCTATGGCTACCCCATCCTCACCCTTGTGGTTGCACGGAAATCTCGGATCAATAGCGTCCCATTGCTCGGTCCTTAAAAGTGACACGGGCGACACTTCACCCTACACTACGTGCAATTCCTTTCGCACATCCGGCTATTGCCAATAATCGCCCGCGTCAAAGCATAGTTTTATTTTGGGTTTTTAATCAAAGTACCCGCAACCAACAGTGACATTTTCAATGTTTTCAGGAAACAAATACTGGTTTGATCAGGTACATTGCTAGTTCTAAAGCATGGCTAAGCATGAATAATATGAACGTATATACCCGTGATGACATTAAGTAATGCCTATCCTCAATCTATGGTTATCAGGGTTCACGTGTTCATAATCATCAACGGAGATTCGCGAGACAAGAGGTGTAACTACCAAACCACAAAATAGCAATTTACATAAAGTAAACGCATGCATAAAACAGTTTGATGCACAAAAGGAATATAAAATACTGGGATCAATATGGTCAAAGGATGCTTGCCTTGCTTAATTGATGAATACGACGAGGACGAGGATTGCGGTTGACGACGACGACGGAAATAAAGACGTCGGGTTCTACACGTCGAACAATGGAAATAAAGCAAAACAACTAACTTCAATAAGGGCGAAAGAAATAGATAGCAAAACAAATAAGCTCTACACAAGAAGCAGGGATGGCTCTTTATGAATTTATTAATCTTATCTTACGAATTTCAGATGCAAAGATTGGTTAGATTAATCCTTAGTTGCAAGTTTTCATTGATTTACTATGCACAATACGATTTCGGGTACTTGATACTTATGGGTTTTGCTCTATTAGGATTCAGATTCAAAGCAATATGGAAGAAGAATATTTTCTTAGGTTACTATAGATCATATCCTAAAGTTCATTTCTAAGCTGTTCTTTACATTATTCGGATTTAGATAAGCTGCTTTGCAAGTTATCAAAGAGGCTTAATTGATCATATTAGAGCATGAATGATTAGTTCTTTATCCTTAATTGATTTCTCTTAGAATTAGCTTCATGCAAGTTAAATCTATTGATTTAGGCTACTGATAACATTTCCATGATGATTGAGAAGGTTCTGGCATTTACAAACTTCGCAATTAAAGTCCAATTATTCTTTCTACCGAATTCAGGAATATGGTCATTTAGGGTTATTCTGCTATTAAGAGTTGTATGCAAAACATGATGAAATATGGTTATTTCTTCATAATGAGATGATTTATACTTTGTATAACAATCCTAAGCTAATTCCACAAATTTTAGGCTTTGGCTGATACATTATATTCTTTGCTTAAAATGCTAATATGGTATCAAGGTTCACTTTACAAGAAATCGGATTGAACATGTGCGGTGAACAATTATCACTTAAAGGTTTTGGGCTATTAAGAAGAATGTGCAAATCTTTATAAAATGAGATTATCTTTTCCTAGCAGTGTAGTATATACTTTGGAGAGTGCTACAGGATCAATTTCATATGTTTTACGATTTAGATGAGATATTATATTCATTGTTGAAAAGGCTTAAGTGGTATTGCAATTTGACGTTATTCGGAATCGGCCAAAAAGGGAAATGACAGGTTAACGCTTAAGGGTTTTGAACTAGTAAGCATAATATGCAAATCTTAATGAAATATGATTCTTTTTACAGAACATAGTAGTATAAACTTTGTACAGTGCTACTAAACTGGTTTACTGATTTTAGTGTTTAGACGAGTTATTCTATCTATCGCTGAAATAGCCTACATGATTATATTTGAACCCTTAAATCGGCCAAGTTTCAAACTTGATTTCCAACTAACCTATACAGGATTCTGGATTCCTTTTGCAGGCATTAACAGAATACCATCCTGGAAATGTTTTAAAGTTGGTTTGGCATTATTTTACCTTTAATTGCAATAGATTAACTATTTACTTATCGTTATGATTAACATTTCCTTTCATTAAGAGAATGCTAATTGAGTTTGATTCTAAGTATTTATGCACACATGGGCTCTTGCTATTTCCAGGAACCTATTCCAAGTGTTACTACTATTTTATGAGCTATTATGCTATTATTTTGTTAATGGCCATAACAGGGTTAATAGATGATTATGAAGCAAATAATTTAAATTGAGTTGAACATCAGATGATTTCACATTTTTGAGTTTATTATGATTCCAGAGACAACAAGAACTTATTTTATAGTTATAAAAGTTATATTTTTCCCTAGGTGCAATAATGACCATAATAGTGTGTTTGTCCCATTTTAAGTTTAAAGGATTGTTCTGTGATTCAAGAATTGAATATTTTCGTATATTTGAACACATTCTGATCCTGAAATCTCATGAATATTGATTTCATCATTTCATCACTTATTATACACAAATTCTCATTAAAACCATATTAGCACCATAATCGAAGTTTAATTTGAATAATAATCCTGTACTCCCAACATTAAATCTTTTTGCATATTTAAATTCATCCTGATTTTAAATGATTATAGAAATTTGCCTCACTGAATTTCGATTTAATACTCAAAAGAGATTCAATACTGAAATTCATTCGGCATGGAAATGAAACTGGAAATTCACAGTACGTTTTCTTGCTGAGGAAGCGCCTTCTGGGCTCTGGTCTTCTTCTGCCTTGCTCGATTTGCTCCAGCGCACAGAGACAGAACAGAGGACTTCTAGGGCTGGCCGGCGAAGGTGCTCCGGCAGCTTTCCGGCGACGGCGACGGCACCAGGAGGATCAGCACCGCAAGGAGAGTCCAGGGGAGGTGTTGATTCGGCCGGAGGAAGCCTCAGGCGGCGCGCATCCAAGCTTGGGCGGCGGAAATGGCGGGAGGTGGAGGAAGCAAGCAACAGCATTAGGGATTGAATCGATGGCCTTGTAAGCATCACGGGATCACAGGGAGTCCATTCTTGGGGTTTACCTGGAAGGAGAAACTCCGAGGGGCTCTACCCACGGCGGCCGGACTTGGGGAGGAAGGGCGCAGCGGCGGCGGCTTGATTCCGCTTGGAAGGAGCTGGATGTTCTTGAGGGGATTTGATCCTTGAAGCCTGGAGATGCTCTAGCTCAGCCGAATTTGAGAATGGGTGGCTCTACTGCTCGGATTCTCCCTCGCGCTCCAAGCTCAGGGGCTTGCTGTTCATGGCGGTTTTGGGGGAAGTTCTTGCGCCTGGCTTGAGGAAAGGGAAGGAGAAGTGAGGGGGAATGAAGAGGCTTAATGCGGTGCGGGAGGAGTGGTTTATAGCCAGGGATTTGCAGCACATTGAGTGGGATTCGTGGTTCTCAATCGCTGGCTGCGCAGAGCTTCGGGAGGGACGCCCCTTCGGTGGAACGAACGGGGTTGTAGGCGATGCGTTCGGTAGTAAAGCTCTGGGTCCACCGACAAGGATCGGGAGTTCTACCGCCGTATGCGAACAGACAGAAGGAATTGGCCCACACGTCGGTGACCGATAAAATTTCGTTTCGGATTTTGATTTTTCCTTGAGATCAAATGAAGTCTAGTATTTTTAAATTTTTGTTTTTCAAAGGTATTTGATCTCAGAATACTTCTATAAATTTTTTAACTCCATTTGTGATTCTATTATTTTATGTGAATTCTGACATTGCGTTATTTGGATTTTAAAAGTTATCTTTTCCTTTTATCTCTTCATTATTTTATGCATAAAATCTCAATTGATGGCTGAGATGATTTAATTGAATGATCAGAGTTCTCATGGCAATTTTCTAAATTTTTACTTTTTATCTTTTTGCCTTTTTACCATTATCCATTCTTTTTATTTTTATTTGTTGGATTTTCCATGCAGTGCAAAAACTCCAAAGGAAATTCAAATAAAACCAATGATGGCAAGGAAACTCAGAAATAATAATATTCAAACTTAAATTATTCATTTTCACTTTTATTAAATTTTCGGGATGTTACAGATCTACCCCCCTTACAAAAATCTCGACCCCAAGATTTGGCGGGTCTAAGGAAAGAAATCGGGATATTCTTCTTTGAGGCGATCTTCACGATCCCACAATGCTTCTTCTTCAAAATGACTGCTTCATTGAACCTTGATCATCTTGCAGAATTTGTTACGAACGTGGCGTTCAGCTTCTCTTAAGATTCTAATCAGATGCTTCCGATGAGTTAAATCAGATTGTAGATCGATTTCCTCTAGTTAGGTGAGTTTAGAAGGAAGACGAAAATATTTCCTTATTTGCGATACAGGGGAGATATTGTGAACAATGGATAGTTGAGATGGCACTCTAATTCATATGCTCTTTTCTCTCACCTTCTAAATGATATGATATGGCTTAATATATTGTGGCACCAGGTTACTTCGGATTCGAAAACAGTGAATACCATGAACCTTGCAATTCTCAAGGACGAGATAGATTTAGGAATTCTTTCTTGGAGATGACCTTGTCGTTTCCTTGTATTCTTATCTTCCGTGTAGTTGTTTCATTGGAGCTTCGTCTTGTGATTTTGAATTGACGCGCCAAAACTAGAGAAGATTTCTACTTGTGTTCCGTGTAAGCAGATGAGAGATTCTAATACTTTCTATATATCTCTTTTAATTGAATATTCAGTATTGTTAATAAAGATAATCTAATTTAAAGAATAGCATTTAGCATGTTTAGAATACTGGAGGCGAAAGAAAAGATGTATTCTTATTTGATTCATTTAGGAAGAACTGAATATTATTATCTAGAAGGATATTTGTATATAACGGCTGATCTGTATAATTCAACAATAGTTGGCGAGATTAGCCGAGATTAAATGTTACTCAAAGTTGTCTATAGATTGACAACAAAATAGAGATGATTCAAGGATTGAGTTGAGGCAAGAGGGTTATAAGATGATCCTGATGAT
Organism: Guadua angustifolia; assembly: GCA_036346375.1. Lineage (NCBI taxonomy): Eukaryota > Viridiplantae > Streptophyta > Magnoliopsida > Poales > Poaceae > Guadua > Guadua angustifolia. Next base: position 165,188 of record JAYEVE010000445.1, on the reverse strand, counting down.
TTAATTCGTTTGACCACCTTAGTAGGTAAAGGGTTTTGATTTCCTTTGGATTTGGCAACTATGAAGAAATAAAAGATACAAGATCAAAAGATTGATTGCAGGAACTGAACACACCAAAGACATACTCAATACCATATTAAGAGTCGGTTACGACCATACGAGGAATATGTTTACATTTAGAGCCTAACATCAGGGCAAGGGTTGTGCTGAGTACTTAATATTTTCTAAGTCTTCGGACAGCTTAGAAATTACTAATGTCTTTCTTGACATGGTGAAGTAGAACTCTTCTTGGGTGGATGTTGGCGAAGTATCCAAACTCTTCTTGGCTGGAGCAGATGAAGCTATCTGTCTTCTTCAAAACAATATAAAGGTTGTTCGTTGATATTATAAAATAGATGATCAGGAAGTAACTAGAATCAATGAATCTTAAGATTAAACTTATGTCTTGGTAAGGTTCAATTACATGAGTATCGTACCTGATATTGGATCGGGGGTACTAAGCTTTTTTTCAGCGGGTAAGATGAGGCGGATTTTTCTTCTTCCTTGGGCATTTGTAGGAGTAGTGTCCTTGATTACCACAGCAGAAACAGGTGATATTGCAGGAGTAGTGTCCTTGATTACCGCAACGGAAACAGGTAACATTGGCCTTCCGGTTTTGAGTATCAAAGAATTGTCCATTGGTTTGGTTAGAGGGGGGCACAGACGAAGGTGGAGACTGAGGATGGAGTTGCGTAGAATTCTTCTCGGGACAAGCATCTTCATTCCAATGCCTCTTCTTTAATCGATCCCTCGCAAACCGCTTGATTTTATCTCTTCTATTCACAGTTGTCATATTGACTCTGGCGTTTCTGTCATGTCTAGAATCTTTGGGAGATGTTTGCTCTCTTTGGGGGCACTGTTTAGCAATATGACCCTTCTTGCGACAGATGTGGCACTTTGGTTTCTTTCGTGATACTTTGCTATGCCTAGTTATATGCCCAACCCCATCTTTCTTGTGATTCTCGTCTGGTTGTTTCTTAGGACATTCTTCGGCCCAATGATGTTCCTCACCACATAAGAAGCATGCTGTTGGCGATGGCCGTTGACAGCTTCCTTGATAACAATTGCTAAGGCTGAAATACCGCTTCTCCAATTCTTTTAGTAATATCCCTCGAGCAGCTTCTCTTCTACTTGCCAATTCTTGAGCAACTAGGGCTTGAAATTTCTCTTGATAATGCTGTTTTGTATTAGCAATTTCTGATTTTTCTGAGCATTGGCCTCCATCAAGGTAACAAGTGGGATTGCTTTGCGCTAATTGCTGTAGGAGAAATGTGTGTGATTGGCGATTTTGTTCAATTATGGCCAGCGTTTGCACCATAGATGAAGATTCTGGCAGCTTCTCTTCCAAGCTAGTTTCTTGCCTAATTCACTTTCCATGATTTCACTGAAAGAATTTGACTTAGATATCCTGCAACAATAGTTGTTAAGACAAGGCTATTTAGATGGAATTCCTTTTTGGTTACAAGGCAACATTTCGTTCTTTAAAAGTTTAATGTATATTATTATTATCATTTCCAGGGATTGACTCATTGTGAATTTCAACCGAAAGGTTCTTACGAGAGTAATCCAACCGACAATACAAGGTACTCTTCAATCAAGAATTCGAAAGAACACCAATTATAATGTCGATTATCATATCAGAGTTGTAGGGTTTCTAATCACTAGCGATTTCTTATATAGTTTTAAAGTTGTATATTTTAAGGATTCATGTAATTGCAGGTTAACTAATTATTATCCGATTGGAGAAGTCTTTTATTTAAGATTCTCATTCAAGTTTTATAGTAAGGGATTTTATCTCTTCTGGTTTAAAATTTCTATATATGACCCTTCATGACAGATTGATAAAGGAGATAGTGAAGAACTTCTTGTGGTAGCTGGTTGTAAATACTTTTGACGGTTGTTTGTTTGTTGATGTCTTATGCAAACTTTGTATGCATGAACATGGGCATCTATATCAATGCCGTGAACTGCATACTTAGCGAAAAATCTTATGTCCAGATCCTTGGATAGCGTTGAGTTTTGTGTTGTTATGATGCTTCACGTAGTGATGTAAAACTTGATCTTTCAATTCGGTGCTAACATAGCTATGATTTTATATTCAATTTCTTGGTTTATAAGGGCTACTTTGTGTCATATGAGTACATAGTTTCCATGTTTAAAGTTTGTAGCTAATTCTTTTACAGTATCAGTCTAGTTTTCTGACTGTCTATTAGTAATTTGTTCTTAAAAGAAGGATGTCGGAATGATAACTTGGATAAGAAAAGGATTTAGAATGAAAGGAAAGATTGTACCATAACCATAGTTGTGCATTATATAAAATCCTTTGAAGGTTTATATTTCTAAGATAACATTTTATATTTTAATTGCTCCATAACTATTGGTTAAGCATGCATTACGAAAGTTTCCCGTAATAATAATACAGGCAGAAATTTTAGTTAATCAAATTGTAACAAGCTTTTATTTATTATATAAGAATTATACATTTTCTTGTATCATAACAAAGTTTTATTATGCTAATCTACTACTTCCTGGTCATGTCTTCTATTCTAGTATCAAGGGGTTCGCCTAAAGATTCTGCAGTAGAAGTGCTTTCCGAAGGCAGTAGAAGCAATTTTTTGAGCGTTAATTTGCTAGAGAATCTTGAGGGCGAGGAGTGTCAGCATGTGGCATGATTGTAATGAAGATATTTGTTAAGTTCTGATATGTAGATTTGACAAAGATTGGTTGGCATTAGAATTTATTGATTACAGCAACTTGTGGTGACATTTTCTTAAGTAGTCCTTGGTACTGCCATATAAGAGTGCGAGGAAAAGGGGGTTTTAGCGTAGTTGAGCAAGGGAAATAGAAAGAATGGGTATTAGCTACGGGGAGAAGACAACAGAGGTTGTCTTCTTTGAAGCGAGGTATTCACAAATGAAAATTGGGACGGACCTACTACGTTTTTTTTCGCAACTCGATGATAATGTTTGTCCAAGGCTTGTACTAATCCTACGAGGTTATAATGAATTTCATTTTGAATATCGTTAGGATTTTGATAATAACCCCCCTTTTTTTAAAAAAATTTCTTATTAAGTAGGGTAACACATCGTAAATTTCAACTTAGTGGTTTAACATTCACGAGAGCAACCTGAAAGCAATAGAAAGATTGACAACAGAACTTCAATTACACAGAAGTAATATGTATATATTTAGCTTAATACATAGGAAGGGTATCTATGTTTTCTTCTTTTACTGATTGTACCATACGTAGTTTTGCGTAATAAGTTTACTACATAGCTAGGATAATATGTAACTCGCATACTGCTATCTTCCAAAGTAGACTATTCAGTGACGAGTCTTCTTTTAAACTTTGCACCACTTGCTGCGTTAGTCTTCCGAGGCTGTGATGAAGTCGGGGAGGCCGTGATGCTTTGTTGCTTCTATCTTCTTGAAGTTGCTGATGCAAACATCACGACAATGCTGATTTGTTACTGAATTATCTTCCAAAAGGATTTGTTGGTGATTTTCATTTTGCAAAAATATAAGGAGAGAAATATTTCTAGAAAGAATAACTTAGGAATGGAGAAAGAATATTTTGCAGAGAAATGAACACATAGATAAAGATACTAAAGTCTATAAATGAGGAAAGAGTATGTATACAACTAATGCTAATCTTTTTAGAAAAGTAAGGTTCCCATTTTTTTCCCAGTTTTCATTTTTAACATTCGTTCTAAAGTTTCTATCCAGAAGTATATAACTTTCCTGGTTCTAACTCATTTTCATGGTATAGAATCTAAATAAAGCAATGAGGTGAGTTTTAAAGCATGGTTAGAAACTATTATTGGAACACTAAGTTTTAACTAGCCTAAAGCAACATAAGCTAGATTGGTATTTACTGATATGGTGAGATGTTGAACTCGGTTTAGATATGGGTGGTGTGGTCTCCAGAAACTAATAGTGGAAATGAAGACTACACTACTAATCCAAATGAGGTTTTATTTTTGAGAGAGGTTATTGACTTGGTATTGGAATTATTTTCCAAAAATTGATTTGTGGTTTTCATTAATCAGAAAGATAAGGAGCAAAACACTTCTAGAGAGAAAAATTTTAAGATTGCAGAAAGAAGGTTCTACAAGGGGAAACGGGTATATCTGATATCCAACAAGAGGATAGTATATATAGACAGAGAAACTAAATCCTACATATGGAAAAAGAATATGTGCACAACAAACGATGCCCTTTTATTCTTCTTTTAGGAAATAGAGTTTTCAACTTTTTCAGTTTTCCTTTTGACGATCATTTTAATGTTTATATTCTGGAGACACAGAACTTTTCCGATTCTAACTTAAACTCACAGTATATAATTTAGGCAAAATAATGAGGTGAATTTTAAGGCACAATGAAGAGTCATTCTTTGGAAAGACCGTGTTTTAGCTAACATCGATTTAATTAGGTAAACTAGTGGTTACCAATCTGGCAAGATATTGGTATTAATCTATATATAAACGCGTGACTTCTAGAAGCTAGTAGCGATAATGGGGCTATACTACTAATCTGATGAAACTTGATTTTGAGAGAAGCTAACAACCAAAGTGGTTGCACAAGTGAGAGATTGTATGATGAGCGGGACGAGCTCATATAAGATTTTACAGAGAAAAGAGATAAACTATTTTGCAGTTTCTTATTTATCCTATGGGTTGATTTTTCAATATTCATACATGAGGACAATTTCTTCGTGAAACTTTAACCTTAGTGATTAAGTTCCCACATATAAATCAGTCTGGCAAATAAAATAAAACCCAAATTCTCAAGTAGCGAACATAACGATAACATAAATTTCTCTATATAACTAGAGCGGAAGAATATGCTATGCGCAAATGGTCTCTTATCTTAAGCTAGATCGTAAGATATTCTAATCTTCTGCCCTTTTACAGTTGTGTGATGCTGACTCTTCATGAAGAAAATCTTCGAGCTTTACTTTTGCTTTGTCGAGGTTGGTGAAGCGTTGCATGTTTTCCTGAGATAGTTGTCGCAAGCATTGTAGGCTTCTTCGGTTGGCATGAAGAACGACAACGACATGGCTCGGACATCTTCAGAAGCAACAGCGGAGATAAACCATAGCGAGGATTTCTTCTCGAGATGAGGGGAATTTGTTTACAAATCAAAATGAATGTAGGGATAAGAATAGAATCTTAAGAATGGGAAAAGAATAGCAAAGCCTACATTTTGCAAATATAATAACTCTTGAAAATGAGATTTTGAATTTTCATATTCCAATGCTAACGACCATTCTATCTAAGGTTTATCCTACGGTCATTATAGCTCTGATACCAAAGTTGTGAGACCCGCTTACGTGAGCAGAACCTCCATGTGATTCTTGTGCTATTCCACGGATCGATAGCTAGCACTCACATGTTTACAACAATGGGAAATCACAACCATACATTATAATAATTAAGCGGAAGCGATTAAACAAATAAATATTGCAACACGGAGAATCTAGCGACAAAAGAAGCAATATCACTGGTTTGCCCAACCGACCGCGAACAATGACCAGCATAAACTCCAGATAGAACACGCTTCAAGGAAGAACCCGCAACCTGCGATGAACGACTTCGAAGCTTCGCTAACAACCACCTACAATATAATTAAGCAAGGGTGAGTACTTTACGTACTCAGCAAGACTTGAGCAAAACCTATCATACATGCAGGCCATTTCAAAGGAAAGGCTACTACAGTTAATTTGCATAAAGCGAAATTGAATTTGTAAATCAAGTTATTTGCAAACGGAATTTAAAAGAGCATTTGGTTGATAACAAATAATTAGAGCATAAGTAACACTCACAAATCCTCCACGACGTGAGCGGCGAATCAATCACATTCACTGAAATTCCATCAATGTCACCCTTTGACATAAAGCACGCTTGCAAAACAAAATGATACCAACCCTTTTGAAATAATAAAACATCTAACATTGGAATGACTTCACCGAGTGCTCATGACCATGGCGCTTGACTAATCGATTAGATTTAAACTCTGCAGAGGTGTACAACTTTACCCACAAGGAATGATCAACTCACCACGTCAGCCGTGGATCGCCATACAAGAGTATGCGAATGAGCGATCATACATAGTCATTACATTACCTAGACATGGCTATGGTCCAGCCCGGGACGTTAACCCCCGCCGTAGAACTAGAAACACACACCCAAGCCGTGGATCCACTTTCACACACCCACACAACGTTTCTAAACACGGCAGGGCGTACACCGTTGCGTGGGGTGAAACCCGTCCAAGCAGACCAAACGGGAATGCTTGCGCTAGCTCCCGCCTACCAAAGAACAAAGCCATGTCTAAGTAACATAACAAGCTATGGCTACCCCATCCTCACCCTTGTGGTTGCACGGAAATCTCGGATCAATAGCGTCCCATTGCTCGGTCCTTAAAAGTGACACGGGCGACACTTCACCCTACACTACGTGCAATTCCTTTCGCACATCCGGCTATTGCCAATAATCGCCCGCGTCAAAGCATAGTTTTATTTTGGGTTTTTAATCAAAGTACCCGCAACCAACAGTGACATTTTCAATGTTTTCAGGAAACAAATACTGGTTTGATCAGGTACATTGCTAGTTCTAAAGCATGGCTAAGCATGAATAATATGAGCGTATATACCGTGATGACATTAAGTAATGCCTATCCTCAATCTATGGTTATCGGGGTTCACGTGTTCATAATCATCAACGGAGATTCATGAGACAAGAGGTGTAACTACCAAACCACAAAATAGCAATTTACATAAAGTAAACGCATGCATAAAAGCAGTTTGATGCACAAAGGAATATAAAATCTGGGATCAATATGGTCAAAGGATGCTTGCCTTTCTTAATTGATGAATACGACGAGGGCGAGGATTGCGGTTGACGACGACGACGGAAATAAAGACATCGGGTTCTACACGTCGAACAATGGAAATAAAGCAAACAACTAACTTCAATAAGGGCGAAAGAAATAGATAGCAAAACAAATAAGCTCTACACAAGAAGCGAGGATGGCTCTTTATGAATTTATTAATCTTATCTTACAATTTCAGATGCAAAGATTGGTTAGATTAATCCTTAGTTGCAAGTTTTCATTGATTTACTATACTGTCTGATTTGGTACTTGATACTTATGGGTTTTGCTCTATTAGGATTCAGATTCAAAGCAATATGGAAGAAGAATATTTTCTTAGGTTACTATAGATCATATCCTAAAGTTCATTTCTAAGCTGTTCTTTACATTATTCGGATTTAGATAAGCTGCTTTGCAAGTTATCAAAGAGGCTTAATTGATCATATTAGAGCATGAATGATTAGTTCTTTATCCTTAATTGATTTCGCTTAGAATTAGCTTCATGCAAGTTAAATCTATTGATTTAGGCTACTGATAACATTTCCATGATGATTGAGAAGGTTCTGGCATTTACAAACTTTGCAATTAAAGTCCAACTATTCTTTCTACCGAATTCATGAATATGGTCATTTAGGGTTATTCTGCTATTAAGAGTTGTATGCAAAACATGATGAAATATGGTTATTTCTTCATAATGAGATGATTTATACTTTGTATAACAATCCTAATCTAATTCCACAAATTTTAGGCTTTGGCTGATACATTATATTCTTTGCTTAAAATGCTAATATGGTATCAAGGTTCACTTTACAAGAAATCGGATTGAACATGTGCGGTGAACAATTATCACTTAAAGGTTTTGGGCTATTAAGAAGAATGTGCAAATCTTTATAAAATGAGATTATCTTTTCCTAGCAGTGTAGTATATACTTTGGAGAGTGCTACAGGATCAATTTCATATGTTTTACGATTTAGATGAGATATTATATTCATTGTTGAAAAGGCTTAAGTGGTATTGCAATTTGACGTTATTCGGAATCGGCCAAAAAGGGAAATGACAGGTTAATGCTTAAGGGTTTTGAACTAGTAAGCATAATATGCAAATCTTAATGAAATATGATTCTTTTTACAGAACATAGTAGTATAAACTTTATGCAGTGCTACTAAACTGGTTTCTTGATTTTAGTGTTTAGGCGAGTTATTCTATCTATCGCTGAAATAGCCTACATGATTATATTTGAACCCTTAAATCGGCCAAGTTTCAAACTTGATTTCCAACTAACCTATACAGGATTCTGGCTTCCTTTTGCAGGCATTAACAGAATACCATCCTGGAAATGTTTTAAAGTTGGTTTGGCATTATTTTACCTTTAATTGCAATAGATTAACTATTTACTTATCGTTATGATTAACATTTCCTTTCATTAAGAGAATGCTAATTGAGTTTGATTCTAAGTATTTATGCACACATGGGCTCTTGCTATTTCCAGGAACCTATTCCAAGTGTTACTACTATTTTATGAGCTATTATGCTATTATTTTGTTAATGGCCATAACAGGGTTAATAAATGATTATGAAGCAAATAATTTAAATTGAGTTGAACATCAGATGATTTCACATTTTTGAGTTTATTATGATTCCAGAGACAACAAGAACTTATTTTATAGTTATAAAAGTTATATTTTTCCCTAGGTGCAATAATGACCATAATAGTGTGTTTATCCCATTTTAAGTTTAAAGGATTGTTCTGTGATTCAAGAATTGAATATTTTCGTATATTTGAACACATTCTGATCCTGAAATCTCATGAATATTGATTTCATCATTTCATCACTTATTATACACAAATTCTCATTAAAACCATGTTAGCACCATAATCGAAGTTTAATTTGAATAATAATCCTGTACTCCCAACATTAAATCTTTTTGCATATTTAAATTCATCCCGATTTTAAATGATTATAGAAATTTGCCTCACTGAATTTCGATTTAAAACTCAAAAGAGATTCAATACTGAAATTCATTCAGCATGGAAATGAAACTGGAAATTCACAGTACGTTTTCTTGCTGAGGAAGCGCCTTCTGGGCTCTGGTCTTCTTCTGCCTTGCTCGATTTGCTCCAGCGCATAGAGACAGAACAGAGGACTTCTAGGGCTGGCCGGAGAAGGTGCTCCGGCAGCTTTCTGGCGACGGCGACGGCACCAGGAGGATCAGCACCGCAAGGAGAGTCCAGGGGAGGTGTTGATTCGGCCGGAGGAAGCCTCAGGCGGTGCACATCCAAGCTTGGGCGGCGGAAATGGCGGGAGGTGGAGGAAGCAAGCAACGGCATTAGGGATTGAATCGATGGCCTTGTAAGCATCACGGGATCACAGGGAGTCCATTCTTGGGGTTTACCTGGAAGGAGAAACTCCGAGGGGCTCTACCCACGGCGGCCGGACTTGGGGAGGAAGGGCGCAGCGGCGGCGGCTTGATTCCGCATGGAAGGAGCTAGATGTTCTTGAGGGTATTTGATCCTTGAAGCCTGGAGATGCTCTAGCTCAGCCGAATTTGAGAATGGGTGGCTCTACTGCTCGGATTCTCCCTCGCGCTCCAAGCTCAGGGGCTTCTTTGTTCATGGCGGTTTTGGGGGAAGTTCTTGCGCCTGGCTTGAGGAAAGGGAAGGAGAAGTGAGGGGGAATGAAGAGGCTTAATGCGGTGCGGGAGGAGTGGTTTATAGCCAGGGATTTGCAGCACATTGAATGGGATTCGTGGTTCTCAATCGCTGGCTGCGCAGAGCTTCGGGAGGGACGCCCCTTCGGTGGAACGAACGGGGTTGTAGGCGATGCGTTCGGTAGTAAAGCTCTGGGTCCACTGACAGTGACTGGGAGTTCTACCGCTGTGCCAAGGGAACGGACAGGAAGGAATTGGCCCACACGTCGGTGACCGATAAAATTTCGTTTCGGATTTTGATTTTTCCTTGAGATCAAATGAAGTCTAGTATTTTTAAATTTTTGTTTTTCAAAGGTATTTGATCTCAGAATACTTCTATAAATTTTTCAACTCCATTTGTGATTCTATTATTTTATGTGAATTCTGACATTGCGTTATTTGGATTTTAAAAGTTATCTTTTCCTTTTATCTCTTCATTATTTTATGCATAAAATCTCAATTGCTGGCTGAGATGATTTAATTGATTGATCAGAGTTCTCATGGCAATTTTCTAAATTTTTACTTTTTATATTTTTGCCTTTTTACCATTATCCATTCTTTTTATTTTTATTTGTTGGATTTTCCATGCAGTGCAAAAACTCCAAAGGAAATTCAAATAAAACCAATGATGGCAAGGAAACTCAGAAATAATAATATTCAAACTTAAATTATTCATTTTCACTTTTATTAAATTTTTGGGATGTTACACAGTTCAAGAGTTTTAGCAATTTTGGAGGCGAAATAAATGTCGACAATTGTAGTCTTTCTTTTATATAATTCTCTTGAATCCACATAATTGGTGGATATTTCTTTATTCATTTCTTCCAGCTCCTCGTGATTTCCCACAACGATGGAGTCTAGGTGTTCCGACTTCCCAGCGTCAGGTTGTGCGCGCAAATGTTCACTGGGATTTTCATCTTCAGGTTGACTCACTTCAGGGAGATTACCATCTTCAGGATGGTTCACTTCAGGGATTTTCTCAATAACAGGTTGAGCTTCTTCAACTATCTCAGGTAGTGATCTCATTTGCTCGGTTCTCCGTTTCTACGGACGTCTCTGCGGAACTGAGTTCCGTGCACCTGGAGGCCTCCCCCTCATTTTGTCATGAGGGGCAAGAGTGGGTTCAATAACCTTCTGGGGTATTTCCACTCCTTCAGGTGCATTTACTGCGGGTATATGAGATTTTGTCACTCCCTTATGATCAGTGAAGGCATCTGGCAGGTTATCGGCTATTTGTTGCAGACTTATTATTCTTCGAACTTCAAGTTCAACTTCTTTAGTGAGTGGGTCTAAGGACTGAATGCCAGTGGCATTCTAATCTATTTCTCGGCATTCTTCAATGTGGTACTTATCTCCCCCTAATGCCGGGAAATTGTCCTCATCAAAAATAGAATCAGCGTACCGAGCCGTGTATAGATCCCCTATCATAGGCTGTAAGTTCAAGCGCCATTGGTTTTGGTGATTGATGTAGATTAATGCTTAATTTTTGTCTAATGACAATTCTAATCTTATTGAGACTAACATGTTTGTTGAGCATATATTCAGTAGTCTCATATTTGGATGAAAAATGGAAAACCCAAGGTATGTATACGTATTCTTTCTTGTGACAACCCCCATTTTTACACAGGATGCAAAAATGGAAATCTAATGTGCTTGCAGTACTAGTCCCTGGATCAGTAGCTAGCACGCACATTTCAACAAATGGAATCACAACCATACAACATATTAATTTAAACGGAAACGAATAATTACATAATTATTACAATTCAGAGAATTTAGCAGCAAAGAAGCAATAACCCGTAGTTTGCCCAACCGATCCCGTAGGCAACTGACCAGGCATAAAACCTTAGAAGTACGACAATTAACATCCCGCAGCCTGCGACGAAAAGAGACTCGAAGCTCGCTAACTCAACCACCTACAATATAATTAGGCAAGGGTGAGTATTTTGCATACTCAGCAAGACTTGAGCAAACCTATGATATATGCAGGCCATTTCAAAGGAAAAGCTAACACAGTTAATTTGCATAAAGCGAATTTGCATTTGTAAAACAAGTTATTTGCAAACAGAATTTATAAGAGCAGGTTTAATTGATAACAAATAGATACAACGATAAGTAATACTCACCGTCCTCCGAGGCGTGAGTTGAATAATCAAACCATAAGGTCCATCAATACCAGCCCTTGAGAAAACAACATGATTACTAAAAACAAGTTTAGACCCAAACCCATTTGAAAACAATAAAACATCTAGCATTGGAATGAAATCACCAAGTGCTCATGACCATGGCGGCTAATTAATTAGATTTAAACTCTGCGAGAGGTGTACAACTTTACCCAAGGAATGATCAACTTTGCCCGACACACTTCCTTAGGTGTGACATCAAGAAGACCATACATAGTCGTTATAATACCTAGACATGGCTTTGGTCCAGCCGAACCGTTAACCCCGCCGTAGAACTAGAAACACACACCCAAGCCGTGGATCCACTTTCACACACCAACACAACGTTTCTAAACACGGCGAGGCGGACACCGTTGCATTAGCAAGTAGACTTGACCGGAATACCCCGTCGAGAAGACTGACCGAAAACTGTGCAAAGCTCCGCCTACCAATGAACAAAGCCATGTCTAAATATATAACAAACTATGGCTAACCCATCCTCACCCTTGTGGTTTGCACGAAAATCTCGGATCAATAGCGTCCCATTGCTCGGTCCTTAAACTGACACGGGCGACACTCCACCCTACACTACGTGCAAGCTCGTCTGCACAACCGGCTATCGCCAATAATCGCCCGCATCAACACATAGTTTTATTTCGGTTTTTTAATCAAAGTACCCGCAACCAACAGTGACATTTTCAAAGTTTTCAGGAAAACAAATATTGATTTGATCATGTACATTGCTGACTCTAAAGCATGGCTAAGCAGGTTAAATATGTTCGCATATACCCAAAAGACATTAGCAATGTCTACCCTCAATCTACGGTTATCAAGGTTCATATGTTCATAATCATCAAAGGAGATTCACGAGACAACAGGTATAACTACTGAAACCACAAGATAGCAATTTACGTAAAGTAAACGCATGCATAAAACAATTTGATGCACAAAAGGAATATAAAATAATGGGATCAATATGGTCAAAGGATGCTTGCCTTGCTTAATTGACGCTTACGACGAAGACGAGGATTGCGGCGACGACGACGAAGATCAAAGACGTTGGGTTCTACTCGTCGAACAACGGAAAATAACAAAATACTAACTTCAATAAAGGCAACAAGGAAATAAATAGCAAAAGCAGATAAAACTCTCGCACAAGAAAGCGAGGATTGCTCTTTTATGAATTTATTAATCTTATTTTACAAATTCAAGATGCAAAGATTGGTTAGATTGATAGAATTAAGCATCGATTCGCGACTTCATTTGAATTTACTATTCATAACATGAGTTTACTGCCAAATCTTATTATTTATGGTTTTACTCTATTAGGATTCGTGTTCAAGGCAAGGTAAATTAAGGATATTTTCGGATTGTTGTAGATTATATCTTAGAGCTCAATTCTAGGTTATTCATTACTAAATTCAGGATTAGATGAGTTGCATTGCGAGTTAATGAAGAGGCTTAAATGATCAAATTAGAGTAGGAATGGTTGGTTCTTTATCTTTAATTGATTTAAGCTTGAATTAGCTTTACATAAGTTAGATTCATTGATTTAGGCTCTTGAGATTATTTTCATAACATTTGAGAAGGTTACGGTGATAAAAATAACTAAACTACAGGCTTCCTTCATTATTACCTAAAGTGAATTCGATTCGCATTAAGACCTAAAGTAATGGGATAACTTAGGGTTATTTGGCTATTAGGATTTGTATGCAAAACATGATGAAATATGGTTATTTCTTCATACTAAGATGATTTATACTTTGTATAACAATCCTAAGCTAATTCCATAAATGTTAGGCTTTGGCTGATATATTATATTCGCTGCTGAAAAGGCTTAAGTGGTATTGTAAAGCTGACACTATTCGGAATCGGCCAAAAAGTGAATCAAAAGGTTAACACTTAAGGGTTTTGGACTAACTGGAAGAATATGCAAATCTTAATGGAATATGATTCTTTTTACAGAATATAGTAGTATAAGCTTTGTACAGTGTTACTAAACTAGTTTTATGCATTTTAGTGTTTAGACGAGTTATTTTATCTACTACTGAAGTAGCCTAAATGACCATGTTGGAAATCTCAATTCGGCCACGATTCAAACTTAGTTTCTAACTACTCTAAACATGATCTTTGATTCATTTTTCAGGCGTTGGCAGGTAGTAATCATAGAATTGTTTTAAAGTTGGTTTGGCATTATTTTAGCTTCAATTGCAATAGATTATCTACTTAATCATTGTTACAATTAACGTTTCCTTTCATTAAAAGAATGCAACTTAAATCTTGTCTTAAACATTTTTGCCTACATGGATCCTTACTATTTTTAGGAACTTGATATAAATTACATTATCAATTTGTGAGACATCATGCTATTATTTTGCTAATGGCCATAACGAGGTTCATTAAAGATGGCAAAGCAAACAATACCAACAATTCAACAATTGAGCATTTTCACATGTTTGAGTTTATTATGATTCGGGACACATATAAATTGATTTAATAATTTCTGGAATTACATTTCCTTGAATATAACAACATCCATAATAATGCTTATTCCTAAATTTAACTCTACTAATTGTTTTGTGACTCAAGAATTAAGTATTTGGTATATTTGGATACAACCTAAATTCTAAAACCTCATGAATATTGATTTCATCATTTCATGGTTTATTATACACAAAATCTCATTAACAACCATATTAACACCATAGTCAATGTTTAGTCGAATAATAGTCACAGACTCCAAAAATTAAATCTTTTTGTATATTTAGATTCATCGATTTTAGATGATTATACAAATTTATTCTCTGGAATTGGATAAAAATTACAAAAGATATTCAATGATGAAATCTACTCATTTGAAATAGTGGAAAATGGGAAAGGCGTTTTCTACGCAGAGGCGTCTTCTAGCTCGGCTTCTTCTTCCACCTCTGGCGACAGACTTGCGGCCCCATGCGCATAAACAGAAAGCAGAGGATGGCTAGGGCTTTGCGGCGAGATCTTCGGTGATTCTCCGTGACGAGCACTGGGAACATCGGCCTGCGCGGAGTCGGAAGAGGAACCGGTTCTGCGGAGAGCTTCGAGAGGTGCGCCCACGAGCTCAAGCGGCGGCATTCATGGCGGATGGTGGAGGAAGCAAACAAGGCCATTAGAGGTGGAATCGGTAACATGGTGAGCATCGGGAGGTGCCAGAGGTCCCATTTTGAGATTCACGAAGGGAGAAGGCGGAGGAGCTCCGCCCACGGTGGCTTTGGTGAGGAAGAAGGCGCTCGGCGGCGTGATTTCGCTTGGAGGAGACCAGATTCTCTTGAGGGCTTTTGATCGGCACCGCTGGAGATGCTTGGCTCGGAGGGCTTGGGAGGAGGACCACTACTTCACCGAGATTTCTCTTCGCGCCCAGGCTGAGGCTCATTTGAAGCAAATGAAATGGGGAAGAAGCTTCTGCTTGGTGAGGAAGGTGAAGGGGTGAGGGGAATGAGGGAGGAGAAAGTGGAGCACTACCACCGGTGGTTTCAAGGTGCAATCAATCTGGTGAGGACTTGCGTGATCTCCTAAGACCGGGACTTGGGTTTCTTTGCTTCAATGGAGATTCTGGATTCGGGACCCACATGGCGGTGAAAGGTGGGAGTGAAGAGGTGAGCTTCATCTGGTCAGCTAGAACTTGCCTTGGTTGGGCTATCAATCAAATGGAAAAGTTTATGAAACCTTTTGGTGAGGTCTCTTGGGAATTGGTAATCTTACATGCTGATTTGAGACTAAATTACCTTACGGTTGATTAATGAAAATTAAAACATTTATCATTGTCCGAAATTCCATTTCACTTTTGATTTATTTAAAGATTCAAAGGGTATTATTTATTGGTAAAACTTCTTTTATCAATTCTATTTAAAATATCTATGTTCCCATAAAATTTCAAATTAAAATATTGTATATTTGTTTTATATAAATTCGACATCTTGATTCACGATTTTCAATGCCTCGCTTTTGAATCTTTTAAAAGTGTTATATCTCATGATCAGTTCCTAGAATTTTACGGAGGTAAATATCACTCTGAGGGTATTATGGTAATTTTCTTGGATTCAGATAATGTTTGGATGATCTCCATTCTTTAATTCTCTTTATTTGATTTTTCATGCAATGCAAAACTCCAAAGGAAATTCAAATAAAACCAATAATGCCAAGAAACTCAGAAATAAATATTTTCAAATTTAAAATATTTATTTTTACTTTATTCAATTTTTCAGGATGTTACAGATCTACCCCCCTTACAGAAATCTCGACCCCGAGATTTGGTGGGTCTAAGGGAAAAGTATTTCTAAGAGGGGTCAGGAAACTCTTCTTGAGTCGGTCTTCTCGTTTTCCAAATTGCTTCTTCTTCAAAATGATTGCTCCGCTGAATCTTGCTCGTCTTGTGGGGTTTTATTACAAGTGTGGCGTTCAGTTTCTTTTAAGATTCTAATCGAATGCTTTCGGTAAATTAAATCAGATTGTAGATTGATTTCATTTAGTTGGATGAGTTCAGAAGGAAGATGAAGACATTTCCTAAATTGAGACATATAGAAGACATTCTGAATACTAGAGCTAAGATGACAACTTTAATTTATATGCCTTTTATCCCATTTTCTCAACGATACGATATGGTCTCATATATCGTGGCACCAGGTTATTTCGGGTTTGGAAACGGTGAACACTACGAACCGTGCAATTCTCGAGGATGAGATAGATTTAGGAATTCTTTCTTGGAGATGACTTTGTCATTCTTGTTGATACTTCGTCTTCATTGCAATTGCTTTACTGGACCTTCATCTTGCGATTCCAAGTTGACGTGCAGGAAATAGAGAAGAATTTTATTTAAGTTTTAGGTAAGCAGATGAGAGGAACTAATACTTTCTACACATCTCTTTTGATTGTGTAATCAGTATTGTTACTAAGGACATTCTAATTTAGAGAGCGGTCTGTGACACATTTAGAATTTTCGAGGCGAAGAAAAGGCTGCATTGTCATTAGATTCATTTGTAAAGAACTGAATGTTTAATACCAAGAAGAATATTTGAATACAATTATTGATCTGTATAATTCAACATTAGTTGATGAAATGAGCTGAGAATACATGTTATTTCGGTTTGACTTCAGATTGAAATCATGATGGAGACAATTCAAGTATTGGGTTGAAACAAGAGAATCATCAGGTGATTTGATAATTTGATCCGTTTGATTATTTTGGTAGATAGAAAATTTTGATTTTCTTTGGATTGAGCAAGTATAAAGAAACATAATGTACAGGGATCAAAAGATTGATCGCAGGATTTGAATATACAAAAGACATACTTAATACCACATTAAGAGTCGACTATAACTATATAAGGAATATGTTTACATTCAGAGCCTATTATCGAGGTAGGGATTGTTCAGAGCAATTGATGTTTTCTTAGGTTTCTAAAATAGCTTGGCAGCTCGATGCCTTTCTTGTCGAGGTGAATTAAAACTCTTTTGGGTAGATATTGGCGAAGTATCCAAATTCTTCTCAATTGATACAAGTGACATTATTCATTTTATTCGAAACAACAGAAAGGTTGTTTGCTGATGATATAAAATAGATGATCGAGAGTGACTAGAATCAAGGAGTTGACCATGGAGTTAAACTTGAATTGGCGGGGTTGAATACATGTATGTATCGCACCTAGTACTACGCTGGTTGGTCATGAGCATCTTTCGCGAATCAACGTTGTAGATAAACATCATGAATAGTGGATTGATATTTTGAGTTGGGCCGATGCATGTCTAAAGAATTGTTGGTCTTGGATCTTGGTACATGGGTTATGGGCCCTGCGCTTCATTGCTGCGACTCGATTTAGGTAATTGTTGGCATAATGCTTATGTTTACCATAGCGAAATAGATGACATGTTTTCGGTTTTGCATATCGGATAAGCGTCCATTGGTGTTGTTGGAAAGACGAATAGATGATGATTGATATTGAGGATAACGTTCAATGAATTCTATTGGGGACAAGTATTCTTGCTCAAGCGCCTTTTCTTTATTTGATTCTTGAATTTAACTGCTTTCGATTTTATCTCTTCTATTTTTGGAGTTATAATATGGGTGATGTAACTTTTGGTATAGTCATGGTTGCAGGATATATTTGTTCAACTTGCGGACATGGTTTATGTCACGGTTCTTTTGGTGACAGTTGAAGCATTTTTGCTTTTCCCGTGGTGTCAACTTCAGTTAATGGCATGCTTAATATTATTCTCCTCATGAATTTCAATTTGTTGTTTCTTAGAATATTCTTTAGCCTAATGACTTTCTTTATCAGACAAGAAACATGCTATTGGCGATTGCCATTTACTACTTTCTTAGTGAAGGTAGTTAGGGTCAAGTATTGTTTCTTTAATTCCTTAAGTCATATTTCCTATGCGGTTAGTTTTCTTCCCTTTTGATCACGAATCTTGAGCAACGAAGGATTGGAATTTCATTTGTTGAGGTTGAAGGCACGGTAGGATTTTACTTCCAAGCTTTTTGCTAAGAGATCTCGTCACAGGCATCCTACAACGATATTTATTAAGACAAGGTTATTTAGACGGAGTTTCTTTTCGAGTTACAAGGCAACGCGTTTCGTTCTTTAAAGTTTAATACATATTATTATCATCTCGAGGATTGACTCATTGTGAATTTCGACCGGAAGGTTCATACATACATGAGAGTAATCCCACGACAATACAAGGTACTCTTCAATTAAGAATTCAAAGGAACACCAATTATAATATCGATTATCATATAAGGGTTGTAGGGTTTCTAATCACTAGTGATTTCTTTTATAGTTTCAAATTCGCATATTTTGAGGATTCATGTGATTGTAAGTTAACTAATTATTATTTGATTAGAGAAGTCTTTTATTTAAGATCCTCATTCAGATTTCATAGTAAGGATTCTATTTCTTACGGTTTAGAATTTCTATATATGATCCTTCATAATGATTGGTGGAGGGATGGTGAAGAACTTCTTGTGGTGGCTAGTCGTAACTACTTTTGACGATTGTTTGTTTGTTGATGTGTTGATCCGGTTCTTTGAAGATGGATTCGAAGTTTTGTGCAAACTTTGTATGCATGAACATGGGCATCTATATCACTGCCATAACCTTGCATACCTAGCGAAAAATCTTATGTCCAGATCCTTGGATAGCGCTGAGTTTGGTGTTGTTATGATGCTTCACGTAGTGATGTAAAACTTGATCTTTCAACTCGGTGCTAACATAGCTATGATTTTATATTCAATCTCTTGGTTTATAAGGGTGACTTTGTGTCATACAGTACATAGTTTCCATGATTAAAGTTTGTAGCAAATTCTTTTACTGACATTACTCTAGTTTTCGACGGTCTATTAGAAATTGTTCCTAAAGGAAGGATGTCGAATGATAATTTGGATAAGAAACGGATTTAGAGCGAAAGGAAGGATTGTACCATGACCCTAGTTGTGCAATATATAAAATCCTTTGAAGGTCTATACTTCTAAGATAATACTTCATATTTCTAATTGCTCCATAACTATTGGTTAAGCATGCATTACAAAAGTTTCCGTAATAATAATCTGAGACAGAAATTTTAGTTAATCAAATTGTAACACACTTTTATTTATTATATAAAATTATACATTTTATTGTATCGGCAAAGTTTTATTACGCTCACCTACTACTTTATGGTCATGCCTTCCATTCTAACATCAAGGGTTCAACTAAAATTCTGCAATAGAAATACTTCACGAAGGTAGTAGAGGTAGTTTTATGGCATTAGTTATTTGAGAATCTTGAGGGCAAGAGGTGCCAGTCGTAGTATGACTATAATGATCGAGGATATTTAGTGAGTCTGGCATACAGACCTTGGCGATATTGGTTGGTATTGGAATTAGTGATTATACCAATTTGTGGCAGCATTTTCTTAGGGAATCCTTGTTATTGCCATAGAAAGAGTCACGAGGAAGAGGTGGTCTTAGCGTAGTTGAGCAAAGGAAATAGAAAAGAGTGGGTATGGGTTATAGGGAGAAGATAGCGGAGGTTGTGTTGTTAGAGTAGAATATTCAGCAAATGAAAATTGGGACTGACCTACTACGTTTTCTTTGCGCAACTCGATGATAATGTTTGTTCAAGGCTTATACTAATCCTCTGAGGTCTAGCAATTTCATTTTGAATGTCACTAGGATTTGGATAATAACCCTTTTGTTTTTGTTCTTTTTCAAAATTTAAGTATTAAGTAGGGTAACACATCGTAAATTTCAACCTAGTGGTTTAACATTCACGAGAGTAACCGAAAGAACACAAAAGATTAGCAACAAAATTTCAACAACACGAAATACTATATATATATTCAATTCAGTATATAGGAGGGACATTTAAGCTTTTTTTTTCTATTAGGCTGTACATATTCAGGTTCAAGAGATTTACTAAACTAGAATATCATGTATTTTGGATAGCCCTATCTTTCACGATGGATTGCTCGGTGGCGAGTTCCTTTTAATGTTTGGACCACTTGCTGCGTCGGTATTCCAAAACTTCTATAAAGTCGGTGAAGTTACAACACTTTGCTACCTCCATCTTCTTAAAGTTATTAGCATAAGCGTCATGACGTTATTAACTTGTCATTGGAATTAATTTAAAAGATCGTGGGTGGTTCTTATTAAGCATCGAGGTCGGAGAGAAATTCTTCTAAATAGAATAACCAGGGGCGGAGGAAGAAAGTTCTACATAAAGGAAATGAGTAAATGAGATACCTAGTATGGAAAAAGAGCATACATACCACTACTGCTGCTCTTTTACACTACATTTAAAAAATAAGACTTTCGATTTTTTTCTTTTCGACGATCATTACGAGGTGTCCATTTAGAAGTATATAGTTACTCTGGTTGTAGCTCAGACTCATGGTATGTATAGTCTAACTAAAACAACGAGGTGGGTTTTGAAGTATAGTTAAAAATTATCCTTTGGGAAAGATTACATTTTAACTAGCCTAATGCAGCTTATGTTAGTTTGTTGGTTACTAACAAGGTAAGGATCTGGCCTTGGTTTACATACAGATAGTGTGATCTCCAGTAAAGATAAAAGTAGTAATAAAGACTATACTACAACTCCCGATGCGGTTTTATTATTATTATTATTATTATTTTTTTTTTGGGAAAGGTTAACAACTATGATGGACACATGGGTGAGAAATTGTACAGAGAGGAGATAAGTTCCCAAAAGTTCTATGGAGGGAAGACACAGACTAAGTTATGTTTTTCTTTTGACGATCATTCTAGTGTTGATATTCGGAAGCATAGAACTTTTCGATTCTAACAAGCTCCCAGTACATAATTTAGGTAAGATAATGAGGCGAATTTTTAAGGCAGGATCAGGAGCTGTTATTGGAGAGACTAGGTTTTAGCTAACTTAAGATGACTTAGGTAAACTAGTGGTTACCAATATGGCGAGATATTGGTATTAAGCCATATATAAGCGGCGTGACCTCTAGAAACTAGTAGCAGCGATGGGGGCTATATTACTAATCTTGATGAAATTAAATTTTCAAGAAAGACTAATGACTATAATGGTCACACAAGTAAGAATTTATCTGAAAGAAGGAAAAGTTTGTATAAAGCTTTATAAAAGATGAGAGGAGCTATTTCACGATTTCTTATTCATCCTATGGTTTAAGATTTCTTATTTAGCCTATGGGTTGATTCTTCAATATTAGTACATGAGGACAATTTCTTGTGAAACTTTAACCAAGAGGTTAAGTTCACATATAAATCGATCCGGACAAGCGAAATAAAAACTAATTCACAATAGCAAGACAAAAACACAAAATAGTAAAATGCTTTATATAACCAGAGCGGAACAAAATGCTATGCATAAAGGGTTTTCATCCTATAGCACGTTCTAATATATTCTATTCTTCGCCATTTTACTATTAGGAGACACGGTTCTTGATGAAGCGGGGTCTTCACTCTTCACTTTGCCTTGTCGAGATGAAGCGAAGTGCTGCATGTTTTCTTGAGATGGTTGCATAAGCATTGTAGTTTTCTTCGGTTGGCATGAGGAATGACAGTGGCGTGTCTCGAATGTCTTGAAGCAACAGCGAAGTTGATCACTAGCGACAATTTCTTTTTTGAGATGAGGGAATTTGGTTACAAATCAAAGTGATTGTAGGGTAAGAATAGAATCTTAAGAGTGAGAAAAGAATAGCAAAGCCTACATTTTGCAAATATACTAGCTTTTGCAAATAAGATTTTGAATTTGCTTATTCCGATGCTAACGACCATTCTATCTAAGGTTTATCCTACGGTCAGTATGGCTCTGATACCAACTGTGACAACCCCCATTTTTACACAGGATGCAAAAATGGAAATCTAATGTGCTTGCAGTACTAGTCCCTGGATCAGTAGCTAGCACGCACATTTCAACAAATGGAATCACAACCATACAACATATTAATTTAAACGGAAACGAATAATTACATAATTATTACAATTGAGAGAATTTAGCGACAAAAGAAGCAATAACCCGTAGTTTGCCCAACCGATCCCGCAGGCAACTGACCAGGCATAAAACCTTAGAAATACGACAATTAACATCCCGCAGCCTGCGACGAAAAGAGACTCGAAGCTCGCTAACTCAACCACCTACAATATAATTAGGCAAGGGTGAGTATTTTGCATACTCAGCAAGACTTGAGCAAACCTATGATATATGCAAGGCCATTTCAAAGGAAAAGCTAACACGTTAATTTGCATAAAGCGAATTTGCATTTGTAAAACAAGTTATTTGCAAACGGAATTTATAAGAGCAGGTTTAATTGATAACAAATAGATACAACGATAAGTAATACTCACCGTCCTCCAAGGCGTGAGTTGAATAATCAAACCATAAGGTCCATCAATACCAGCCCTTGCAGAAAACAACATGATTACTAAAAACAAGTTTAGACCCAAACCCATTTGAAAACAATAAAACATCTAGCATTGGAATGAAATCACCAAGTGCTCATGACATGGCGCTAATTAATTAGATTTAAACTCTGCGGAGGTGTACAACTTTACCGCAAGGAATGATCAACTTTGCCCGACACACTTCCTTAGGTGTGGCGTCAAGAAGACCATACATAGTCGTTATAATACCTAGACATGGCTTTGGTCCAGCCGACCGTTAACCCCGCCGTAGAACTAGAAACACACACCCAAGCCGTGGATCCACTTTCACACACCAACACAACGTTTCTAAACACGGCGAGGCGGACACGTTGCATTAGCAAGTAGACTGACGGAATACCCGTCGAGAGTAGACTGACCGGAAAACTGTGCAAAGCTCCGCCTACCAATGAACAAAGCCATGTCTAAATATATAACAAACTATGGCTAAGCCATCCTCACCCTTGTGGTTTGCACGAAAATCTCGGATCAATAGCGTCCCATTGCTCGGTCCTTAAACCGACAGGCGACACTCCACCCTACACTACGTGCAAGCTAAATGCACTGGCAACCGCTATCGCCAATAATCGCCGCATCAACACATAGTTTTATTTTGGGTTTTTAATCAAAGTACATAACCAACGGTGACATTTTCAAAGTTTTCGGAAAACAAATATTGATTTGATCATGTACATTGCTGACTCTAAAGCATGGCTAAGCAGGTTAAATATGTTCGCATATACCCAAAAGACATTAGCAATGTCTACCCTCAATCTCTGGTTATCAAGGTTCACATGTTCATAATCATCAAAGGAGATTCACGAGACAACGGTATAACTCTGAAACCACAAGATAGCAATTTCGTAAAGTAAACATGCATAAAACAATTTGATGCACAAAAGGAATATAAAATAATGGGATCAATATGGTCAAAGGATGCTTGCCTTGCTTAATTGACGCTTACGACGAAGACGAGGATTGCGGCGACGACGACGAAGATCAAAGACGTCGGGTTCTACTCGTCGAACAACGGAAAATAACAAAATACTAACTTCAATAAAGGCAACAAGGAAATAAATAGCAAAAACAGATAAAACTCTGCACAAGAAACAGGGATTGCTCTTTTATGAATTTATTAATCTTATTTTACAAATTCAAGATGCAAAGATTGGTTAGATTGATAGAATTAAGCATCAGTTGCGACTTCATTTGAATTTACTATTCATAACATGAGTTTCTGCCAAATCTTATTATTTACAGGTTTTACTCTATTAGGATTCAGGTTCAAGGCAAGGTAAATTAAGGATATTTTCTGGATTGTTGTAGATTATATCTTAGAGCTCAATTCTAGGTTATTCATTACTAAATTCAGGATTAGATGAGTTGCATTGCGAGTTAATGAAGAGGCTTAAATGATCAAATTAGAGTAGGAATGGTTGGTTCTTTATCTTTAATTGATTTAAGCTTGAATTAGCTTTTTACATAAGTTAGATTCATTGATTTAGGCTCTTGAGATTATTTTCATAACATTTGAGAAGGTTCTGGTGATAAAAATAACTAAACTACAGGCTTCCTTCATTATTACCTAAAGTGAATTCGTTCGCATTAAGACCTAAAGTAATGGGATAACTTAGGGTTATTTGGCTATTAGGATTTGTATGCAAAACATGATGAAATATGGTTATTTCTTCATACTAAGATGATTTATACTTTGTATAACAATCCTAAGCTAATTCCATAAATGTTAGGCTTTGGGCGATATATTATATTCATTTCTTTGAAAAGGCTTAAGTGGTATTGTAAAGTGACACTATTGGAATCGGCCAAAAGTGAATCAAAAGGTTAACACTTAAGGGTTTTGGACTAAGCTGGAAGAATATGCAAATCTTAATGGAATATGATTCTTTTTACAGAATATAGTAGTATAAGCTTTGTGCAGTGTTACTAAACTAGTTTTATGCATTTTAGTGTTTAGGCGAGTTATTTTATCTACTCTTTGAAGTAGCCTAAATGACCATGTTGGAAATCTCAATTAACCACGATTCAAACTTAGTTTCTAACTACTCTAAACATGATCTTTGATTCATTTTTCAGGCGTTGGCAGGTAGTAATCATAGAATTGTTTTAAAGTTGGTTTGGCATTATTTTAGCTTCAATTGCAATAGATTATCTACTTAATCATTGTTACAATTAACGTTTCCTTTCATTAAAAGAATGCAACTTAAATCTTGTCTTAAACATTTTTGCCTACATGGATCCTTACTATTTTTAGGAACTTGATATAAATTACATTATCAATTTGTGAGACATCATGCTATTATTTTGCTAATGGCCATAACAAGGTTCATTAAAGATGGCAAAGCAAACAATACCAACAATTCAACAATTGAGCATTTTCACATGTTTGAGTTTATTATGATTCGGGACACATGTAAATTGATTTAATAATTTCGGAATTACATTTCCTTGAATATAACAACATCCATAATAATGCTTATTCCTAAATTTAACTCTACTAATTGTTTTGTGACTCAAGAATTAAGTATTTGGTATATTTGGATACAACCTAAATTCTAAAACCTCATGAATATTGATTTCATCATTTCATGGTTTATTATACACAAAATCTCATTAACAACCATATTAACACCATAGTCAATGTTTAGTCTGAATAATAGTCCTGTACTCCAAACATTAAATCTTTTTGTATATTTAGATTCATCCTGATTTTAGATGATTATACAAATTTATTCTACTGGAATTGGATAAAAATTACAAAAGATATTCAATGATGAAATCTACTCGGCTGGAAATGACTGGAAAATGGGAAAGGCGTTTTCTACCGCAGGAGGCGTCTTCTAGCTCGGCTTCTTCTTCCACCTCTGGCGACAGACTTGCGGCCCCATGCATAAACGAGAGCGAGAGGATGGCTAGGGCTTTGCGGCGAGATCTTCGGTGATTCTCCGTGACGGCGAGCACTGGGAGCATCGGCCTGCGCGAGTCCTGAAGAGGAACCGATTCTGGGAGAGCTTCGAGAGGTCGCCCACGAGCTCAAGCGGCGGCATTCATGGCGGATGGTGGAGGAAGCAAACAAGGCCATTAGAGGTGGAATCGGTAACATGGTGAGCATCGGGAGGTGCAGAGGTCCCATTTTGAGATTCACTGAAGGAGAAGGCGGAGGAGCTCCGCCCAGTGGCTGGTGAGAAGAAGAGGCGCTCGTGGCGTGATTTCGCTTGGAGGAGACCAGATTCTCTTGAGGGCTTTTGATCAGCACCGCCTGGAGATGCTTCGGCTCAGAGGGCTTGGGAGGAGGACCACTACTTCACCGGAATTTCTCTTCGCGCCCGAGCTGCAGAGCTCGCTGGAAGCAGCGGAAATGGGGGAAGAAGCTTCCTGCGCTTGGCTGAGGAAGGTGAAGGGGACTGAGGGGGAATGAGGGAGGAGAAAGTGGAGCACTACCACTGGTGGTTTCCAAGGTGCAATAAATCTGGCTGAGGACTTCGGCGTGATCTCCTAAGACCAGGACTTGGGTTTGCTGCTTCAATGGAGATTCTGGATTCGGGGACCCACATGGCAGTGAAAGGGAGTGGGAGTGAAGAGCTGAGCTTCATCAGTCAGCTAGAACTTGCCTTTGGTTGGGCTATCAATCAAATGGAAAAGTTTATGAAACCTTTTGGTGAGGTCTCTTGGGAATTGGTAATCTTACATGCAGATTTGAGACTAAATTACCTTACGGTTGATTAATGAAAATTACGACAACATCAAGTGTCGAAAATTCCATTTCACTTTTGATTTATTTAAAGATTCAAAGGGTATTATTTATTGGTAAAACTTCTTTTATCAATTCTATTTAAGGTATCTATGTTCCCATAAAATTTCAAATTAAAATATTGTATATTTGTTTTATATAAATTCTGACATGCTGATTCACAGATTTTCAATGCCTCTGCTTTTGAATCTTTTAAAAGTGTTATATCTCATGATCAGTTCCTAGAATTTTTACCAGAGGTAAATATCACTCTGAGGGTATTATGGTAATTTTCTTGGATTCAGATAATGTTTGGATGATCTCCATTCTTTAATTCTCTTTATTTGATTTTTCATGCAATGCAAAACTCCAAAGGAAATTCAAATAAAACCAATAATGCCAAGAAACTCAGAAATAAATATTTTCAAATTTAAAATATTTATTTTTACTTTATTCAATTTTTCAGGATGTTACATTTCTAGTATAAATTGCATACTTTGTATTCAAGTTAAAGTATGAATGACCCCATTATATTAACTACAAAATGTTCATCATATTTCCTAATCCATATATTAAATGGATGCACACATCTAGGGGGAGTTCACACTCCAACTTGAAGAGTCAATTTAAATGAAAATTTAAATTGAGTTCATTTGTCTTATTAATCATTAAAGAACACTTCATCATGTGTTAATGGTGTTCCTTGATTAATTAAGGATAAATGAATAGTTCTTAAGTATAATGAAGCATGCGTTGCATTATTGCACTTAAGACACATTTAAATCATTCAAATTGATTAGAGTTGTGCTCAATTGATCTAAAAGCATCCATTATGTGTTAATGGAGTGCAAGAGATAATTGAGACAACCATGCATCTTGGACTAACTATTTTATGAGTTGTGATTGAGCTAGGTTAAGTCCAAAGATGATTGAGATGATGAAAACGGGATAAGGACAACATCATGAGGTGTTGGGCGTCAAGAGGAGATCTCGTAGAGATTAAGAGAAGAGCTGAATGATGATTTCGAGGGAATGTAAAAGTGAAGATCATAAAGACCCCAAAGGGGATTGCTTGCATGCGGCGGCTCAAGGTATAACTAGATAGGCTAAGGATTTTCTAGTCTTTGAGTCTAGATTTAATCGTCGTACTATTAAGAGGGGTTGAGTCCTAGTTTGAGCTTCATCATGTGTTGATGATCTCAATCCTATGTTCACTCGAGCTCAAATCTTATTTAGATTTGGTTTTTGCATATGAGCTA
Organism: Guadua angustifolia; assembly: GCA_036346375.1. NCBI lineage: Eukaryota > Viridiplantae > Streptophyta > Magnoliopsida > Poales > Poaceae > Guadua > Guadua angustifolia. The sequence continues at coordinate 137,488 of JAYEVE010000445.1, read as the reverse complement.
ACCATTTGGCATGTGTTGCAAATGAGTTAAGTTTATGCTTGGTTGTTGTTGCATTATGCTCTGATTTTCATATGTTGCAAAGAAGAAAAACATATGCATCTATTTTTTGCATAAAGCTTTGATTTGCATGTGTTGCAAATAGGATAAGCTAATGCGTTGGCTTTTGTGTGAAGTTCACTTTTGCATGTGTTGCAATTGTGAAGCTTCATGTTTGTTTTTGTTTGCAAAACAAATATTTCAAAATCAAAGTGATTGCTTGGAGCTAAGTTTTGCATGTGTTGCAAAAGGAGAGAGCTCAAGCATGATTTGGTGTTTATGTGGTTTGTATGAAGCTAGAGGCTTGCATGTGTTGCAAGTAGAAAGCTCATACATTTGATTTGATTTTATTAGGTTGCTTGGAACTAGAGAATTGCATGTGTTGCAATTAGAGAGTTCATGCACCTTGATTTGGTGTTGCTTGAAGCTAAACTTTTGCATGTGTTCCAAAGAGTAATGCTCAAGCATGAAATCGGTTTATTGTGTTATTTGCAAGTTCATTGTGCTAATAAACCGAGGTTTATGAGTCCGGAATCCTGAGAGCATGTGAGTAGGGCTTGCAATGGGTGTTTGCAAGTTGACTGGGTCTCGTGTTGACATTCACAAAGCTAGGGGGATTAATTTCACAGACTCAGGTTTGATTTGCTTAATACATTTTGCAAATAGATCTTGAGTTGATTGCGAAATGTGTTTTCACAATTTGGTTGAAATTCTTTGAGCATGAGCTATTTTGGTGCAAATGTGTTTTTCATAAGTGTATGATCATGTGTTGATCATCTAATGGCTCAAAGAATAGCATTTGGTTTTTTGGAGAAATGATTTTAGTGTTGAAAATCTATGTGAAAATTCTGATGGTTTTTGGAAATCCGGCAGTACCGCAAGGTTAATGCCAGTACTACCGCTAGTCCGGTAGTACCGCTGTTATGTAGCCGGTACTACCGGAGGTCGGTAGTACCGCGCGTGAGGCTAGTTGCCTTTTTCTAGAAAGGTGTGTTTTCTGTGGTTTGGTAGGCCGGAGCTACCGCAGGTCTTTGGGCTGATCTTCGGAGGCATGGTAATCTTGGGCCTAAGTCGGCCGTAGTCATTTTCGTGGTGATGTTTTTGCGTTCGGTGGAAAGTCATTACTACCGGCGTAGAGGTCGGTACTACCGCTCGAGCGGTACTACCGGGATTTAGCCTACGGTAGTACCGGGTTTCCTACGCAACGGCTAGTTTCAAGCCGTTGCCCTCGAGGCGGTACTACCGGAGTTATAATGGCGGTAGTACCGGGTTCTGCTATTTTTTCTAGATTTGCCCCCAAAACAGCTAGTTTTCTTTGGAGGGGTATAAATAGACCCCATGGGGGGCATTGGCTGGTGGTTGCTGTATTTGTGAAGTCTCTTGGCTCTTGTGTGAGTTGTGTAGAGGTGGCTTGCATATGTTACATCCCCTCGAGTTGATTCTTGAGCAAGGAGTGAGACTAGATTGCATGTGTTGCATCTAGAGTGGATTGAGTGACCTCTTGTGCATGTGTTGCACTTGAGGGATACCTAGTGCATGTGTTGCACTTGGGGATCACCGGAAGCGCATGTGTTGCGTTAGGTGAAGCTTGAGTCGAGGACTCAACTTGTTACTCTTGGAGGTTGCCGATTCCTAGACGGCGTAGAGCGTCGTGTGTGGGAGCCCTCAAGGTTGTGAGACGCCCCGGCAAAGTTTGTGAAGGTTCGGGTTGAGCCTACGCGAAAGCGTGAAAAACCACCTCTAGTGGAATCGAGGCGGGTGCTCATTGCGGAGCCGGTCCAAGAGTTGGGCTTGCCTCAACATGGATTAGGGGAGACCGGCAAGTCTCCGAACACCACGGAAAAATATCAGTTGCCTCTTGTCTCTTTTACCTTCAAGCATTTACTTTATTGTATATTTATCAATTGCTTCATTGCATTAGAATTGCTTAGTATTAATTGCTTGTTCAATCTAGCAATTCTTGTATAGAGACCTAATTTAGTTAATGCACTAGTGAGCCTAGTTGATTTAGGCTTTAATTGTCAAAACCTAATTTATCGCTTCCTCATTATCTTTGATTAGGTTTTGACATAAGAGTTGATTAGAGCGAATCGTTTTAGAGAGCGATAATTTTTGGTAAACGCCTATTCACCCCCCTCTAGGCACATCCTCGATCCTACAAGTGGTATCAGAGCCACGGTCACTCTCATTTTTAGGCTAAACCGCTTAGAGAGTAAAAAGGATGGCAACTAGATGTTTAGTGCACTCACACGATCCACTTGTTCTAGATGGCTCAAATTATGCTTCATGAAAATTAATTATGATTTCTCATTTTAAATCCATGAGCCCCCAAATATGGTGGATCTTGGCTGTCGGCTTTTCTTCTCCACTAAATGGTGTTGCTCCAACTAAAGGAGAGGAGAAATGCCTATATCTCGACGCTCAAGCAACTGATGCCATTTTTAGTTTTGTGAGCGTAGAAATATTCAATTTCATTTGCAACCTCTCGAGTGCCCATGAAATGTGGATCAAGCTTCAAGAATTATTTGAATCATACACATCAATAATTGAGGGTTGCAATGAGGAATTGATCATGGTAGAAGAAGATCCCACTTCTACCTCAAGTAATGAGGATGAAATGTCGATTGATAATCCTTCAACCTTTACATCAAATGATGAAGAACCAACAGCTCCATCGACCTCAACCTCTGCCTCAATCGATGATGAAGATTCACTTCCATCACGAATCCATTGCTTCATGGCTAAAGATAAAAATGAGGTATGTGATGACGATGATGAGCCCTTTTATGATGAACTTATGAATATGTTAGAGGAGCTCAATGAATTTCTTGGGAAGGAGAAAAAGAAATACAAAATTTTGAAGTTGGAGCATGACTCACTTCAAAATGATTATAAAGTTCTAAAAGAAAATCACGAAAAAGTCCTTTTCAAGGAATTCACTAAGTCTAGTGTGGATATTGCTACTCAATGTAATTTAGTTGATGAATTGTCTTGCCTAACTTCTATTACAAACAATTCATCAAATAAATATATATCCACCTCTAGCAATGATTTACCTTGTTGCTCAAATTCTATTGCTATTACCTCCTCTATGTCTTGTGAGACTAACCTTGTAGAGGAAAATAAAGAGCTCAAGGCCTTAAATTGGAAAATGACTTAAAGAGGTGCATAAAGGGAAAAGCCATCCTCGACGAGATCTTGAGCAAGCCAAGGGCACCTCAAGATAAGCGAGGACTCAGCTATATCTCCAAGAGGGAGACTAGCAAGACAAGGCACAACGCAAGACATTCGAAGATCATCAAGTGCTTTGTTTGCAACGAGAAGGGACACCTCGCCTCCGTGTGCCCAAACAAAGTGGATGTCAAGCCACAAGCATTAACCATGAGGCAAACCGGTAAGGAGCAAGTCAAAACTGTCAAGAGAGGACCAAATAGCGTGACATGCTTCAATTATCGGGAAAAGGGACATTTCGGTAAGGGTTGTCCTAAAGGTATAACCCCTAAGCCTACTCATCATTTCAATGATTATTTGTTTAGGAAGGACAAGAATGGCAATGTATTTGCCAAGCTTGTCAAGTCCCCTATGCCGCTCAAAATGATAATACTCATTTGTATAGGAAGAGTAAATATAGAAATGGATTTGCTAAATTTGTTAGGACTCCTAAGCCTACGCAAAGCAATTCAAATAAATTGCTTAGGAGAAATAACAATAGAAAAATATTTGCTAGATTTACTAAATCCTCTAAGCCAATGCATAATTTAAATTATCATATGCTTAGAAAAGATCAAACTAGAAATAGTTTTGTGAAGTATCATTGTCCTCCTAAGCCTTTTTATAAAGATGCCAATCATTTGCCTAGGAGGAATAATTATTGCAAACCTATTCCTAGTCGTGTTAGTCTTGTCAAAAATGCTAAGATTTGGGTTCCTAAATCTATTGTGACTAAACTTGTTGGACCCAACAAGGATTGGGTACCAAAATCCACCTAAAAGAATTTTTAGATAATAATGAGATGGATTGGATGCATGGTTTCTTCAAGAATATAAGGACACTTTATTTAAAATCCACCTAAAAACACACTTTTATTTAAAATTGACTGATAATCGCTCAACATAAGCGTAGACCATTGTTCATTCAGGAACACAAAGACTAAGCTAATAAATGAGACACTTAAGGAGACTCTAAAGGATAATACGACATTGACTCTAAAGGAAAAACTAGGAGACTACTCCATGTCTCCGTATAAATCATTTATATCGTCCTCCTGGGACTTGTCTTTATTCTTTTGGAATTCTTTTAGCTCATCCCTAATAAGATCATCCTCCTCCATGGGAGTATCACCATAACCAAGGAGGCCCTTCTTGAATTCTTCTGTGGGGTCGGAGGCTTGATCATCATCCAACTCCATTTTATTGTCAACAATAGGTTCAGAAGTGAAGTGCGTCGTCGCTTTATTCCCTTGATTCTTCTAGAATCTCCCAGTGGATTTCATGTACAACTCCACCAAATGCTTTGGGGTGCGACATGTTCGTGACCAATGACCAGTACATCCACACCTACAGCATGGTTGTTTAGATTCAGCAGCATTATTGGTTGGTCCTTTTTTCTGGAAGCGACCTGATCCATTTTTCTTTGTTTTCCACTGGGATTTACCTCTTCCTTTATGATTTTTTCATTCTTCCATTTATCCCCTTTCTGTTTGTGGCCCTTTCTCCGGCCTCGACTACTGCTAGCCTGTCGAGCGCTTGCATGTGCTTTAGGCAATGCATGACTCCCATTAGGTAGGACTTGATGATTCTTCATTAGAAGTTCATCATGCTTTTCTGCTTCTAGCAGAATGCATATCAGCTCAGAGTACTTCTGGTACTTTGCATGATGATACTGTTGCTGCAGTATTCTCATGTTGGGGTGGAATGTGCACAAAGTCTTATCAATCTTTTAAGCTTCTGTGATCTTCTAGTCACAAAATGCTAGTTTGACAACAATCTTGTGCATGGCAGAGTTATACGCTACCACTGACATAAAATCTTGGAAGCGCGGGAGGGTCCATTCACGTTGTGCTTCTGGCAATAGAACGGATCTTTGCTAGTTATATCATTCCTTCAGGGAATTCCATAGGGCCAGTGGGTCCTCCTCCATCAAATATTCGGCCTTCAGGTCTGCATAGAGATGGTGCCTCAAGAAGTGCAAAGCTGCGCACTTAGCAGCTTCAGGGAGAGTAGGAGCACCCGCTTCAGGCTGGGAAATTACTGCTCCAAGAGATCGGGCTATCAAGTTGATCTTGGCATCCATTGCCCAAGTGAGGTAGTTGCTGTCATTCAAGGCAAGCTCTGCAAACTCTTTCTTTGTGATGTCAAATATATTCTATATGCAAAACAAAATAAGGATTTTACTTTAGGTAAAATATTATTTTGCATACTTATTATTGAATCAGCAAAGTATGGTATATATCTGTCGGGGATTGGGAAATTCCGTGAGCGACCCACCATACCTCGTGTATTGCTGCCATGCGACCATGTTTGCCCTTGGACATTGTCCCCAAGGAAGGTCTCCGGATAGCCCAGCCTACAGGCCCTCCTCGTTCTCTGTCAAGTTCGCCCCCGAGCATGCTTTCTCGGGGAAGTGCGGCTAGCAGCCAAGACCGAAGAAGAGCCCCAGGATCGACCAAAAAACTGGGCACAATTCACGAAGACGACGTGGCATTAATTTCTCGGCGACTCGAAGGTCTGCGCACCCACAGTCTGCACGCCCGTGGTCTGCGTGCCCGCGATCTGCGCCCACTGCACCCACGTCGCGTTGTGCCCTCACGGAAACAAGGAACAAGATCGCCTCGTCCAAAGCAGATGGCGCACTTGTAATAAATGTTGTGTCGCTTGTAACCCCCTATAAATACCTTCTCACACGAAGGGCTCAGGGTGGGAGTCAATTCTCTACCTTCCCCATACATAGAGCTCATTGCCGAGGGCCTGGAGAGTAGTCCTTAGAACCTCCTAGAGCGCCTCGAGCGAGCACATTGTAATACATCCACAAGAACTAGTGCAACCACTGGACGTGGGGTTATTATCTCCCTCGCGAGAGGCCCGAACGAATCAAAACACTATTTTTTCCCCAAGTTTTTAACTTTTAAAATTTTCTTTAATAAAACAAAATTTTTCCTTTTTGGTTTATTTTTCCCCCGGAGTTCGTTTTTTAAAATTTCAAATTTATTTTAAAAATTTAATTTAAAAAAATTAATATAAAGAATAACGGGTTTGAAAAGTTAGGGGGGGGGAAAATTTAAGTTTTTTTTGGGTTTTTTTGGGTTTGAAATTGGGTGTAAAACCCTTTTTTTTCCGATTTCCCTTCCCCCCCTCCCCCGGGCATTTAAAAACCCCGGTGCCCTTCCTTTGGACTGGCCCCCTTGGCTTTCCCGTTCCCCCTTTTGTTTCTTAGGGTTTCCCTCCCTGGCGATTCCCTTGGGTTTCCCCTTTGGGCCCCTTGGAATTTTCCCCCCCGGAAGGTGTTTCCCAAACCCTTAGTTGGCCCCCCAAAATTTGGGTTTCAAGGGGGGGGGAAAAATTGTTTGGGAAAATTTCGGAAAAATTTTTTAAAAATTGTTATTGGGGTGTGTTTTTGCTTTTGGTGTTTGTTTTTTTATTTTTTTTGGTTTTGGTTTAAATTTGAAATGAAATTTTATTTATTTTTAAATTTTAAATTTTTAAAATTTGTTTTTTAAATTTTTTTAAATTAAATTTGATTTTAAAGAAATGGAAACCCGGGAAAGGGTTTTCCCCCCATTTAATTAGGGGACGGGTTTAAATTTTACCCTTTTAAATTTTAATGGATGTCTTATAAAGTATTTGTTTTGGGCAAAAAACAAGGAAAGAAAAAACTTAAACCTTTATTTTTTTAATTGAAAATTATGGGTTTTGGGAATTTTTAGGAAAAAGGGAAAAAAATTAATTAATTTAAAATAAAGTTTAATTTGTTAAGGGTTTTTGGGGTTTTTTGGGGGGGATTTTTTCAAATGGTTTAAAAAAAAAAATTCAAACCCTAATTTGAAGGGTTTAAAAAATTGTTTCCCAAAACTTTAAATAAAAGTAGTTTTTAAAAATTTTTAAAATTTTTAAAAATTTAGAAATTTAAAAAACTAAATTTTTTTAGTTTTCGGGCTTTGTTTTTCTTTTTTGAAACAAGGGCCCGGGTTGTTTAAATTTAAAGGAATTTTTTTAAATTCCTTTTTTCAAATTAAAATTTTATTAAAATTAAATTTGGTTTTTTTTGTTTGGTTGTGGGTTTTTAATTGTTTTTTGAAATTTATTTTTCTGTTTTGTTTAAATTTCCCTTTGTTCCCCTTTCCCCCTTTTTTTTCACAAATTAATGGGCGTTTCCCCCCGGGATTTTGGGGGTTCCCCTGCTTTTAGGCCCCTGAGTTTTTCCCAGGTGTTTTGGGTTTGGAAAGATTGGCATTTGCCCTTGGGGAAAAATTGGGAGGGGGTTTTGGGGAAACCTTCCCAGAATAATTGAGATGAACGCCCAGGAAAAAACCTTTTTTAAAAATTTTGGTCTCCTTTTCCCAAAAATTTTGTATTTTTAATCACCCTTTCCCTTTTAAAATTTTGGGATTTTTGGTTTATCATTGTTTTTTTAATTTTAGGGTTTTGGGAAATTTGAAATTGCGGATTTTAAAATTTTTTGAAATTTAATTTGATAAGTTTTTGGTTGGCCGGGGTTTTTTAAATTTTTTTTATTTTGGGTGGAGAAATTTTTTGTTTTTGGGTTTAACCCCAAAGTTTGGGCCCTGAAGTTTTTTTAAAAGTTTTTTTTTCAATTTTGGAGTGGGTTTAAAGTTTTTTTATTCCGGGTTTTTGGTTATCAAAGGGTTTTGGTTGGGCCCTTTGAATTCCCTTTGGGCTTTTTGGTTGAATTAAAATTTGGTTTTTTTTGGTAAAAAAAAAAGAAAGGGTTTTTAAAAAAAATTTGGGTTTTGTGTTTTTTTGGTTTTGTTCTTTTGAAAAAAGGAGTTTTTTTTAGGGTTGTGACAAATTCCCTTTTTGGGGAAGGGTTTTGGGTAAAACGTGTTTTTTTAAGACTTTTGAAAAAATTTTTTGGAAATTTAGTCAAAATCTTTCGTGGTATGTTAAGAGGGCGGATATTGACGAAAGATAATTTGATAAAGCGAATCGCGTGGGGATAAATGGTGTTGTTTCGTAGCTTCACCTGAAACTATTCATCATCTTTTCATAGATTGTTGTTATGCAAAATTCATTTGGCGAGTTGTTTACGTAACTTTGGGCATTCCTTCTCCTGTATCTATTCATCATTTATTTAATGGGTGGGTGAGGCAAAGGTGGATTAGCCCAAAGTTCTGCTTTTACTTACAGTGTAGCAGGCATGTGCTGGGCCTTATGGCTAACTCGAAATGATGCTGTTTTGACAAGTGCATACCTAAATCTTTCTTGCAGGTCTTATTCCGAGGAACACATTGGCTACTGAACTTGGGCCAAATTACAGCGGTGTGAAGTCATCAAAGCGAGTCTCTTAGATGTGTGTCGCCGCTTGGAGACAACGTCATTGGAGATATTTACTGCTTTTGGTTGGCCTTTTGTGTTTAGGATTGGATGTTCGCTAGTTGATTTGGTTCGCTTGAGCTTCAAATTTTTCTTGTCTTGCTGTAATAAGTTTGGTCTGATTCCTTTTGAAGGATGAAGCCGAATTTTGTATTCCATTATCTAAAAAAAATAAATGAAACCGCAGCAATTGCTGTTCACAATCCAGCACAACTATCTTCAACCTCTGTATTACATGTTTTCTCAAATGAAGGACTGATCCCAATTGAAGTAGACTATCCTATTACATCATATCCTCCAAGCTTCTCTTCCCTCCAGTCTTAGCTGAAAGAACAATAGACAGCAAGAATCCATCGGTCAACAACACCTGCTTGCGTCCCGCAGGATTGAAATAGTTATGACGGATCCAAATATGTAGCAGCACACTTTTTTAATTTTTTTTTCATAATGGTCACAGGAGTTTTTAAGCAGTGGTACATTCTGAGCTGATAGCGGCCACAAGGAAATCTGGCATATACAAAGGAAATCGGCAGCATACTCTTGATCAGCATAAATGTATAAACCAAAGAGGCAAAGATCCTACACACAAGGATGGTAAAAGCGCCAAAACATATCTAGAGATGGTAAAAGCGTAGGGGAAAAAAATAGATAGAAGAAAGTCCTGTTCAGTTCATACCTGAAACGAATCCTGATCGGTTTAAATCATTATTCTCTAACTTGCTTCATCCGGCTTCATCATATAGTCTTCATACAGTGTTGATATCTTGTTTCGATCTCGAGTATGGGGCGGTTGGGATGGATGCCTGATGCGCCCCTGATGTCACCCTCCAAGCCCTCCACCTCGTCAGCCACGGCATCAAAGCAGCCGATACCAACAGTGATATGTTTGAGGTCTAAAAGATTATGCAACCCAAGAATTAGGCCGCCATACTCCAACTGCCACCGTGCCTGCAAGTCAAGTTTCAGCCTTTGGAGCTTTGGCATGGAACCTGTCTCAAACATCAACCCGGCCCCATTCGCACCAACAAATTTGAACCTCACCAAACGCTGGAATCCTTGGCTGCCGACGACCTGCCTTTGGTGGAAGACGTCAAACTTAACCTCAAGGTAAGAGAGAGCAGCGCGGTAGACTTGCGAGAATCTCGAAACCTTCCTCTCCCACTTGACGAACATACCTAATAGAGAGGCGGGTGAGGTTGACAAGTGAGCCGATTCGACTTGGTATGGTGGGGATTTCACAGACAAGTATCTGTAGAGGTGTAGGGGAGCCACATGAAAACATGCATGAAAATTCGGCATCAGATATCTCCATGTACCAAATGTGGAGTGATCGGAGGCCGCTAGCGATAAGTTTTGAGAGAGATGAGGTACATGCTTTCATGCGACCTTCATCGCAGTGTGACTCCACAAAATTTTTAGATGCGTGATAGCTCCTTCATCGCAGTTTTGAGAGAGATGAGTTGGCGATTTTGTTGCGTGATAGCTCCTTCAGGGCTTGTAGACTTTCGATTCCGTCGGGCAATGCCACAGCGTACTCAACAATAAGGCACACTAGTTTCTGTAGTTGAACAATACTTGTTGGTAGCTTTGAAATATTATAGCTCCCTCTCAGATCTAGAATCTCTAGAAGCTGCAGCTTGCCGATTGCTTCTGGGAGCTTGCTGATAGCTGCACCGTCGATTTTCAAGTACTTCAACTGGCAGAAACCTCCAATATATTCCATATGGCTGTTGTTCAAACCCCATCCACCTTCTATATTCAGCACTCGCAAGACTTGGCAATTCAAAAACTGAGTCATACACTGCTCTGGGTTATCATATCCAAACATATGAACAGATCGAAGATGGGATGCATCCTTCATTACGTTTGCTAACTCTGAAACTTCACAAAACTTTTTTGGAGGGATAACCTGCGAATCTTGTTTGAAGAAGTTCCACAAAATTGTCACCATTCAATGTAGCGACAAAATTGTCTTCCACAGCCTGAGATATAAGAAAGTCAAGTACGATATCATGAACTCTGCAGGATTTCACTCTTTTGCCATTTGCCCCAATCTTTGTTGGTTAGATCATGCTTCTGTTGATAAGCTCATTTAGGTATCTTTCTCCTAGTTGTTCCATACTTTCTCTGTTTTGCCCAGGAATCAATCCTTCTGCTACCCATATCCATATCAAATGTCTGCTATCAATAGAATAATCCTCTGGAACGACACTTAGATATAACAAACAAGACTTTAGATAGTGAGGAAGGTCAAAATAACTGAGGAACAATATGCTTTTCATTTTTTCTACAGAAGAACCTTTCTCCACAGCAGAAGAAATAGAGTTCCGAATTTTGACCCACACTTCCACTGTTGAACTTTTCTTGGCTAATAAACTAGCTATACAGATTATGGCCAATGGCAAACCATCACATTTCCTCAAAATTTTATTGGCTTCCTCTGTCAAGTCTTGAGGACAGTATTCGCTAGAACCAAAGACTCTTGTAAAGAATAAACTGCGGGAGTCATCTTTACTTAGACGATTAGCTTTGTACATATGCCCACCAAAGCGGGTACAACATGATTTGGCCACATCTGCAATGCGTGTTGTAGTAATTATTCTACTTCGGTTCTCATTGTCAGGTAAGGCACATTTCAATTGCTCCCATGCTGGTGTGTTCCAGATATCATCAATCACGATGAAGTACCTATATGCATTTGTTCCGGAATTGCATTAGTATGGCTACCATTATTTGTCTTGTACTGTAGTATTGTCTCTCGTCCAAAATGTCGAGCATATTTTCACTATAAGCACAAAATTAATAAGGTGACAAGACTGACATGCAAGACAAAATGACCAGGAGGGTGTGTGTAATATGCTCCTCATTATTACTCCATCCATTCCCGCATACATGTTATTTTAGCTTTAAAATCGAGGTAACATTTCAATAATTTTTCCTTATATACCCCTCCTCTTTAGCTATTTCAATGTCATCTGCCACCATGCACTACACTAAAATACACTATCCAAAGATGGATATATAATAAAGAGGGGTAATATAGTGTTTCGTAGATATGCCTTGGTGGAAGTATAAGAATCTAGGATGGCATCTATATAGAAACAGAGGGAGTAGTTTGTAAAGGTAGAATACTTTGTGTTGGTAGCTGTGAATACATGCACTAGAGAGAGTAAAATAAATAATGGCAGAGTAGGTTTTCTGTAATTTCACTACAGTTTACGGTGGATAATAAAAAGATGGCCCTTACGGTTTTAACCTAATTAACTTATGGTTCTTACAGGTTCTTTAACATTTCAAATACTACTATTTACCTAAAAGACAATGTACGCTGTATACTCATGCAATCGTCTTTTGACATGGGCACCAAATCAACATGAAAAATTTGGAAAAAAAATAATGATGTATTCTATAGAGTTTTCTAGTACCCTTGAAAATTTCAATTTCAGATTCAAAATGTATTACTAACAAAAAGGATAAGTTTTATTTGAATAGTAGTATGTGATTTATCATTTACCATTTTTTTTCATTTTTGTTACTCGTAACATAAAATGAATCTGAACATAAAATTTTATGCATGGGTAGAATAAATCGAGAAGTACATCTGGCGTTTTGGGGGGAATTTTTCATGTTAATTTTGTGCCCAAACCAAACATGATTGTATGAGTGTACCACAAAGGATTATTGTATAGCATATGTTGCTTATTTTAGAATATGTAAGCCTCACAGGATAATAATGACTAGTTATTGCTAGTGGTGAAAACGGGTCAGGTAATACCCGACCCATATCCGTATCCGGAGAAAATTTATCCGAAATTTCGGGTACGGGTTCGGGTACTTTTGATTCGGGTACGTGTTCGGTGCTTGCGGATTTGGTTGGGTTGCTTATTCATTCTTGAATCCATTAATTATCGTGTATTGATCTGCTTAATTTGGGAGTTCTTTTCTGCTCAACTGTTTTGTCTGTTCTGCTCGATTTGGGAGTTCGTTCTGCTCAAGGACCACTTGATTCGTGCGAGTATTGCTGTTCTGCCATACGTGCTTAGCAAAAGTAGTTTTGTGGACGCCCTGTTCTTGGAATCAATGATGATATATAATGGTGATATTGTAGAATATGTGGGGTTTTGAGTTTGGCGGCAGATAAAATCGGTTTCACAAGCTGAAATGCTAAACATTAATATTGCAGACAATCTTTCGACGCCGAGTTGTCCTATTGGTTTATCTCAAAGTTTTTTTCCATATTATATCCAGCATTGCATGAAGTGAAAAGAGTCGTGGACAGTGTTAGATGAATGTAATAATCTTCTGCCAAGAATTTGTGTTATATAATTTACAGAGGAAATTGTGGAATGGTACCCACTACCCATAGTAAGAACTACTTAAAATATTGAAAATTTTGGAATTCTTCATTCCTTCCCAACATAAATGAAATAGAAAATACTACTATGATTGTGCCTGACGATGCTAAGAAGTTGGTCAGTTGAATACCCTCTAAATATGATCTGTAATCTTGCTATGATTGTGCCTGACGATGCCAGTGCTAAGGTGGATTTGTGCTGTGTCACTAAATGCACTTTAACTTACAGTTAATCTGTAGAAAGATGCTGATTGAGATATTATCATTCATCAAGAAGTTGCTCACAACCAGAAAATGTTCGTCTCAAGTGCATGGTAATCTGTAACTTAAGGACATTAAAAATTTAAAATATGAAGCAGTGGTTAACATTTATTACTCATTGCAATGCCATGTAAGTTCTATCAGTAAATTAATTGTTTGCTACTATTTTTTGATAGCTAAGGAGTAAGGAGCAGCAGTAACTTTTGAGCCTAATGGAACCTATATGGTTTTATCATTGTTTCCATCTGGAATTCAGTCATGTTTGTACATGTTTCATGCTCTTATGCATTTTTTTGGTTAGGTAAACTAAGTATCATAACATTTATCAAGTATTTATTAGTATTTTCACAGTTTCCCATTTGTATTTTACACTTTTAGTGCTAGATTATTTATCTATATATGATCTGCTCATTTCTGTAATTGATTTATTGCACCATATAACACAACAATTGATCAGCAGTGTCGTAGTTTTTCATATTAGTTGAGTGCTTCTGAAGATTTAAGTGCACTTAAGGGTCTGTTTGGCAAGGATTCAGCTTCTCCAGATTCTGAGAATCCGGTGAAGCTGAAAATTTTAGCTTCACCAGATTCATGAAGCTGAAGCTGTGAGTACATTAAGAGTGTTTAGATAGATCATCTTGTTTACATTTTAGACCAAAAATATAAAGTTAATTCACTTTATTTTAGCCTACAAGTTTCAGATTTCAGGAGAAGCTGGAATCTGGAGCTCTACCAAACAGGCCCTAAATCTCCTGATCATTTCCCTTAGAAAAAGACTTTTATGAATCATTCCTGATAAAAGTACTTTCAGTTACAGTTGTGGGTATGTCTTGTAGTTCCATAAGTTTACTAGTGGAACTAATTTCATTGGGACAATTCCAGATATAGTTATGATGTATTGTTTCCTTTTCAGGAAAAGGCAGGATCAACCCAGCCAGAATTCTTCTTCCTTGAACTTTGTGGCATGAACTACTCATGAGGTGATTGACCCCAATTGGATGCTATATGAAACCTGTCGAGTAAACTTGGGACAGCTCTTTCAATCCCCAAACATGTTGCTTTCCTATGGCATGCATAGCTATTCTGTCAGTTTTGGTATAGGATGGTTATGTTGGCTGAAGTTTGAGTTTGAATATATCACAAAAGTGACACTGAAACCAACCGGAGGTGTACTAAATAGTGGCTGTTCAAATTATCTCCCTATATATTTGTCTGTTATATTGAGCCACTGTAGTTAGAGATTGACCAAACTATTTACTTTTGAAGTTACTGTTGTTTCGTTTTCTCCCTGTTAAGCATATTAGTGTTTAAATGTTCTGCTTCTAGTAAGACCTGTGTCGTTTGTCTTTGTAGTCTGAAGTCTTCTTGGCTATTGCTTGTTTCCTCTGGATGTCGGGGCTCTAATTTGCATGCTGAAGGATAGTGTCATACTAAAGATCATCATGGTGAGAGTCACATTGGCGTGGAGCTCCTAGGCTGCCTATCCATTCATGAGTGCTGCTGTTAACCCAAGGAGAAAGGCTCTGGCCCTATATCCTGTCTTCCTCGTGTATATTTCAGTTGGGTTCCTCATAATTGCCATAGATTAATGGTGGTGGTGAGCTTTGTAGTAATATCTGAAACGTTGATATTTTCCTCATTGAACCACCAAAATACATGCAGGTTTGAATAGACAATGTTCCCCCTATGGAGTCCGCGTATTGTTTCGTTGAGATTTTATGTTGAACTATGCATGTTAATTTATCGGCCTTTATGTATTGAATTATGTATTAATTAGACTTTATATTGGACTATGTGTATTTATTGAACTCCATGTGTTAGATTATATATTAATTAGACTCTATGTTGGAGTACGTGCGTTTATTCAACTCTATGTGTTGTCTCATATCTTAATTTGGTTCTATGTGTTGAATTATGTGTGATAATTAAACCATGTGTGTTAAATTATTTTTATCACATATTTTTATCCTAGGTAGTTTGCATACTATTCGACTAAGTACCAAGTATCCATATTGTACATGTCTATATAATATTTGGTATCCATTTTCTACCCGTTTGTAAATACTCAGTATCCGTATCCTACCCGATTTTTCACTACTTGTATCCGTATCCGAAAAAAATAATTAGGGTAGGATATAGGATGACCTAATATCCAACCCGTTTTCACCCCTAGTTATTGCTCCTTCATTTATTTTTGATCTAATTCCTTATATGCCATTAGAAATGTCCAATCGATGGGTGTTATGTTGGATCGACACTAAGAAAACGCCATCGAACAAACACATGCGGACACTTGGAAAATCACAAGCACAAACACAATTGGAGCACGAGACAAATAAATTATTTTGTGCTGCTCAAAATCACAGCTTTTCTTCTTTGTTTCACTCTTATTTATACGCCAACAAATACACTAATTTATTACCAAGCGCCTAATTAACCAAATACTAACTACGTACATGAAAGACTATGTGGAAGTCTATACGTTTGTGTGATGAGTAATTGACTAGATTAAAGGTTGATCCGATGAGTAGTGACTAGATTGAAAGGTTGATCTGAGTCAGAATGGTCCTAAAGCATTTTGATAAGTACTCAACCAAGTCGTGTTCCTTTGCTAAGTTCCTCTAGCTTCTCGACTGATTTTCTTTCTTAGCTGAGTGCTAAATGCCAAGTGCTACCAAGTCTTTGCCGAGTTCCTCCGGTTTTCGGATCGGTCTCTTTCTCGAAAATCGTGTTCGAGTGATTCTGTCTTTGCTAAGTGCATCTAGCTTTTTGACCGGTTTTCTTCCTTTGGTGAAGACCAAGTGCCGTGTACTTCCATCCTTGTTTGCATGGTGTTTAGCTTCTAGCTAGACATGTTTCCTTCGAGTTGAGTACTCTATCGCGATCTAGGGGTTGTTGGGGATTCGGTGGTTAATGAGTGGTTAACCGGTAGTTAGCTTTGTGAATTAGCCCAAGCGTGTCACCGAGTGGTCTTGAGTTTATGGTTATGCCGATGGTTTTGGTTGTTGTATTTGACTATTTTGAGATAGTCACTAATATTGTTGTGGGCTTTGCTATGTGAAAGGTTTCCTTGTCTTTGATGGTTGCGTAATCCACGGTCTTTGGGTCATGGTGAGGCGGAAGATGACCGGACTAGGCGAGATGCGCTGGAGGTTCGTAATGGTTGGGAGATCGCCGAAGATGACTAGAGACAGAGTTCGCAAGCCAAGAAGGCAAGGAAAGGAGCAGATACTAGCTAGATTCTACGATGATCAATGAGGACTTGTTGGTGTACAGATCTAGTTGATAGGAATAGCGGTCTAGTAGTATGCTTTGAGAGTCGTGCAAGAAAAACCCTGTGTTAGCGGGTTTAGGGTTTCCCCTTGCAGGCTGTGTGAGTGGGCGCTTCCTAGCCCTTAGATGAGTCTCTAGGGTTGAGAGCTGCATCTAAGGGTGGTAGGTGGCCCAAGAGCTATATATATATGGAGGGATGCCTCCCTCAACTGAGGGGATTGGTAGGGATCCCAGAAGGGTTTTAGAGGTTTTGAGTGCTCTGTTGAGGTTTGCCCATGTGTGTGGCTTTGTAACCTCCTTTCCAGGAATACAAGATACATATCAAAGATTTCAATATTTGCATTTTACTTTCTATCATTTACTTTATGCAAGTTACTTTCTGCAATTTAAGTTGTGCAAGTTACTTCACGCAAGCAGATTCTTCCATCTGCATTCTTTTATGCGCCTTTTTGCGTTCTTGAGTTGACTGATCTTGTATGTATTTCATTCCTGTACCCCTATAGCTTGCTGTGTTTAAACTTCTCAGATCTTTTCATTTTCGAAATCAAGAGCAAGTTTTACACTAAATTCCCTGTTCTTTCTGCTCTTCTTAAAGTGTTCATTCTTCTCAGATAGAAAGATCGAATCTTTGAGATCAATCTCGATGATCGTTTCGGGAATCAAGTTTCTTGGTGAATCAAGATCACATCTACCAAATTTCAGCGAGTTTTATTGAGGCAATCTAAAGGTCTTGTGATTCTTGTTCGTTGAGGCTTCGCTCATGAGAAACTTTTAGGTCTCGGTACTCTCACCTACTCAGAGGGTACTACCAAATTTTCTTCTCAAAGAATCTCCACCCTTTTTGAGTGATCTTTATGTTAATCTATTGGAATAATATGTGTGGAAAACTTGATTGCGACCATTCACCCCCCTCTGTTTCGCCATTCCGATCCTTCGACATTACACTAGTAACGCCATGCAATTTCCAGAGAAGAATATACACTATCGCATGCAAAGGACTAGTAAAAGAGCTAATTAACTTATGCATGAAACTAGTAATCGCCATGTCATTTCCAAAGAAATAAATACATGGGCATGCATGCAAAGGACTAATAAAAGTGCCAATTAACTTATGCATGAAACGGTCAGGACTTGAAACATGAATTTAATGCATACTAATGCACACGATTAATTCTAGCATTAGGTGCTAATTCGCACATATGCAGCTACAAGAGTTAACGTTCTATGAATATGTATTATTCTAATTGGTGTATTCGAACAAGAAATCAGAGTTACCTCTTGTCTTTTAAGTTATTCCTTAGCGTGGGTATGAGCTCTCCATATCCCACTTTTCTGACCTGTCATAGTCGCTCTTGTTGATTTGAAAGAGCAATTCTCTAAGAGGCTTCTTGATATCAGGAGTTCTAGATACAGAGACCGAAGCCCGACAATCAAATGATTCTTCAATTTTGCGGTACACCTCCATAGCTAGAGTTGTCTTGCCTATCCCTCCGATTCCGAAGATGGACACCACCATCAGATGCTTCTCTTCACCTTTTAGCCACCCAATGATCTCCTCTCGCGGCTCATCGATGCCCACGAGGTTTTTGGCCTCCTCGTAGAGAGAGCTACTAGTTGATCAATATTGTACTGATTGCACCGGTCACGCTGCTCAACAACAAGGTCCTTGAGTTCTTGGATCTCTTTTCCGATACGGCGATCCTCCCACAAAGTCTTCACCTTACGCTTCATCTTGCGTACAAAATTAGCTTTGGCATCGCCAAGGCTACGACGATGCATGAAACGGTCGATGCAATCCTCGATATTATAGGATAACTCACGCACCTTGTTCCTCCATTCCTTGGTTTGCTCGTTGATTTGCTCCTCCTCCATGCCCGAGAGCCTCTCGAGTAGCGCATGAATGGTGCTCAACTCAGCTATAAGGAAACGGATCCCATCCTTGACGCCTTTGACCAGCTTATACTCATCACCGAGCAAGCTCAGTGAGCTTGCCGATGAGATTCATCGACTTGAGGAGGCGCAGCTATCTCTACTGTGTACTCGAGGGTCCAAGGGCACAGTGCGTGGTAAGTCGATTAGTTGATCAATATTGTAATGGGCGCTGCTCAACAACAAGGGTCTTGAATTTTTGATCTCTTTTCCGATATACGGAGATCCTCCCACAAAGCCTTCATCATACGCACACTTTTGCGTACAAAATTAGCCTTGGCATCGCCAAGGCTACGACGATGCATGAAACGGTCGATGCAATCCTCAATATCATAGGATAACTCACGCACCTTGTTCCTCCATTCCTTGGTTTGCTCGTTGATTTGCTCTTCCTCCATGCCCGAGAGCTTCTCCAGTGGCGCATGAATGGTGCTCAACTCAGCTATAAGGAAACGGATCCTATTCTTGACGCCTTTGACCAGCTTATACTCATCACCGAGCAAGCCTGTGAGCTTGCCGACGACGGGATTCATCAGACTTGAGGAGGCGCTCACCATCACTCTAGCCATCTCGAGCTCTCTCAAATGATGTTGTGGTACGTGCTGGTGGTGTCTGAGAACCAAACGGCGATTCCAGCTCTTGTATGGAGTATGAGATCTGTGATAATCAAGAATTCGTGACGAGACCTCCAATAATTCACATGACTTCGAAAGTCGTGAGTTGAGGCACCACTAGTAAAGCTACAACCCATTATGCCCTTGTTGATCGTTGTTGCCTCATGGCAAATAAAATATACTCTATTCGTTACAAATAGTTGTTGTTTTAGGTATAGTTATAGTTAAACTTGCAAAATTTTGATTATCAATATCCTTTTAAATATTTAAATTGGATATATAGAAATCATACGTGTAGATTTGTATTGAAAAGTATTTTCACAATATTATAATTTTATTGAATTTTAGAAATATATTAAATAGAAATTAGTAGTCAAAACTACGCTTTTGAAAGCCTTACAGATGTTCAAAACAAAAACTATTTATACTCAAGGAGTAGTTTTACAATGATGGTAACCATTGGTGGTACCATCGGTGGTAGTCACATCATGGATGCTAATGGCATTGCTCCACATACTACAAAGATTAGTACAATCGTCTTCGCTATCAAAGGGTAAACACCGGCCGTTAAGAAACGGGGAATAATTTTTCTTACTTCTCATAAAAATGTACTATTTTATGTAAAATTCATGTGTTCCATGTTTTTGTTCGACATGTTTGATGAAAGTATTAAGAAGGTTATAAATCAAGGAGACCGTAATGTAAAATGGCCATACAATAAATGCTTAAATACATTGAAAATAGGAGGCGGAATAATTTGTGAGAGAATTACTTATGAGTGCAGGAGAGAAGAAGCGTGAATGTGGTCAAACAGATAAAAAATCAATAAATTTTCATACAGAGACCTTATATTATTGAAGGTTGCTTTCAGATAGAAATTTAGGATCCACACGACCATGCAAAACTGAAATTTAGGAAGTCACAAAAGCCCTAGTCCTCGAAAAAATACATTGAACAATTTTATATCAAGACCTAACAAAGTTATTGAAGCTAAACAAAAACAATGAACCAAAGCTAGATATGATTAAATTTTTCATATGACTCATTCGGTTAAGTTCTTTGCTAAAAAGTATGCTTAATCTTGCAAAACAAAGGATTTCGTTGTTTCCATTTCACGCCCAAGTAGTATGCTTTTATATATCAAATATCATGCTTCCATTTCTCGCCAAAATTTCGAATGAAAAAATTAATGATATATAAGAATTTAGCCCCAACCGACTATTTACATATCTTGGTGTAATACCGCAAAACGCTTACTGTGGGTTTTGGGGTGGAATTGTTTTGTCCGCTTAAATTTAAGGAGTTTTTTTTCTCCGGCCTCGCTTTTCTTTTGTGTGGTTGACAATCCTCCGTATGATATTTTGTTCTCCCATTCCAACCATCGCCGACTCTCTCTTCCTTTTCTCGGTCATCCGCTCCCCGTGCTAGCGCCTCTCCCAGCGCCCTCCGCCAGGCGCCTCTCCTTCCCCGCCGAGCTCGGCGCCTCTCCTGGACTTCCCTGCGCTCCTCCTCGCCGACCGCCTTGCCCAGTCGATCTCCTGAGCTGCCCTCTGGCGCACCTTGGCAGCAGCCTCCTGCGCAGCTTCGCTCTCCCAGGCGCAGCAGCTCTCCGGCGCAGCAGCTTCTCCTGCGCCTCCTCTCTGGCCACGGTGCCCCTCCCAAAGAACCCCAGCAAAGAAGGCACAAGCAAGCAAAAGGCCAAAGCAGCAAGAAGAAGCAGAAGCAGGTGGCGGTTGCAAGCCGGCGGTGCCTCCCCTCCGGCCAGTTCCGGCGCCACCTTGGCCTCCCTCTGGCGACCCCTCATTCGGCTAGCACCTCCACCACCTCCCTCCTCCCTCCATGGATGTGCTTTGAGGTATAAATTTTGGGGGAAAATTAGTTGCATGTAGGGTGTTTGATGAAATGCCTAGTTAGGCTTTCATGAGAATGTTTGGTATTGCTTGCGATTTTGATTCCCGGTAAATTGTGAGCTTGAGGTACTGGCATATTTGAAATAGATTTGTAGTGCATAGTTGAAAGTGAAATTGATCAGCAGTTTGTTCTTTCTCAGTACCTTGATGGTGTATGTAACTTTGATCTTTTTGCTTTGTGCATGAAATGGAAATGCTACGGGAGTTTCTGTGTTATGATTCGTCCCCTAGTTAATCGTGAGCTAGACATGTTTAATTTTATCTTTAATAGTCAAACATTTGAGCTATTTTGTGACTGTGGCTTATAAGGTATTCATGTGTTTTATGCATAACCTTGATGTTGAGTATATTCATGTATGCTTGTTAGGAACCTGTAAATTCTGTATAATGTCTTTAAATGCTTAATTCAGAGTTGAATTGAATTAATTATGAGAAGTTGAAGTGAGCTATCCAGTTTTAGTAAAAACGTTATGAACTTGGTTCGTTGAAAAAAAAATATGGAGTTAATTGAGTGTAATTATGAATGTTTAGCTGATTTGAATTGAATGTTGAACTTTCTTGCTTGCGATTGCTATTTCCAGGTAGTGGGTCTTCGAGGGTTGCCTCGACCCCACATCGCTCCGTCTGCAATAAAAAAAAGGCAAGTGCATTCCCTAGATTGTGACTAGGAGGACTAAACGATTGTTTGCTCTTAGCGTAAGTACTTGTCGATGCATACGCAAGAGGTAAGTCTTGCTTGGATATAACTAGAAAGTGCTCCCTCTTATGAAAATGTCTATGATGATTAAAAGCTTAAGGAAATTGATGCAAGTACACCGTGTTATTGAATGTGGATGTGTTTTCTTATGTGATGCTCCTTAGGTTAATTGTTGCTCTGTTAATTAGATGAACTCTAAGTGAGACCGAGCTTTTAGTAAGGTTGATTATAGTGAGTAGATTGTTCGAGTGATTGGGACTAATCATGGGTTTGGCTCAAACGGTTAAGTCCTTTATATAGATAGTAGGTGGGGGAATTCGCTATGTGTGTATGTGTTTATGGTATGTTCGTGTAGGCATTGAATGAAGTATTGCAATTCATTCATGTAAATTGCATTGCGCATTTATGATGGACGAGGCGCCCCATGTTGATGGGGCCTCGGTGCTCACCGTAGTGAGCATAAAAGTCCTACTCGTAGTCTCATTCATCGAGGTGAATGGGAACGAGTCAAGAAGAGTAGGCCCCACACGGATGGTCGGGATTGAGGGTGCACACCGACGGTGTGCACTCACTATACCGGTATACGCTATGACAATGTGCATTATGAGCATGCATGGTGCATTCATTTTATGATTCACGAGAAAGAGGATGAGAGCATAAACGCATTGCATTGTGTATTGCAATTGGTAAATGTTAATTGATGAGAATGGAAACGACATGGTGAGGCTTGAGACGTGGAATCATCCTGGAATAATTATTGAGGCATGAGTAAGGTTTAGTTACGTTTCCGAGTTTGATGTGATAGGTGGGACTAGCTATTGCTTCTTTTACTGGATGGTTTCAATTAAGTAACGGTTATGTCAAGTGACGAAGTAATTGTGTTCTTACGTTTGGATTTATATGAATTCAAATTGCTTCTTTCTATTTACGGAAGTCAATTAAATAAACTGCTATGTTATGTCTTGAAGTTCTTGTATTCTAGTTGAACTCGTTATTTTCATACTTAATTGCACTTTCTTTGAGTCTTGACTCACGCTTGATTGTTTTCTTGTTTTAGGTACTTTGAAGTCGCTCGTCGGGTTGGGAGTAGAATCACGTGCACGACTTCGGTCTCCAACATTCTACTTAATCGATTCATTGTTGGATGTAATTAATGCGTTGTATTGTGTTGTCCGTCGTGGTGGGTTTATTAAATGTGTTGGATGTGCGATTGATTAGCTAAAGACCTGCTAGAATGATATTATGATTGCTATTGTTCTTTTGTCTCACGAGTGGATGTCCTCTGACAAGAGAGGTCATGCCAAATTTTGAACTTTTGTCGACTTAGTTTTCAAATTGATTTTAGAGTTAGCAGTTGTTTCTTTTAGACAATTCAGTTGAGTTGTCGCTGAGTGTTTAGAGTTTGGGGTAGCATTCGCGGTGCATTTGGCGCCGGGGTGTTACAGTTGGTATCAGAGCGGGCTTTAGGTCCGTGGCAGGTGAATTTAGCCAATTACTCTAGAGTGAACTAAAATGTTGCTGCGTGAAATTAGAAACTTGGCATAGGTTTATACTCTTTTAAAATTTGGCCATAGGGCAATAACCTTAAAATCTGAAGTAGAGTGGTTAATCAATTTAAAACCTGACACACTCTGATGCACAGTAGGAAAGGGTACGGGTATCGTTGTGTTATGCGTAAATGCTGTATCTAAGCTTCGAGGTTGAATGCTAAATTTGAATATGCATGTTGTTTATTGTTATTATTTGTAAGAGTTAAATGAGTAATCGTGTTTGCGTGAGTTGTGCTACCGAAGGGTTTCGGTCACCTCCTTCCGTTATGGAGTGGCCATGGTAGTGGTTGTGGTTGGGTAAAGCCACAGCCGGAAGTTTGGAGCCTCTCGTAGGTAAGAGTCGTTGTTTTTTTCGACAAGGTATAGAGAGTGGGTGGAGTTGTTAGTTCCTTTTGGCTTCATTGGTTGGAGTCCAATAGGAAGTTGGTGGTGGATCCTCTAGGATTTCTTTTATCGTTCTGTCGATCGGTTTGGTTGATTTATTTTGGTCTTTTCTGGTTAGAAACAAAGGAAAGGTGTTTGGTAATGAGTATTCGTTGATTGTTTTCCGTCGGTTTTTGGTTTTGCCTTCTTTAGTTGAAAACAAAGAAGAAGAGTTATGGTTGTACTGTGCTAGACCTGGTTGTGAGGGCTAAAGTTCTATGTCTTTGTAAGAGTAAGGGGTATTTGATCTCGTCGTTTTGCTTGTTTGGGAGATCATCTTTGAAAACCCTCTTCTTTCGTGGAAGTTTGGAGTTTGGTGTTTAATTAGAAGATCTTTTGTATGCCAAAGTCTGGGTATTTGAGAGTTGAGCTCTCTTGCAATTTCTGTTTGGGTTTTTCTGGAAAGAAGAAACCGTTAATCGGTGTTCATTTGTGCTTAAGAGCTGTGATTTCCTTAAAGGTTGGGTATGTGACCCACGAGGATATTCAAGACGTAAAGTGAAAGTTGATTAGAGTTATGCAAGGTGTTGCGAGTTATGGAATTAATGAGAATTCCGAGATTTGTGTTCCTGAAATGCTAGTATTGATCACGATTGAGAAGGTCTAGAATCTTCTTAGCGACAAATTTGGTATAGCAAGGTTATGGTGTAAAAAAAACATGAGGGTTGTTGGTTTATGCTGCTTTGGTCAATTAAATTGTGGGTTGACAGAATAACTTGATCGATGTGTAATCAAAGTATAGGGATATGGAATGAGTGT
Source organism: Guadua angustifolia (assembly GCA_036346375.1). Lineage (NCBI taxonomy): Eukaryota > Viridiplantae > Streptophyta > Magnoliopsida > Poales > Poaceae > Guadua > Guadua angustifolia. The sequence goes on along the minus strand of JAYEVE010000445.1, from coordinate 113,133 downwards.
ATGAAAGGTTAAATTTGTCCTTAACAAATGTCTGTCTGGGATCCGTAGTTATGGAAGATGTCTAGTGGAGATCGTATTGTGTGGTTAGAATTATTTATTGGTTGAATGAAGTAGGGATATTGAATATGTAACTTAGGGATTGTGCGAAAGGGATTTGTTGATTTCACTGAGATAAGTGCTGACGAGATGTGTTTTAAGCTTGGAATAAACAGATTGTATGAAGAATGGTTTGTCTTGGTTAGTAGACCAAAAGAAGGTGTTGACACGCGTCTTATGTTGAGTAACTGATAAGTTAATTGTGTTGAGGGAAGTGAGAACGTGGTTCTCCTAGTGGATCGTCCTAAGATAGACATGGTTTAGAGTTCGATGATGTTGTGACCAGTGGTAATTACGTGAATAGTAGAAAGTAATTGAGCAAAGATTGGATGTTGTAACTTATGTTCAAGAGTGTTGGGCTTTTCAGGATTTGGTGAATATGAAATCCTCAATGGCTAAGAGTACTGGAATGCGAGAAATGGTGGGATTCTAGTCGAACCTTCTTTAAAAAAAAAGGTTTATGGATTCAATTGATTGTATGATTTTCCGAGCGTGCATGCCTTTTGTTAAGATGTTCTAATTAGTGGGCAATAAAACTCCCTTGATTAAGTTGCATTTTTGGTCAAGTTGCGACTTGGCTTTGATGATCGAGAATGAGGATGAAAGAATAGTTTTGGAAGTAATCGAGTGATGGATCCCGGAATATTGTATGTCATTGAACCATGCCAATCTTTGGTTTGGCTAAGTTGGGTAGCTTATGTTATGAATAAGGGATTTGCACCCAAAAGTATATGAAGGGATAGAGCTCTTTCACGTGCAAATTGAATTATCTTTGGAATTAGTATTTAAAGGAAGCAAATAGACATAATGGGTTGTGCTGGAAACTCGAGTTAAACACTTAATTTGTAACCCTATTGCAACTAGAGTTGGATTCAATTGAAAAGCGTGTATGGGTTTGCAAGTGTTTCACAGATGAAACTTATGGTCGCTCCATAGTGCTCAAGGGTTATCTAATAGATGTTTTGCTTTGGTAAAGGCTTGTTATTTGTTTTTGCGGAAATGAGTTGTCTCAATAAGTTTAGTGCGGTGTTACTTTTCTAATGGAGTTTTCCCCGAGGTAAAGCTTGGTGCCTTGGTTTTAATGCATTGGTCTTGGATTGAGTGGTTAAAGGGAATCGAGACTTCCTTTGCTTTTTAGCATGAGAGGCAAGATGGATTAATTCGGGAAATTTGGCTATGTTGTGAGGGAATTGAGTTTCCCTTTTTCTTTGAGAGGTTTTACTTCAGTGAACGCAAGTGGATTGTTTTGGTTATTGAAAACTCCTGTCAAAGATTTGAGTGGAGTTTCTCTCTTTTAATTGAGTGCTTCTCGATGCGAATTGTATCGCATTGATTTAAGTTTTGAGTTTTCCCTTGCGACTTGACTTAGGAAAGAAAAAGAGTGATCTCTGGATGTTGTCGAATTCCTTCCAAAGTGAATTGTAGCGCATTGGGTTCAAGTTGGTGCAAACGGTGCATTTGATTCAAAGGAAATTGTACTTCTTTTGTATTCTAGCCTGGGTTGAGAATGTTGCTTCTGAGCTTGGGTGTTTGAGTGCAAGATTTTGAGGGCAAGACCCTCGTAGGGAAAGAACCAATTGTAGTTTGGTAATAATTTCCGACCCTGGCTTGGGCTAGGTGTTAATCATTAGTGGTATAAGGGTGGATTGTGTTGGAGGTAAGAGTGCATAGTAGATTTGGTTTAGCCTGGGTCTTTGAGTAAGACCTGGTCTTCGGTTTGTGCCATGTCAATTTAAGGAGGTAAAGTGCGTGTTGATTTGAAAAGGGGATGGAATGAGTTAAGTTGCTTGCTTCTTTTGTTGGGAAGAGAAGTGGATTGAATTTTGGAGTTCCTCTTACGTGAGAGATACGCGGATTTGTTGTTTCGAATATCCTTATTTTGTATTTTGTTTCCGTTGTTATGAATGTTAATTGAGTGTAATTATGAATGTTTAGCTGATTTGAATTGAATGTTGAACTTTCTCGCTTGCGATTGCTATTTCCAGGTAGTGGGTCTTCGAGGGTTGCCTCGACCCCACATCGCTCCGTCTGCAATAAAAAAAAGGCAAGTGCATTCCCTAGATTGTGACTAGGAGGACTAAACGATTGTTTGCTCTTAGCGTAAGTACTTGTCGATGCATACGCAAGAGGTAAGTCTTGCTTGGATATAACTAGAAAGTGCTCCCTCTTATGAAAAAGTCTATGATGATTAAAAGCTTAAGGAAATTGATGCAAGTACACCGTGTTATTGAATGTGGATGTGTGTTCTTATGTGATGCTCCTTAGGTTAATTGTTGCTCTGTTAATTAGATGAACTCTAAGTGAGACCGAGCTTTTAGTAAGGTTGATTATAGTGAGTAGATTGTTCGAGTGATTGGGACTAATCATGGGTTTGGCTCAAACGGTTAAGTCCTTTATATAGATAGTAGGTGGGGAATTCGCTATGTGTGTATGTGTTTATGGTATGTTCGTAGGCATTGAATGAAGTATTGCAATTCATTCATGTAAATTGCATTATGATTCATGATGGACGAGGCGCCCCATGTTGATGCGGGCCTCGGTGCTCACCCGTAGTGAGCATTAAAAGTCCTACTCGTAGTCTCATTCATCGAGGTGAATGGGAACGAGTCAAGAAGAGTAGGCCCCTACACGGGATGGTCGGGATTGAGGGTGCACACCGACGGTGTGCACTCACTATACCCCAGTATACGCTATGACAATGTGCATTATGAGCATGCATGGTGCATTCATTTTATGATTCATGAGAAAGAGGATGAGAGCATAAACGCATTGCATTGTGTATTGCAATTGGTAAATGTTAATTGATGAGAATGGAAACGACATGGTGAGGCTTGAGACGTGGAATCATCCCGAATAATTATTGAGGCATGAGTAAGGTTTAGTTACGCTTTCCGAGTTTGATGTGATAGGTGGGACTAGCTATTGCTTCTTTTCTTTGGATGGTTTCAATTAAGTAACGGTTATGTCAAGTGACGAAGTAATTGTGTTCTTACGCTTGGATTTATATGAATTCAAATTGCTTCTTTCTATTTACTAAGTCAATTAAATAAACCGCTATGTTATGTCTTGAAGTTCTTGTATTCTAGTTGAACTCGTTACTTTTCATACTTAATTGCACTTTCTTTGAGTCTTGGACTCACGCTTGATTGTTTTCTTGTTTTAGGTACTTTGAAGTCGGCTCGTCGGGTTGGGAGTAGAATCACGTACGACTTCGGTCTCCAACATTCTACTTAATCGATTCATTGTTGGATGTAATTAATGCGTTGTATTGTGTTGTCCGTCGTGGTGGGTTTATTAAATGTGTTGGATGTGCGATTGATTAGCTAAGGACCCGCTAGAATGATATTATGATTGCTATTGTTCTTTTGTTCGCCGAGTGGATGTCCTCTCGTACAAGAGAGGTCATGCCGAAATTTTGAACTTTTGTCGACTTAGTTTTCAAATTGGTTTTAGAGTTAGCAGCTTGTTTCTTTTAGACAATTCTGTTGAGTTGTCACGAGTGTTTAGAGTTTGGGGTAGCATTCATGGTGCATTTGGCGCCGGGTGTTACACTTGGTTGTGTGAATACTAACCTTACTATAGTTGCAAGAATTGCCGGAAGGAGACCGCATCCACCTATCACCTTAGCCACTTTCGCGGAAAACCCCCTCCGTTTCTTCAAATTACGGATAGCTCCCTATTGATTATGAATAGGTCCTTCGTAGTTTTTTGTGAGGGGAATATTTTTTTCCCCTTAATTGCGTTTGGATCCCTAGTGCGCTATTTTACGGAAAAAACTCCCGTTAAATTCAAATCGCGAACAAGCCCTTTTCTAATTTTTCAGGATAGTGAACAGGTCCAAAAATGTAACAAACAGCCCTTACTCCTTACGCCTAGGTCCTTTCTCCGCTTTTTCCTAAAAAATGTTTTCATCACCGTAAATATGTGCGCAACATGTATTCTAGACTTTTTCCATCTCGATTTTCCATCTCGATCTCGATATTTTTAAACATGTATTATTACTCGGTGAACGCCAGAGAGTGTTAGGCTCGACAAAAGAAGGTTGTCATCTCTAATAATTTTTCACCCTTTCCTCTAGACTTTTTCCCCAATCATGGTTTTCCATTTCGGTCTCAATATATTCCAAATAATTCACGAAAGATATATTTCTACAACTCTATCTCTATTTTTTTATAACATCCCAAAAATTTCATTTCAAAAATAGGATAAAAAATATATATTTTAAATTATTATTTTTATCGATTGTCTCAAGTTTATTTGTCTCTCTTTATTTTCTGGATTTCTAGAGTTCAAAAGAAAAAGACCTTTGCCTATTTTAGAAAAAAACTTAAAACTATTTCATTAAAAAATGAAAACCCTATTTAAGTTGGAATTAATTTTTCAAAAAATATATCACAATAAACTTCGAGAATTTTCCCATTATTTGTTAAAATCCAAATTTCAAAACCTTTCCAAAAGTCTCATTAATTAAAAATATAGTTTAGAGACAAAATAAAAGATTTAGTTTTGCTAAAACTATCTTATTTAATATAGAATCCTAAGGAAATTTCTGCGAAATTTCCTACATTTGTCAAATTATATATTTTCTAAAGCCTTTCCAAAAGCTTTAACAAAATAAAAATATATGTTGATATAAAATAAAATATTTGGTGGTACCAAAATATTTTAGTTGATCTCAAAATGTCCTAATTGAACTCCCTGAATTTTCTTAGAATTTTTGGGGTTGTTTTAGTATTTTCCAAATTAAAAAGATATTAAAAACAATATAAAAGTATTTACCGGTTGTTTGATATTTATTTCGATTTTATTGGTGATATTTAGTAATTCGGATTAAATAAATAGTAATGCTACAGTAACTTCGGCCGGTTTAGGAGCAGTTTTCAGTTATAACTCCGGCGAGCGTTTTCTGATGATCCGCTAGTCCGATCACCCTATAAATTGAACCATAGATTCCTACGTGCGTTCCCTTTACAACCCAGTTAAAATTTTCCCCATCCAAGTTCTGGATCTCCTGTGTAAGCCATTCTTTTCAACTCCGGCGAAAACTTCAGCGAGCTGTCTTGGTCACTCCCGATCTTCTTTTGATCTGAAATTTTTACCAGAGCTTCCTCTTGCTGTCCTCTACATCCAGTAAAATCAGATTTTGCAAATGCCTACAAGAGCACCTTCGGCCACCGATTTCTTTTCCAACTCCGGTGAGCTTTTTCCGTTGATCCATTGCTCCTTTCTGCTGAAAATTGAACCCTAGACGCCTCTCCCCATTCCCCACATCATACTCAAAGATCAGCATCAAAATCGCAATGGATCTCCCTTGGCAAGCCTTCTTCCCCAACTCCGGTGAGAACTTCGCGAGCTCTACTGACGCCCCCAAACTCCGCTCATCCTCAAATTTCTTGTGGAGTACCCCATGATGGTTGCAACACCCACGTGAAACAGTTTTGGGAAATTCCAATAGAGCATCGCCGGCAAGAGCTGCGCCAAGATCGCCTCCAACCGCCCAACGTTGGCCTGTTTTGGCGTCGCGTTCCTTGTCGGCTCGTCGCGATTTTTGGAGATCCACTTATGTGAGACCCCGTTCTGGCGAACAGGAACCTCCATGTGATTACTGTGCTATTCCCTGGATCAGTAGCTAGCACTCACATGTTTACAACAATTGGAAATCATAACCATACAATATGATAATTAAGCGGAAACGATTAAACAAATAAATATTACAACCCAGAGATTAAAGCAGCAAAAGAAGCAATATCCTGTAGTTTGCCCAACCGAACCCCGCAGGCAACTGACTAGGCATAAACTCTAGATAGAAATACCGTGGCAAAAGGATCCCGCAACCTGCGATGAACAACTTCGAAGCCGCGCTAACAACCACCTACATAATAATTAAGCAAGGGTGAGTACTTTACGTACTCAGCAAGACTTGAGCAAATCCTACAATACATGCAGGCCATTTCAAAGGAGGCTACTACAGTTAATTTGCATAAAACAAATTTAAATTTGTAAATCAAGTTATTTGCAAACGGAATTTAAAAGAGCAAGATTTAATTGATAACAAATAAGTAAAGCATAATAACACTCACAGTCCTCCACGACGTGAGCGACGAATCATTCACATTCCTGAAATTCCATCAATGTCGGCCCTTTGACATAAATCACATTTTGCAAAACAAATAATACCAACCCATTTGAGAAATAATAAAACATCTAACATTGGAATGACTTCACCGAGTGCCCATGATCATGAAAGCGCTAATTAATTAGATTGAAACTCTGCAGAGGTGTACAACTTTACCCACAAGGAATGATCAACCTTTTTGCCAGATCAATTAACACACTTCCTTTGGTGTGTCGGCAAGGAGATCATACAGAGCCGTTACATTATCTAGACATGGCTTTGGTCCAGCCCGGGACGTTAATCCCGCCGTAGAACTAGAAACACACACGCCACACGTGGTTCCTTTCACGTGGTGGATCCACTTTCACACACTCAACACAATGTTTCTAGACACGGCAGTATGCACACCGCTATGTGGGTGGAAACCCTTCCAAGCGCACTCAAACCGAATGGTTGCGCTAAGCTCCCGCCTACCAATGAACAAAGCCACATCTAAATAACTTAATAGGCTAAGGCTACCCCATAAATAGCCCTCGTGGTTGCACGGAATTCTCGGATCGATAGCGTCCCATTGCTCGGTCCTTAATCCGACACGGGCGACACTCCACCCTATACTACGTGCAATTCCTTTCGCACATCCGGCTATTGCCAATAATCGCCCGCATCAAAGCATAGTTTTGTTTTGGGTTTTTAATCAAAATTACCCGCAACCAATAGTGACATTTTCAATGTTTTTCGGAAACAATTACTGGTTTGATCATGTACATTGCTGACTCTAAAGCAGGGCTAAGCATGAATAATATGAACGTATATACCCAAGATGACATTAAGTAGTGCCTAACCTCAATCTATGGTTATCAAGGTTCACATGTTCATAAACATCAAAGGAGATTCACGTGACAACAGGTATAACTACCAAACCACAATATAGCAATTTACATAAAGTAATCGTATGCATAAAACAATTTGATGCACAAAAGGAATATAAAATATCGGGATCAATGTGGTCAAAGGATGCTTGCCTTGCTTAATTGGCGAATCTGACGAGGACGAGGATTGCAGATTTACCATTTATGACGGCTAGAGACGCCGGGTTCTACTCGTCGAACAACGGAAATAAAGCAAAACAACTAACTTCAATAAGAGCGAAGAAATGGATAGCAAGAACAAATAAACTCGGCACAAGAAACAAGGATTGCTCGTTATGAATTTATTAGTCTTATTTTACTTAATTCAAGATGCTAAGAGTGTTTGGATTGATCGAATTAATTATCGGTTGCAAGCTTTTATTGATTTACTATTCATGATATGAGTTTTGACCATCTTAAATACTTACAGGTTTTGCTCTATTAGGATTCAGAGACAAAGCATGGTAAATAAGAATGTTTTCTTAGATTACGGTAGATTATAACCTAAAGATCAATTCTAATCTGTTCTTTACATTATTTGGATTTAGATGAGCTGATTTGCGAGCTAACGAATAGGCTTAATCGATCACATTATATTATGAATGATTAGCTATTTATCTTTTATTGATTTCGCTTAGCATTAGCTTTACGTTGGTTAGATCTTCTGATTTTTGGCTGCTGATAACATTTCCATGATATTGAGAAGGTTCTGGTGATACAAATAACTTATTTACGGATTCCTTCATTATTACCTAAAGTTCATTCACTCGCATTAAGGCCTAAAGTAATATGATTTCTTAGCGTTGTTCAGCTATTAGGATTAATATGCAAAACATGATGGATTATGGTTATTTCTTCACACCAAGATGATTCATACTTTGTATAACAATCCTAAGCTAATTCTATAAATTTTAGGCTTTGGCTGATACCTTATAATCATTGTTGAAAAGGCTTAAGTGGCATTGCTAAATTGACGATAATCGGAATCGGCAGGAATGCGAAACAAAAGGTTAACACTTAAGGGTTTTGTACTAACAATATTAATATGCAAACCTTAATGGAATAAGATTCTTTTGATGATCATGGTAGTATGAACTTTGTACAGCGCTTTCTAAACTGATTTTACTGATTTTAGTATTTGGATGAGTTATTTTATCTATCGCTGAAATAGACTAAATGACCATGTTGGTAATCTTAATTCTACCACGATTCAAACTTAGTTTCTAACTACACTAAACATGATCTTTGATTCATTTTTCAGGCATTAGAAGAATACCATCCTGGGAATGTTCTAATGTTGGTTTGGCATTATTTTAGCTTTAAAATGCAATAGGTAAACTATTTACTTATTGTTATCTTTAACGTTTCCCTTTATTAAAAGAATACCAATTAAATCTTATTTTAAATATATTTGCATACATGGATTTGTATTGTTTTCAAGAGACTAATACAAATTATTTCCTTATTCTATAAGCTTTTATGCTCTTGTTTCCATTAATGGTCATATGAAGTTTTACTAACGATCACAAAGCAAATAAACTAAATTGGGTTGAACATTTAAATATTTTTGTATATTCAAGTTTATTATGATCCCAGAGACACATAAAAATTTATTTAATGATCTTAGCATTTATATTTTTCATACGTACAACAATGCTCATAATAGTGAGCTCACATCGTCTTAAATTTAAGTAATTGTTCTGTATTATAAAGATTCAATATTTTTGTGTACTTGAATTGATATTGATCTCATCATCATATTAATATTTATTGTATCATTTTATGCTTTAATGTGCATAACTTTTTATTAAAGATCATAATGAGATTATAACAAGGTTTAATTCAAATAAATTGTTCTCAAGCTTCAATAATTAAATATTTTTGAATATTTGATCACATTCTGATCCTAGCATCACATTAATATTGATTTCATCATTTCATTACCTATCATGCACAATCCTCATTAAAAACTATATTAGCACCATAATCAAAGCTTTATATAAATAATTATTCGACAGATCAGAAATTTAATATTTTTGCATATCTAGGATCTTCCTGGTTTTATATAATCATATAAATTTATTTCACTGGTCTCTAACTAAGAATGCACAAGCTATTAATGGTTAAAGGTATTTTGGTCAGGAATTTGGATGGAAAAATAAAGAAGGCGCTTACCGGGAGAAAACGACTTTTGGCTCAAATTGCCTTCTACCTCAGTGATCGAATCACTGCCCAGTGCGCAGAGACACGTAGGTGGCTTGCTAGGGCTTCATGGCGAGGGTCTTCCGCGACTTTCCGTGGCTAAGGCGGCACCAGAGCACCAAAGACGGCACGGCGAGTCCTGGAGGGGAGTTGATTCAGCCGAGGGCTTCAGGAGCCGCCCACGAGGAGGGCGGCAAATGGTGGGAGCTCATCGGAGAAGAAGAACAGAGCATTAGAGTTGGAATCGGTGGCACTGTGAGCATCAGGAGTCACAAGGAGTCCATTTTCAAGCTCACCAAGGAGAAGGTTGAGGAGCTCCCCACGGATGGCCCGAAATGAGAAGATGACCTTCTGTGGCGCTAGATTCTGCATGGGAGATGATGAGTATTGTTGGGGCTTTTAATCAAGGAGCTTGGGGATGCTATGAGTTGAAGGAATTCGGGAATGAATCCTTATTTCATGCGGATTGGTTTCGGATTCGAGTTTGGGAGCTCACTGGAAATGGCGGAATTGGGATGAGACTCTTGCGCCTGGCTTGAGGAGAGGAAGGGAAGTGAGGGGGAATGAAGGAGGAGGTCCTGGCGGTGTGGTTTGTAGCCAGGGAATGCAGCGTGGGAGTGGGATTCGTGGCAGCAATCGCTGGTAGTGCGGCACTCAGCTTTGGTGACTTCGCTAGTGGAAGAAACGGTGTTGGAGGCGATGCATTCGGCAGAGGTGAGACCTGGGTCCATTGTCAGAGGTGAGAATTCCTCCTTTGTGCCAACGGAACGGAGTAGCAACGATTGGCCCACATGGCAGTGAGTGATCAAAGGAAAACAGGTGATTGGGGTCAATTTCTCCTTTTCTCTGATTTTATTAGTGGTCAACTAGAGGTAGAGAATGGTGAAGCTTTTCGAATCGAGATCTTTGAATATATTTTGAGGTCCTGTAAAAGTTTTGAGATTAAAATGAGTTACCAAAAATAATTAATATTCGACAAGAGTGACTGCTCTAATTTCGGTTTCAGATTTTGATTTTGATTGAGATCAAATGAAGCCTACTATTTTGAAACTTTGTTTTTCAAAAGGATTTGATTTCGAATGCTTATGTAAAATTTCCAACTCCATTTGTGATTCCATTATTTTATGTGAATTCGACAATACATTATTTGGGTTTAAAAGTTATCTTTTCGCTTTTGTCCTTTCATTTCTTATGCATAGAATTTCAATTGTCAGGTGAAATGATTTAGTTGAATGATCGGGGTTTTCATGGCAATTTTATAAATTCTTACTTTTTATATTTTTACCTTTTCTCCTTTTCCATTCTTTAATTCTCTTCATTTGGTTTTTCATGCAATGCAAACTCCAAAGGAAATCCAAATAAAATTCAATAATGCCAAGAAAACTCAGAAACAATAATATTCAAATTTAAATTATTCATTTTCACTTTATTGAGTTTTCAGGATGTTACAACTTACGTCACGGCGGGCTCTATGGTACACTCTGCCTCCCTATCAAATTTTGTGCATTTTGGTTCATGGAATCAAAAGTTATGGCCGTTTCAATCTCAAATCTTGTTTCTGCTCGTTCTCCTTTGTTTTTGTGAATTTGATCATGAATCTTTTTCTGTAGACTCATCTTGATGTCCCCTACATGGTGCTCACCCTAACCCATGGTTTTAACCTCGTGATTTTATGCAGAATTTTTTCTCCGATCGGACTACGCTTGCGACAAAGCAGAAAACTTCATCGCTCGTTCCCCGTTGATCCAAAAGGTAAATTTCAGATCTATTCACGTCATATTGTGCCAAATGATCCCAGATAGCTCTCTGTAAAATTTAGTTAGGTTTCATCTATTATTTTAATAGTTATGTTCGTTTGATTTATTGACTCTAGCAGCCGTTCGTCGGCAGATTGTGATCTGTCCGTTGGGTTGCTGCCAAATCCAGCAATATCGTTGAGTTTGTGTCACCGTGTTCTACGTGGTGCTCGCTTTCCCTTTGCTGTTGCATCTACCGAAATTTTTAATATTCGTTACCGTCGCCTTTTTGCCACCGCCGCGCGTCGTCTTGTGCCGCCAACCATTTTGGTTTGTTGTGGCCATGCCATTGTGTCCAGTAGATCATTATTCCCTATTTTGCCCATCGGTGAAGTCATTTGATTCCCAGTTGCCGTCAAAACCATATTCTAGTATCTACCCGTCGTCTTTTGTCGTTGCGTCACGATATGTGTACCCCACAGATCGCAAATCAAATATGAGCCATATCATGACCTCGCTGTCCTACCATTGTACCGATGGTCGTCACCTTGTAATTTCATATGTGTTATGTTAACGCTTCACCTTCATCATTAACGTTTCGCCGTTAACGTTCCGCCGTTAACGTTTTGCCATTAATGTTCCGTCGTTAACGTTTCGCTGTTAATGTTTCATCGTTAACGTCCCGCTGTTAACGCTTTGCTCTCATCACATGTGTGCATGCAAGTAAAGGTCCTAGTGCGATGTCATCATCTTTTCTATCGCCTTGATGTGATCTAGCTCTATCACATTGAGTTTAGCCCGTCTTCTTATCATCGCCGTCTTGTTATCATCAAGCCTTTTCATCGATGTATGATTGAATCCCTTATCGAATCACAGTAGATGTTGACCCCACTTGTCCTTGTCTTATCTTTGAAAATCTAATCTGCCATTGATTGGGAAATCATTCATGGACTTGGTTGATACACCATTGGCCATATGTCATATCCTTGTACCCATATCTAAACTATCACCTATATTTCTTTTGTTTGACTGTATCTACTTAGTCAATATCGTGCTCGAGTCTAGTTCATCGTGAACTAAATCATTCTCGTGGACCCGATCTATAGATCGAGAGCCCATATGTCAATATTCCGTCCAATTGAGTTAATTAATCTCAAGGATATTCCCTAGAATATAATCCGTTCTTCCCTAATTATCGTCGAACCTTCTCGATAAATCTTCGAAGCTTTGTTCTTTTCATCCGATCTTCGATCAAATCCAAGTTCCTAAATTCAATCCTTCCGCTCAAGACCAATCTAATATTAAATTGGAGTTTATTTGAATTGCTTTTGAGTTTTGTTGTATTTGTGCTTCTTTGTTGTTAGACGGTCGCCCGTGGTTACCCAAGTAGTCAAGGACAAGGAAGTCGAAGCATCTGATTGAAGAGCCAAAGGTTGAGGAAACCGAAGATCAATTAAAAAGAGTAAAGAGCAGTTTATAGCAAGTGCTAGGCAAGTCATGCTTTGACCATTTTGCTCCTAAGTTTTGAAAATGTATTTTGTTTCAAACTATGCATGCTAATTTAATTAAAAATAGATTTAATTAATTTGGGTGAATTAGTTAATCAACCTACTTGTTATTGCCCCCTTGTCTGAAAGTGCATCTAGGCCCCTCAAAGAGTTTTGGTGATTTATGGAAACACAATTGCGTATACTAACGATGCATGTGAGATTCTATGCAGTGATCAAGAAGATATCATCGTTAGATTGGCGATTGGAGATCCCCACCATCTTTAAAATTTGAAAAGGCGGCATCAAGACTTTAGTTGAAATCTTTTATTTTATTGAGTCTAAGGATTGCCGTACTATTAAGGGGGATACGACGGAAAATCGCTTCTAGGATATGCTTGTGCTCATAGGATGAAAATTGCATCTCAAAAGAATTTTAAAACAATGCATTTCCAATCTAAGGGTACTCGCCGAGAGAAGTCCGAGTATCCGGACATTTAGTCCGGACACTCGGAATATCCGAGTATCCGGGATTAAATCCGGATACTCGAGCTGGGTCCTCGGTTGGTCCTTCTTCGAAAGTCCGAGTATCCGGACATTTAGTCCGGACACTCGGGAAATTGTCCGAGTATCCGAAGATAATGTCCGAACAGTCCGGACTGTGCGCAGAGCACCTATAACGGTTGGATTTTGGGAGAGCTATTTAAGCCCTCACTCCAAATCTAACCGTTGCCCACTTCGTTCAATTGCTGCATTCAATTCCCAAGCTCACTCTCTCACTCTCTCAAGCCCTAGCTTCTTTCTCCCACTTAAATCTTCGATTTGATTTGCATCTTTGGGGAGAAAGAAGGGGATTCAAGTGCTTTGAGCTTGCTTGTTTGATTCTTGAGCACAAGCTTCATCCTCCAAGTTGATTTAGCGGCGTATTTATTACTCTTGGAGTTTGAAGGGCTCCTAGACGACAGGAGTCACCGGAGCCTCCAAGTCTTCGTGTGGAGAGCCCCTGTTGTTTGTGAAGGCTAGTCTCCTCCGAAAGGAAAGAGGCAAGAGTGAAGACCCAATGAAGTGCTTTGTGCAACGCCGGAGGAAAGGGGTCAAGAGGGACCGGCTTTGTGCCTCCTCAACGGAGACGAGGATTCCTTCAAGAATCCGAACTTGCAACAAATTCGTTGTCTTTGTGTTCTTCACTTGCTTGTGCTAGGGTTTGTAGTTCTTGGAACTTGTGGTGCCCCGATCTACTTTATCTCAGTGGTTGGCTTTAGATCTATATTTTTCCAAGGTACCTGAGATCATTTAGAACCTTTGTATTCAGCTAGATTATTGAAAATTTGCAAGGATTTAAAATTCTCATTTCGAGGTCACCGTCCTGACACTCGGACATTTACTCTGGACTATCCGGATTTATCTCCGGACTATCCGGACATTAAGTCCGGACAATCCGGATTTTGGCCCTCGGGTGATTTTATTTAATTGCAAATTTTAATTACGCCTATTCACCCCCTCTAGGCGATATATCGGTCCTTTCAATTGGTATCGAGCCAAATCTCCTTAGTTTGGCTTAACCGCTGGAGAATCAATATGTCGCAAACAAGGAAGTCTGTCGAAGATCTCACCCGCACCTGCACGCGATGATCTTAGGATGGGAATTCCACTTAATTACAATTCCTCGGCTCTTCCTCAGATGTCTCCGGTGCCCTCGTTGGCGCCTCATTTCGATGGCACTCACTATGCGGCATGGAAGCATAAGATGAAGATGCACTTGAGGTCACTTCACCCTTCTATTTGGAAGATTGTGCAAACAGGTTTCAAGCCTAATGATCTCGAGAATCTTACTCCCGAAGAAGACAAAGATCAACATTTCAATGACTTAGCTGTCAATGCCTTGTTTAATGCTTTAAGTGATTCCGAGTTCAATCGAGTGGATGGACTTGAGGAAGCAAAGGCCATTTGGGATAGACTCCTAGTGAGTCATGAAGGGATTTCAAGTGTCCGTGAATCAAAGATAGAGCTCATCATTGGTGAGCTAAGCCGGTTCACTTTGGAAGAAGGAGAGTCCTACAACAAGATGTTTGACCGGCTAATGGTACTTGTAAATCAAGCCAAAGGTCTCGGGTGCACCGATCTTTCTGACAAGGCAGTTGTGAAGATCATTCTCCGCGTAATCACTCCTACCAACCGCAACCTTGTTCAATTGATCCGAGAACGGCCCAACTTCGACACATTGACACCTCATGATGTCATCGGCCGGCTCATGATGGACGAGATGATGGTGAAGGAAGCCGAGGTCGTTGAAGAACTCAAGTCTGGCAAGAAGAAAGGGATTGCCCTCAAAGCCGTCAAGATAGTGCGCCAAGCGGAAGAGAGTTCGAGCGAAGACGAAGAGTCATATGGTCCTTTGACAAATGAAGATATGGCTCTGTTCGTGCGAAGATTCAACAAATTCTTCAAGAAGAAGAACTTCAAACAAGGAGGTCAGTCGAAGAGCTTTGGAAGAAAGTCAAAGGGTAGACATTCTACTCAAGATGCTATGAATGTGGTGAAACCGCCACTTCATTGCCGAGTGTCCGCACAAGGAAAGCAAAGATGAGAAGCCTCACAAGAAAGACAAATATCGAGGCAAAGACAAAGAAAAGAGCAAGAAATTCAAGCACTACAAGCACAAAGGTCAAGCGATATTGGAGAAGAGGATTCAAACTCCGATTCGACTCAAGCTCCGAAGTCCGACGAGGAAGGAGGAATTGCCTCCGCCGCCATCGCTGCGCCTACCATCTTCAACAACGTCGAAGAGCCTCTTCGACAACTTGAGCGATGACGACGACAACACTCCTATGTGCCTTATGGCAAAAGGGCATAAGGTATCGTCAAAAGACTCCACCCTCTCCATTGCTAATGAATGTCTAGATGAGCACGATAGCGATAGTGATGATGATGATGCTAACACTGTGCTTAAATCTATGAAGAATTTTGACATTCATAAATTAAACCTGCTTTTAAAAAATATTGAAAAGTTGGAGGAAGTTGTAGAACAAAAGGAAGCTACTCTTGAAGCTCAAGAGGATTTGCTTATTCTCGAAAAAGAGAAAAACCGTGAGCTAAAGAAGAGATTGTCTTTTGAAAAAGAGAAAAATGAGAAATTAGTTGAGAACTCAAAATTAATCGAATCCGAGGTGACTAGTCTCAAGATCACCAACGCTTCACTCGAAGAGGAACTTGCTAAGGCAAAGGATGCTTGCAAGGCTCTTGAGTTGAAGCTTGTTGATCTCAAGAATAGCCCTCCGATTACCTCAACTATTAACTCAAATTTTTCATTACCTTCAACGAGCAATGGATGCGCTAGGTGCTATAATGTCAATATTGATATTTGTACCACTAACCTTGAGACTTTGCAAGTACTTGCTAATGAAAATGAGAAGCTCAAGGAATGCTCGAAGATGGACTACAAAAGTCCTATAAGGCTAGCAAGGACTAGAGGAGTTCCTCGGTAGCGCAAAGGTAACCCCATGAAGCATGGGCTTGGTTATGTCCCTTCCAAGGGCAAAGGAAACCACATTGTGGTTGCACCTTTGAACAAGCCCATTCACTTCGTAAAGGGGGAAGCAAACTCTAAATATAAGGCTCAATCTACTTTCTTTGCTTCATATGTGCTTAAGAGGACTAGCCTCGGTAAAGTAGTTGCTCATCATATTGGGGGTAAGCCCAAGAATGCTTCTAGGGTGCGATCTATTTGGGTCCCTAAATCACTTGTCACTAACATGCGCGGACCTAAACAAGTTTGGGTACCAAAGAGCAAAAACTAAATTTCATTTTGTAGGCCTATATCTCCGGTGGAACAAGTTGGATCTTGGATAGCGGATGTACGCATCATATGACCGGAGAAAGGGCAATGTTTGCGCATTTGGAAGACAATGGATCAAATAGTGAAAGAATCATTTTTGGCGATAACGGAAAAGGTGAAGTGGTAGGTTTAGGTAAGATCTTGATTACCAATGATTTCCATATAAATAATGTTTTGCTTGTTGAATCTCTAAGCTACAATTTATTGTCCGTTGCACAATTATGTGAAGCGGGCTATAATTGTGTGTTTAGTGAGAAAGGTGTGGATGTCATTAAGAGGGTTGATGGTTCAGTAGCCGTTAAGGGTTGTTTAAAGGGTAATCTCTATCTTATAGATTTCTACCGATAGAATTAACCTTGAAACATGTCTTATGGCTAAATCTAGCATGGGTTGGCTTTGGCATCGCGGCTTGCCCATGTTGGTATGAGGAACCTTCACAAACTCCTTAAGGACAACCACATTCTTGGACTAACCAACGTTGTCTTTGAGAAAGACAGGTATGTAGCGCATGTCAAGCCGGAAGCAAGTCGGTGCTTCTCATCCCGCCAAGAATGTGATGACCACCACAAGACCCCTAGAGATGCTTCACATGGATTTGTTCGGCCCGATCGCCTACATTAGCATCGGAGGAAATAAGTATGGTTTAGTTATCGTTGATGATTTTTCTCGATTTACTTGAGTGTTCTTTTTGCATGATAAAAGCGAAGCCCAAGGAAGCTTGAAGAAATTCATGAGAAGAGCTCAAAATGAGTTCGATGTGAAGATCAATAAAATACGGAGCGATAACGGCACCGAATTCAAGAATACCGGTGTTGAAGAGTTTCTCGATGAAGAAGGCATCAAGCATGAGTTCTCGGCTCCCTATTCTCCTCAACAAAATGGGGTAGCCGAGAGGAAGAATCGAACCCTCATCGAGATGGCGCGCATAATGCTTGACGAGTACAAGGTCTCGACATATTCTCGGGCGAAGCCGCCAACACCGCTACAACGCTTCCAACCGATTGGAATTTTTTACTTTTGAATTTGTTGGAATTTCTTGACTTTTTTGGTTTGGGGTTTTGCAATCAGGAAAAAAAAGGAATATTTTTTGGGCTGGGTTTAAAATTTTTTAGGAAAGGGTTTTGGTTTAAAGGAAGAGTTTTTGGGTTTTGGTTTCCTTTAAAAAGATGTTTGTTTTAAAGTTTAAGGTTGGGTTTTTAAAAGGGGTGGGTTTTTTTTGCTTGTTTTTGTTGGGGAATGGGTGTTTTTCCCCCTTTTTTTAAAGGGGATAGGATTGGGGAAAATTTTTTGGGTAAATTTTTTTGTTATTTGTTATGGGTTTATGAGTTTGTTTTGAATTATTTTAAATTTTGAAAAGGGGAAACCCCAAAGGGTTTGATTTTGTAATGTGGAATAAAACCCGTGCTTTGGGGAAATGGAAAAAAGGATAAAGGGTTTTTTGCCCCGGGGGAAATTACCCTTTTCATTTCAAAAGGTTTAATTTGGGTTTTTTTAATTTGGAAAAATTTTAAAAAATTATTTGGGAATTTAAAAATTTTAAATTTGAATGAAGAATTTGTTTTTGAAGGGATTTGGGTTTTTTTTTGGGAGGGTTTGGGGTTAAATGGGTTTTAAAATTTAAAGTTTTTTCCGATTTTTTTTGGGGTTATTAAGGGAATTGTTGGGTTTGATTTTATGTTTTTGCTTTTTCTTAGGGCCCAAAAAAGAAATGTTTTCTTAAGTTTTTGTTTTGGTTGCTGATTTTTTTTAATTATTTTGGTTTGTATTATTGTTTTGGGGGGGTTTTTTTGAATTCCCCCCGGGGGAAAAAAGGCCTCCTTCCCAAATTTCGGGTGTTTTAAAAATTTAGGTCCTTGGGTTTGGGTAAAAGGTTTGGATTCCCTTTTTGGGGCCCTAGAAATTTTTGAATGTTTTCAAATGGGTTCAAGGAAAGGAAAGGGCCAAAAGCCTTTTTTTTTATTCATTTTTTTTTTAGAAATTTTCCCAAATTGGGGATTTTAGATTTTTTCCCATTTCCAAATTTTGGGAAATTTTTAAAAAGTAAACCCCGGTTTGGGAAGGGTAATTTATTTTAAAAAGGTTTTTTAAAATTTTTTTTGTTTTTTTAAATTTGGTTTTCCCTATTTTAAATAATTAAAAAATTTCTTTCCCTTTCATTTCTAATTTTTAAAAAATTTTAAAAAAAAAAATTATTTTTAATTTTTTTCTTTTCCGTTTTTTCCTTTTTTTTCCTGTTTAAAAGGTTTCTTTTTTGAAAACTTTTTTTAAAATGAATTTTTTGGGAAAAAAATTAACCTTTAAAAATTTTTTAATTTTTTCCCTTTTTAAATTTTTAAAGTTTAAATTTTTTTTTTTTAAAAATTTTTTTAAATTAATTTTTTTTTAAACCCCAAAAATTTTAAATTTAAAATTTTTTGTTTAAAAAAAAAATTTTTATTAAAATATATTTTGAATTTTTTTCCTTTTTTCAATTTTTTAGAAAATTTTTGTTTTTAACAAAATTTTAAAAAAAAAATTTTAAGTTTTTTTTAAAAAATTAAATTTTTGGGGTTTTTAATTTTGGTTTTTTAAAATTCAAACCCTTTTTTATATTTAAAAAAGTTTGGGGCCAAATCCCTTATTTAAATAAGTTTAAAAACCCTTTTTTCCCTCAAATTTATTTTCCCTTTTTTAAAAAAAATTTGGTTTAAATTTTTTGGGGAATTTTTTTTTAAATTTTTGATCCCTTTTTTAAATTTTTTTAAATTAAAAAAAAATTAATTTTTTAAAGGTTTTTTTTTTCATTTTTTAAATTTAAAAGTTTTCCCCCTTTTAAAAAATTATAAGAAATTTGGCTTAACCCTAAAATTTTTAATCCATTTCCTTTCCCTTTTTTATAATTTTATGGTTTTTAACCCCAAAAAACCCGGTTTGGTTTCTTTTCAAAAAGGGGTTTTTCTCCTTTTTTTCCCTTTTAATCCTAAACCCCCTTCTTTCCAAAAATTTTCCTTATTCTTTTTAAAAAATATTTCCCAATCACTTTAAAATTTTAAATTCCTCAATTTTTAAAAAAGGGTAAAAAAATTATTAAAAATTAAAACAAAGGGCCCAAAATTTTTTGCCCCAAAACCCGGATTAACCCAAAAAAAAAGGGGCCCTTTTTTGAAAAAAACTTAAAACCCCAAAAAAAATAAAATATTTGTAAAATTTTAAAAAAATAAAATAAATAAATAAAAAAACCATTAAAAATTTTAAAATTTCAAAATTAAAAAAAAAGAAATTTTATTTAAACAAATAAATTTAGTTCAAAAAATTTAAAATTGAACCCAAAAACCCCCTAATTAAAATTTAAAAACAAAAAAAACCCCTTTAAAATTTAAAAAAAATTAATTTGTTAAAAAATAAAAAAATTTTTTAAAAAAAATTGAAAAAAAAAATTTATTAACCCCAATTTTTTTAAATTTTTGGGTTTTTAAAATTTAAATTTTTCCCCTTAAAAATTTATTTGAATAAAAAGGGTTTTTGGGGGAAATTTATTTAAATAAAAAATTTTTAACACGGGAATTTGGGTAACCTTTTCCCAAAACCCCTTTGGGTTCGAAGGGGTTTCCTCAAAAATTAACTTTTTGCTCCTTTAAAAGGGGAAAAACCCCCAATTTCCCCCTTTTTTAAATCCCCCCCAAACCCCCCTTTCCCGGAAATTCCAAAAGGCTCCTTTTGGGTTTTTCCCCCAAAAAGAATTTTTTTCCTTTGGCTTTACTAAAGTGGGTTTTAATTTGGGCCCAAAGGCCCTTCCCCCAAATTTTTCCCAAGGTTTTTTGATCCATTTCCCCTTTAAAAATTTCCCCCCAAAATTCCCAAAAATTAATTTTCAAAGTAAAAAGGGCAATGTTCCCGGAGCCCTTAATTGGGAAATTAAAGTTCCACCAAAAACTTTTTGGCCAAAATTTAAAAAACCCTAAACCCCAAAAAAAAAAAATGTAAAAACTTTAAACCAAAAAAAAAGGATTGCCCAAAGGTTTTGTGGATAAAGTGTACAACCTCTGCGAGTATAAAAGCTGTTGAATAGCCGAGTCCACTGGCTGGACAACGCCGGGATTACAGTCAAGGGGTAGAGTTTTGAAAATAAAATGGGGTGGAAGGCTGTGTGCTAGTGTTAATGGTGAAATTTGATTAAGGACTGTGTGTCCAAAATTATGTGGAAAACAATTTGAGAAACTTATTATATTTATATGGTTTTGACGCTTTCTATCTAGATAAATAATAATTCAAAAATGTTGATGCAAATGCAAAATAGCCAACCGAGCCATTCCTTTGTAACAAGCCATGCATGTAGTAATAGAACCGTGATTCATGCATGACTTGTTGAGTACTGATATGTACTCACCCTTGCGGACAAAATTTACTAAGGGAGGAGACTACGCTCACGTATGAGGAGGAGTTCACGAGGAGCCAGAGAACTAGAGAGCAAGCCTATGTCAAGGCGCCTGTGGCGAAGATGGATCACCATGACGTTTAATTTCCATTGTTGAATTATTTACTTTGATTATTGTAAGCCTGCGTGGCAAACTATTGTAAGGACCATAAGGTCGCATAACTTCGTTTATATACATGATTGATGTACTTTATTAATATTCCGCCGAGTATGATTGTGGTACTATACCTGCTTAGCTTTGTGTGCACTAACGCGATCTGGACTAGTGCGAGAATACCTGAGTGTCCGGATTTGCTAATTCGGGCACTACATTTTCCCCATTTCACTCATTATTTCGACGACTTGAAAAATAAAACACCGCTGAAAAAAAAAGAAAATTTTCCTACGAAAAAACGACACGCGCGGCATGTTGCGCCGTGAAAAATTTTGTGTTCTTTCAAATGTTTACTCATTATTTTGACGATTTTAAAATTAAACGCCGCTAAAAAAAATTTTTTCTGAAAAAATGACATGCGTGGCGTTACGTACATGAAAATTAAGTTTCTAGTTTGATTCAATAACTACTTCCATTTGGAGGATCAAACCGTAATCGAAGGTGATGAATAGATGCTAATTAAAATTTTCCTCTCAAAAACACTAAAATTATGGAGAAAACACTAGGTTTAAGAACACCAAAAAAAAAGATGAATAGAGTAAGAATTTCAGCAACTCGGATGCGAAGAAATATCAAGCTTGAGTGTCAAAAAACATTAATAACACTATATCTACTCATTCAAAATTGATGAAATTTGAAACATAGCAAGATAAAGCCCTTAAGGTTATGATTCCAAAGGGAATTTCAAAACAAAGCCTAAATAAAAAATCTATCTAACTCAACATGCATGCCGCAAAAATAGAAATTTTATAAACCGATCATGAAGAAACTACAATAACTCAAGTTTTACCAATCCAAACTTAATGAAACTTGAACCATGACTAAGAAATAGCCCTGTCACTTTAACATTTATGAGTACCGATGGTAACGCTCACGTTGATTTTCCCTGTCATCACTTCAGCAGAGGTGGGCACACAGGATGGTGTGGCTGGGCTACCCACAGTTCATCACTGCGTTCGACCACCTTACCGAAAACCACGTATGCTGAACGCCGTACACAGAGGCAAAGGTGCAGCTACGTGAGACAGTGGGTCTGTCCACCCTTTGCACACAAGATGCAACAGATTAGCGATATGTCGGTTCCTCCTGCTCGACATCTAGGTCAAGGGCTACGTTGTCCATCAAGTGATGAGGCGCTTCGGTCTCACGACGAGAGTTTCCAATCCAGTCGGCCGTGTGGTCCCATCTGGCGCCCACACATAAGTTCCTCGATCGATGTTCCATAATTATTATCGTAATGCCATCTAATAATGTAATATTTATTTCTTATGTACAGTGAGACTAGGAAGGGCGTGCATGGGGCCACCCCTATCACATACGTATAGCGCCATGGGTCGAGAAGTGGGGAGGAGCCCTAGATGACGTCCATGCTGAGGATGCAAGCAGACGACCTGCAGACGTATCACCGCCATGGCGAGGGTACACTTCCGTGTCGCTCACGCTTGGTATGTGTTGACCCCAATTCTCCTAGACACGTTCCCAGGGTGAGGGGCACGTATCCCACCCATACGGACTCGGCTCTACACAGTGCGGTATGTTGCGTCTTATCTACGATCTCATGTACACTAAGTTGGTAACCGTGCTAACTAATTCGTAATTTATTTTTCAAACTAATGTGTTGGGCCAGTACTACGAGGAGTCGGGGAGCTTCCTTTCTCGTCTGACTAGAGGGTTTGACGTGACCAGAGAGGTCACCTCTTTCTTTGCAAGGTTTCGGGAGAGCTCGAGACGCGTCCTCGAGTTGGCGGGATGCCACCAGCCTCCCGATGTGACTCACGACGTACCGCTTAGAGGAGGTAGGGGTGTTGCGGGTACATCTTCTAATGCTACAACCTCCCGTGCCACCGTCACGCCGCTGGCTGCTAGAGGGCGAGCTACTAGACACGCTGGTCTAGTTGCTCACGCCAGAGGTGAGTACTTAATCGCACTTTCTATGTTTTACAATTATTTTTTGGATGCTCTCAACAATTCTTCATTTGTAACAGGCTCACAGATACGGTGGTTCCTGCTACATCTTCACCGCACCCTAACGACTATGAGGGTAGCCCGATGATCCAGCTTACGTGGATTATGACCTCGACAATGGTGGTGTATCGAGGTACTTTGTTGATGTGGATGAGCCTAGACCATCGCAGTTGCAGGGAGCACCACCCCGACGCAGCCTTCTCAAATGAGCACGCTACACCTCGGCTAGACCACAGAGGGCCTACTGCGTCCGACGTAGTTGACGATCTACAAGGCGATTCGCAGAGGCCTACCCAAACGTGAGGAGCCACCCTGAAACGGGACCGACAATAGTTTCTTATGTTTTGGATTGTTGGTACTTTTTTCTTATACATTTAGTTAATCCACTTCAGATATGTTGGATGAACTATTGTATTTTGTTACGGAATACTATTATTTAAAATATTTCGTACTAATGTCTTAAAAATAGTTAAAATATTCTATATGGTGTAGTCACAAACTTACAAAGAACACTGGATCGCAATCGTGTAAATTACATGGTCACTTAGTATTTTTTGGCAGCCTGTAAAATAACATGTTTAAATGACAAATTATGGAGGAATAGCTCAAAAACACCCTTTGATATATGTACTACCATAATCTGCAAAAAGATCCTATTTAAAATTGCATTGCATCTGGATCCTGCCAATGCAAACACCCTAAACGATAACTAGATGCGCAGATTCTAAAATTTTTAAGCCTTTTGGTCGCTCACCAAATACCGCCGCCGTATGTACTTTCTGGGGTACCTCCCACCGAGGCCGGAGGGACACAAATGCAGGCGTGGCGGCCTGGCGAGCAAGCGGGCGACCAGGCTTTGGGCCACGCCGCTCCGGCGAAAGGTGTGGGTGATTAGGCCCCGTCGATGTTGGCCATCGCCACGTGGTCGGCCAGGCAATCAGGCCCCGACGCCGAGCGACCGGGCCACGTGGTGGCCTAGCGAGCAAAGGGCGACTGCGAGCCACGATGCCAGCGATCGGACCAAGCGCCACTGGCAAGCAAGTGGGCGATCAGGCCTCGACGCCACACCATGTCAGAACCATTGAATGCGCGTGAAACGATAGCCTATCCCTCTGATGTCCACTACCTAACCCGTCATGGACAAGTCGCCCCCGAAAGCATCGGCGAAGTCGACGTGGCACAAGGAATGAGGCCAAAGGATGAGGCCATGGCGATCGGTGTAATAAATGAAGTGTAATCAGTATGATGTCATCCTGCCACTTGCCCGAGCTAGCCTGGCCTATATAAGGGAGCTTCGGTGCAAGGCGCAGGGGGGATGGATGAGAAAAGAAAGAGATAGCAAGAACAAGAAGAAAAAGCACCCGGTGTAGCCCACTAAAAAGACATCAATTGGAACAAAAGTAGGACGAGGGTTGTTACCGCGCCGAGGGCCCAACACAGGTAAAATTGGCATGTTCTTGAATTTCCCTTCAATGGATCCCTCGGGAGAGCCTATAGGCAGTCCAATTGCGAAGACCCCCTCTACCGAACCTCGAACTCCATCCAGGGAGATACTTGCTTGAAATACGCCCGGCAGTAGCGCTGTAGTGGGGAGAGCGGTTGGCTCACCCTTTCGTCTCTCCAGTGGATTCTGGTCATCCTTCTGGGAGAACCCTGCTTCTGGTAATGGCGGCTTTGTGTTCTTAGCGAGAAGAGCCGGCGGAGGGCCTGGAGAGTAGTCCTTATAACCTTCTAGAGCGCCTCGAGCGAGCACATTGTAATACATCCACAAGAACTAGTGCAACCACTGGACGTAGGGTTATTATCTCCCTCGCGAGAGGCCCGAACCAGATCAAAACACTCTGTCTCGTTGGTCGTGGTTGTCCCGACCGTCTTGTCTCCTGTAGCTCGGCAGGATTTCGGATGCTATACCCCTCGCGGAAAAGGGGCCTTAGGTTGATCCCTCATTCAACAAATAAGCTCGGCGGGGGACCGGTTCCCGAATCGTCGACAATATCTATTCAGTAGATAATTATCACAAAAAATTTCAGATTTTCCTAGCATTTTTCATAATTTTTTTGTTAATTATTAGGTTATTTTCAGAATTACTGAATAACAGGAAATAATATGTCCAGTGCATATAAACATGAAAAACATGCCAAGAAAATTAATCTAGCAACGCGACACAGAGTAATGAGAACATAGGTAATGACATGGGTAAGCAACACCTTTGCTAATTACATCTTATGTAACTCTTGCTGGTTGGGTATGAAAACATGTAATGAATGCCTTCGTCAACATGACTCTTGGCTAGGTCAACCCGCCCCGAGGGCTCACATGAGGGAGGGAGCACTTCTCAATTCCATGTGCCAATTAAGAAACCTAGCCTCATGTGTGTTTTCCTTAGACACCAATTATCATGTATTCATTCCTTCTAAACTGAAATAAAAAACCCAACCACTTATGCCCTCAAGCCCAAAACCTGTTTTGATAGCTCGATTATTTCCATAATTTTCTAGCATTTGTGTTAATTACTAAGCAAATTTTGAAATTACTTAATAGCAGTAAATAAATATTCTGCACATATTAAATCATGGCATAAGGTTAGATAATAAATCCCAGATCATGAAACTTTCAAAGTGGGCTAAATCACAATTTTCCAAATTTATGGGAGCCTATAACCTAGAAAAACTAATTTCTAGAATTTATTGTCAATTCTCAGAAATTATTGATTAATTTCTGAAATACTGAAAAGTTGATTATAACAATCACTGGGCCGAATGGCCCATCCGCCTTCTTAGCCCGCCCGTTCTTTGGCCCATGCTCTCTCTCACCTAATTTCCCCAATTTCTGCTTGGCCCACTCGGCTTTTGGCCCATGAGCAGCGTGGCACGTCGCAAGGAAAAACCCTAACTCATACGCCGTCGCCATTTATGCGCGCAGGGCGCGAGGCCGTCGATGGCGATTCAGCGGGTGCGAGGCGATTCCGTAGGCGCGAGGCCGTTGATGGTGCCGATCCGTGGCAGCGCTGCGGGCACAAAATCACGGACGACAACCACCGGCGTAGAGAGCACCGTCGTCACTTCAGTCTTCGGTCGACATCATCCGCGCGTAACCAGCAAGACGATGGCGTCAGATCAAGCTTGCTTCGGGCAAGGTCGCGATGAGCGGAACCAGTGGCGGGCGCGGGAGTCGAAAAACCAGAAGCGCAAGAGGCGCGATCTGGCAGTCGAGTCAACACAGCATCGGGCGCAGGTTCGACGATGCAGATGGGCAGTGGGCTCGAATCCGACGACGCTCAGCGGCATCACCTCGGGCGCAGAGAGGAGCTCTATCACCACCGGCGCACACACATCGGGTGCGGACTCGGACGCGGCCATCAAGGCAGGCGGTGTGGCGCTTCGGGCTGCGCGGCGCTTCAGGCAGCACAGTCAAGGAGGATCGAGGTAGGCGGCGCGGCGTTGCTGCCGAAGACACTGCCGAGAAACACTGCGGGGGGCGAGGCATCACTCCCAGCGGCGCAGCCGAGGAACACATCGGGCACACTGGCCCTTTTTTTATTTAGGGTGGATGAACAGTAACCGCAAGCATGATTGGGTATTGATCTGATCTGATTGATCACGGGTGAGGATGGGGAGAAAATGATCTACTAGATCAATAGGAAAATCACCCAAATTTCTGATCTACTAAATTCAATTGCGATTCAATCGACCATGCCAATCGGTTACCTTGATTCGACCAGCAGTGAAAATTCTGTAGACTATCGCGTAGGACATTTTTGGCAATCCAAGTGGGTGCCGGCGTGATGGCGAGTTGATTGCAGATCGGATCGGGTGATCAATCGCCGGTAGTAGATGTTCGTTGTAGTCAATGATCCTCCTTCTTGTGATAGAGACTCGTGCTGATAATGTGTTGTGAAACGTAGTCGATCTCCCGCAATCAATCACCAAATTCGTAGAAACAATTCCAAGAGCAAGAACACAAGGGCGCACAATATTGGTGGAATCCTCTCTCGCTTTATTAGATTGATCGTTTACAATGGGAAGCACCCGATATATATAGCAATATAAGAGAGGAGTTCGATTCTCCCACACCATAAAGAGATAGAGTCCTAAACTGAATACGGTTAGACTCCTTATCTCATAACAGTTCCTTCCCCGCGTTTCCCGCAGTCCCCCATTGCTCCCAGCCGCCACTCGACACCTACCTCTCCCCATAGTCGTTTCCGCCCCTATTGTTTGTGGCGGCATCCATCACACTCCCCACCACCTAGCCGCCGACAGTGACGCAACCACACACCAACCCCCTCGGTGCAACGGTTTGCCTACTGCCATCTTCCCTGCCTTGACCATTTGCTGCTCCCTCCTAGCCCCCTCCTCCGTGCCGCCAGGCCGGATTCATTGGATTTGGAGGATCTACCTGCAAGTGGTTCTGCGCACTCTGCTTCGTCAAGTACTTGCTCCCGTCGTTCGAGAGCTTCCTCCTCCTTAAAGGCGTGAGTGCTTCTTCTATGTGGTGCATATGCCTCTTTAGCTTCATTCCTTAGTGGCACCTGAGATTACTTCTACCTATATCTAGTTGTACCTAATTGACTAGGATGTTTAGGTAGATGGGTTTTGGTTGGATCTCTGCATTTTGATCGGTAGATTTGAAGAATGCTAGTAATCATCATCAAATATGCCCAAATAATCATCCTCAACCCAAGTTAGACAAGTAATAAGGGATGATCTGGATACTACGCTAGTAATCAAACATCATAAGAAGAGGAAAATAGGGATAAGGGTTGGCATCACAGCGGGATCCGGTGGAACTGGTGGGGGACACAGTGTGGTGAGGTTTAGCCAGTGGGAGATGGTGTTGAGGGATCGAACGAATCAGGAGGCAGCGGCCTAGGTCGGTGGCAGTCTAGGGCAGGAGGCAGGGCGGCGACAAGTCTGGTGGAGATGGAGTTGAATCAGGGCGACCTAGGGGGACCGAGAGGTAGAGTTGAGATGGGAGGCCTAGGGGGACCAAGAGGCGAGGCTGAATCGGATGGTCGAAGGGACCGAGTGACGACGTGGCCTAGGAAACCGAACAAAGGGGAAAGCTGTTGGGTATCGGCGTAGAGATAGAGAGGTGAGAAGGGAGGAGAAGGATGCCCATAAGAGCAGCCGAGTGTAGAAAAAGAAAAGAAAAGAAAAATAGTAAACAGCAATAATACAAATAAGAAATAATATTGATATTATAAAATGATTTAAATAAAAGCAATAGGCGGTTTAATACTAACAAATAAGTAAACAAGTAAAGAAACAAATAAGGGTATCAACAGCCATAGTGAGCAAAACAAGAAAATAATACATCTAATAGAATACAAATATGATCCAAAATTTTAATATACAGCACCAAATTATGCCACGTAGTATACATGTATAAATCTATCAGAGATCAGGGAAAGACTGGACACCACAACACATGTTATAATCTGATAGCTATCTAAAATATAGTACTTCATAATTTCAGGAAATAAATCAAATCCAACAGGAGGTCACCATCAGAACTCATGTGAGGATGCCTATTTTCACACAACCCCAGGCGAGCATCTTTTGAACATATTTGGAATAATTATAATTAAATGTATTTGTTTATATGTATTATCATCGATGCATTGGAAAAGATCCTTTTAAGAAAAACCTAAATCGAATGATGTTGAAAAGATGGTTTAATTGTGAATTAGTGAGACAATGAGTTATGATGTGTTGGGGATGGATAGTCCAACAAAGGAGCCGAGGACACATATATATGAGGTGGGTAGAGCATGCCTTTGAGAAGGGTTTCACCGGTGGGCCCCTCTACATAGGCTAGAATATAAGGATAAACAAATATACTCCAACAATGAGCCATATTTTCATATTAAGCATATTGTGTAGAAACAACCGAAAAGATTGTCCTATGAATATGTTATGATCTCTACATTGGGTATAAGTAGATAATTAAGAGTGAGATACTAGGTAGGTCACAAGGTCCAGTGAGGAACACGATTTTGGAATTCAGTTGCGGTTGATTATTCAAAGGTGCTATATTTAAATGTCTTGAGATGAGTACCACTGATGTGCATTAAATTTGGGATAAAATTGGCATGCCGTGAGTGGGTGAGGAACGTTCATGAAAGACACCACAACTCGTTAGTTATCAGGGTTGAAGATCTAATATCTGAGTAGTGATAAATATTCTAGGGTCTCAACAGAGGTTGGGATTACTTTGAATAAAGTGGTACAAATATACGCAGGATTAGATCATGAATTCATGCCTGTCTCCTGGATTAGAGGCTATGGAAGCAAAGTCTACCTCATATACGAGTGCTAGTAGCAATTTCAATAATTAAAATCGGAAATACACTCTTTCCTAATAAAACTCTATTTTCTAAAAAAAGAATTGAGAGAGAGAGAGCTATAACTGAGATGGATGAGGGAAAAATTCATATGATACATTTTATTATTAATGCTTGTTGAATACTTCATACTCACTCTTGCTTAATTCTCCTTTTGCTTAGAAAACAACTCTTATGAATTCACCTACAAGGAGCGGGGTGAGGATTACCCCTAGGATCAGGGTTACGAGGAGATGGAGAACTACGAGGACTAGTGGAGTAGTGGACCATACAGCAGCAACCATCAATCCATAGGGTACATTGATGTTTATGTAATAAATTTTATTGTACTAGATATTAGATAAGATTTTATGTATTGGACTCGTAGCCCTGCATAGCGATGGATTGTAATAAGTTTCCATTTCAATATTTAATTATTATTTTATTGCAATACTTTGAACATGATGTATTAACTGATATTCGATGCTCCCGATATTTTGCTAGCTAATATGTCGAGATCAATGTAATTACCTCGGAGTAATAACCGTGTTACTGTCGTTACTCTGGGTTAATTATGTAGGTTGCCGTAGTGAGATTCTTTTCTCGCCACCCTTCATAGGTATACCTGTGGGGGAGATTTCAACTGGCGAGCATGAGTATGGGCGAGTACTACCCATGCCCGCCTTGTCCGCTTGCCATCCCTAATGATACAGGAGCTCACAGGATAGGGTACCATGGTACGTGTCCAAGCTTGGCAAATACTTGCTAAGGTAGAAGAGTACAGTAAATGACACGTGTCACATATTGATTCTTTAGGATCCAGAAGAGCGTTAGATTTGCAATTAGTTTAAAAAAGGTCCAAAGATAAAAAATAAATAAATTTGCAGAGGACCGAGGCATCAATTGTGCAAGTCTCCATTTCAATCATGCAGCAGGAGGAATAGGGAATGGAATGTACTCGTGTGCCATTATTCGTTTGTTCTCCTTTTTGTGCCTGTGCTTCTTTTTCTCTCTGAAAAAACGGTGGCATGTGTAAAGCATACCAACTTGAAATATTGAAAAGAATGCGAGGTAGAAGCTTGCAAGGAGTTAGCATTGGTGAGCATCCTAAGGAAAGACAAGTTCCTCAGTAAATAAGACGGAGAAGCGTCGACGCAAACATAATCCAAGCAAGCTATGTACGTTCACCCCTCTTCAGTGTTCCCATTCATACAAGAATGTATCATGTCACCCTGTCTCCCCATTCGTACAAGAATAACCTCGGTAAGTGCTGGAGCACGGAATGTGCTATCTTTAGCGCTCGCAGTTGTGGATGAGACTATTTTGTAATAAAGTTTAGAAGAGGACTAAATTTGCAAAAGAAAAAAAAACACACACATAGAGAGCTAGAAAGCTATAAGATCCATCTTTGCCGCTTGCTAGAAATGTTCATGTTCAGTTGTTGTCGGACTCCTTTTTTATGGTAAGTGGGGACTACATGATTTGTTGTGTACACTTCCTATCGTCTCCTAATAATTTTGTCCTAGTTTTGCATTATATTAGTAATTAACGTACCGACAAAGCAGCATTCCATAGTTTGATACTACACAGCTAAAGTTGTAAGCAACCTCTGCAATTGCATACACTCGGCAGACTGCTTGAGAAAATTCCATTTACATGCAGTCTTTGGTGCAGTAGAAAAGGATTACATGAAGACATTGTTGAACAACGAAATAAGCTCTCCTTTTCTTCTTTACTCAAATAAACCTCTTGCTCAAGGAAAGACTAGATTTTTTAAAACAGAGGGTTTTTTTCATATGTAAATGGATGATTTGCCACTTCTAAAGCACTGGATTAGGATTTTCCACTTATAAGATTTTTCTTAACCAATTGCCACTCTTAAGAGAGACATAGCTGGGGTGGAGAGGGCAAATCCTAGCTATTTCTATCTTAGGAGTGGCAATTCGTCAAGAAAAATCTTGTTAGTGGAAAATCTTGAAACCAGAGCCTGATGAGTGGCAAATCATCAATTTTCCCTTTTATTAAATGAAACTTTTATCCAAAATAAGAGTTTGTTGTGTAAGTGGTTGTTCAAACTGTGTAATGAGCAAGGTATGTGGCAGCAATTGCTTAGAAATAAATATTTAAAAGGTAAGACTTTAAGCCAGGTCGAGAAGCAACCAGGGGATTCTCATTTTTGGAGTAGCCTAATGGGGGTCAAGTCTCAATTTCTATCCTTAGGTTCTTATATTTTAAAGGATGGAACCCAAGTTAGGTTTTGGGAAGATACTTGGTTGGGAAATTGTCCCTTGAAAGCTCAGTTCCCTTCTTTGTTTAATATTGTCAGGAAGAAACATGCAACGGTGTCTGAGGTTTTTCAGGATCTTCCGTTAAATGTATCTTTTAGGAGATCTTTAATGGGGAATAATCTCAGAGATTGGGGGATTGTAGTAGCGCGAATGATGAATGTTAGTCTACGCGGGGGAACTGATGGTTTCAAGTGGCATCTCCACAATACTGGTATCTTTTCTGTTAAATCTATGTACAGTTACCTGGTGAATAATGGAATTAAAGTATCTCAGGATGTTTGGCGTACGCGGTTACCTTTGAAAATCAAAATCTTTCTGTGGTATGTTAAGAGGGGCGTGATATTGACGAAAGATAATTTGATAAAGCGTAACTGGTGTGGGGATAAATGGTGTTGTTTCTGCAGTTCACCCGAAACTATTCATCATCTTTTCATAGATTGTTGTTATGCAAAATTCATTTGGCGAGTTGTTTACGTAACTTTGGGCATTCCTTCTCCTGTATCTATTCATCATTTATTTAATGGGTGGGTGAGGCAGTGTGGATTAGCCCAAAGTTCTGTTTTACTTACAGGTGTAGCAGGCATGTGCTGGGCCTTATGGCTAACTCGAAATGATGCTGTTTTTGACAAGTGCATACCTAAATCTTTCTTGCAGGTCTTATTCCGAGGAACACATTGGCTACGAACTTGGGCCAAATTACAGCGGTGTGAAGTCATCAAAGCGAGTCTCTTAGATGTGTGTCGTCGTTTGGAGACAACGTCATTGGAGATATTTACTGCTTTTGGTTGGCCTTTTGTGTTTAGGATTGGATGTTCTGCTAGTTGATTTGGTTCGCTTGGAGCTTCAAATTTTTCTTGTCTTGCTGTAATAAGTTTGGTCTGATTCCCTTTTGAAGGGATGAAGCCGGAATTTTGTATTCCATTATCTAAAAAAAAAATTAAATGAAACCGCAGCAATTGCTGTTCACAATCCAGCACAACTATCTTCAACCTCTGTATTACATGTTTTCTCAAATGAAGGACTGATCCCAATTGAAGTAGACTATCCTATTACATCATATCCTCCAAGCTTCTCTTCCCTCCAGTCTTAGCTGAAAGAACAATAGACAGCAAGAATCCATCGGTCAACAACACCTGCTTGCGTCCCGCAGGATTGAAATAGTTATGACGGATCCAAATATGTAGCAGCACACTCTTTTTAATTTTTTTTTTCATAATGGTCACAGGAGTTTTTAAGCAGTGGTACATTCTGAGCTGATAGCGGCCACAAGGAAA
This sequence comes from Guadua angustifolia, assembly GCA_036346375.1. Lineage (NCBI taxonomy): Eukaryota > Viridiplantae > Streptophyta > Magnoliopsida > Poales > Poaceae > Guadua > Guadua angustifolia. The sequence continues at coordinate 80,334 of JAYEVE010000445.1, read as the reverse complement.
TCTGGCATATACAAAGGAAATCGGCAGCATACTCTTGATCAGCATAAATGTATAAACCAAAGAGGCAAAGATCCTACACACAAGGATGGTAAAAGCGCCAAAACATATCTAGAGATGGTAAAAGCGTAGGGGAAAAAAATAGATAGAAGAAAGTCCTGTTCAGTTCATACCTGAAACGAATCCTGATCGGTTTAAATCATTATTCTCTAACTTGCTTCATCCGGCTTCATCATATAGTCTTCATACAGTGTTGATATCTTGTTTCGATCTCGAGTATGGGGCGGTTGGGATGGATGCCTGATGCGCCCTGATGTCACCCTCCAAGCCCTCCACCTCGTCAGCCACGGCATCAAAGCAGCCGATACCAACAGTGATATGTTTGAGGTCTAAAAGATTATGCAACCCAAGAATTAGGCCGCCATACTCCAACTGCCACCGTGCCTGCAAGTCAAGTTTCAGCCTTTGGAGCTTTGGCATGGAACCTGTCTCAAACATCAACCCGGCCCCATTCGCACCAACAAATTTGAACCTCACCAAACGCTGGAATCCTTGGCTGCCGACGACCTGCCTTTGGTGGAAGACGTCAAAACTTAACCTCAAGGTAAGAGAGAGCAGCGCGGGTAGACTTGCGAGAATCTCGAAACCTTCCTCTCCCACTTGACGAACATACCTAATAGAGAGGCGGGTGAGGTTGACAAGTGAGCCGATTCGACTTGGTATGGTGGGGATTTCACAGACAAGTATCTGTAGAGGTGTAGGGGAGCCACATGAAAACATGCATGAAAATTCGGCATCAGATATCTCCATGTACCAAATGTGGAGTGATCGGAGGCCGCTAGCGATAAGTTTTGAGAGAGATGAGGTACATGCTTTCATGCGACCTTCATCGCAGTGTGACTCCCACAAAATTTTTAGATGCGTGATAGCTCCTTCATCGCAGTTTTGAGAGAGATGAGTTGGCGATTTTGTTGCGTGATAGCTCCTTCAGGGCTTGTAGACTTTCGATTCCGTCGGGCAATGCCACAGCGTACTCAACAATAAGGCACACTAGTTTCTGTAGTTGAACAATACTTGTTGGTAGCTTTGAAATATTATAGCTCCCTCTCAGATCTAGAATCTCTAGAAGCTGCAGCTTGCCGATTGCTTCTGGGAGCTTGCTGATAGCTGCACCGTCGATTTTCAAGTACTTCAACTGGCAGAAACCTCCAATATATTCCATATGGCTGTTGTTCAAACCCCATCCACCTTCTATATTCAGCACTCGCAAGACTTGGCAATTCAAAAACTGAGTCATACACTGCTCTGGGTTATCATATCCAAACATATGAACAGATCGAAGATGGGATGCATCCTTCATTACGTTTGCTAACTCTGAAACTTCACAAAACTTTTTTTGGAGGGATAACCTGCGAATCTTGTTTGAAGAAGTTCCACAAAAATTGTCACCATTCAATGTAGCGACAAAATTGTCTTCCACAGCCTGAGATATAAGAAAGTCAAGTACGATATCATGAACTCTGCAGGATTTCACTCTTTTGCCATTTGCCCCAATCTTTGTTGGTTAGATCATGCTTCTGTTGATAAGCTCATTTAGGTATCTTTCTCCTAGTTGTTCCATACTTTCTCTGTTTTGCCCAGGAATCAATCCTTCTGCTACCCATATCCATATCAAATGTCTGCTATCAATAGAATAATCCTCTGGAACGACACTTAGATATAACAAACAAGACTTTAGATAGTGAGGAAGGTCAAAATAACTGAGGAACAATATGCTTTTCATTTTTTCTACAGAAGAACCTTTCTCCACAGCAGAAGAAATAGAGTTAATTCCGAATTTTGACCCACACTTCCACTGTTGAACTTTTCTTGGCTAATAAACTAGCTATACAGATTATGGCCAATGGCAAACCATCACATTTCCTCAAAATTTTATTGGCTTCCTCTGTCAAGTCTTGAGGACAGTATTCGCTAGAACCAAAGACTCTTGTAAAGAATAAACTGCGGGAGTCATCTTTACTTAGACGATTAGCTTTGTACATATGCCCACCAAAGCGGGTACAACATGATTTGGCCACATCTGCAATGCGTGTTGTAGTAATTATTCTACTTCGGTTCTCATTGTCAGGTAAGGCACATTTCAATTGCTCCCATGCTGGTGTGTTCCAGATATCATCAATCACGATGAAGTACCTATATGCATTTGTTCCGGAATTGCATTAGTATGGCTACCATTATTTGTCTTGTACTGTAGTATTGTCTCTCGTCCAAAATGTCGAGCATATTTTCACTATAAGCACAAAATTAATAAGGTGACAAGACTGACATGCAAGACAAAATGACCAGGAGGGTGTGTGTAATATGCTCCTCATTATTACTCCATCCATTCCCGCATACATGTTATTTTAGCTTTAAAATCGAGGTAACATTTCAATAATTTTTCCTTATATACCCCTCCTCTTTAGCTATTTCAATGTCATCTGCCACCATGCACTACACTAAAATACACTATCCAAAGATGGATATATAATAAAGAGGGGTAATATAGTGTTTCGTAGATATGCCTTGGTGGAAGTATAAGAATCTAGGATGGCATCTATATAGAAACAGAGGGAGTAGTTTGTAAAGGTAGAATACTTTGTGTTGGTAGCTGTGAATACATGCACTAGAGAGAGTAAAATAAATAATGGCAGAGTAGGTTTTCTGTAATTTCACTACAGTTTACGGTGGATAATAAAAAGATGGCCCTTACGGTTTTAACCTAATTAACTTATGGTTCTTACAGGTTCTTTAACATTTCAAATACTACTATTTACCTAAAAGACAATGTACGCTGTATACTCATGCAATCGTCTTTTGACATGGGCACCAAATCAACATGAAAAATTTGGAAAAAAAATAATGATGTATTCTATAGAGTTTTCTAGTACCCTTGAAAATTTCAATTTCAGATTCAAAATGTATTACTAACAAAAGGATAAGTTTTATTTGAATAGTAGTATGTGATTTATCATTTACCATTTTTTTTCATTTTTGTTACTCGTAACATAAAATGAATCTGAACATAAAATTTTATGCATGGGTAGAATAAATCGAGAAGTACATCTGGCGTTTTGGGGGGAATTTTTCATGTTAATTTTGTGCCCAAACCAAACATGATTGTATGAGTGTACCACAAAGGATTATTGTATAGCATATGTTGCTTATTTTAGAATATGTAAGCCTCACAGGATAATAATGACTAGTTATTGCTAGTGGTGAAAACGGGTCAGGTAATACCCGACCCATATCCGTATCCGGAGAAAATTTATCCGAAATTTCGGGTACGGGTTCGGGTACTTTTGATTCGGGTACGTGTTCGGTGCTTGCGGATTTGGTTGGGTTGCTTATTCATTCTTGAATCCATTAATTATCGTGTATTGATCTGCTTAATTTGGGAGTTCTTTTCTGCTCAACTGTTTTGTCTGTTCTGCTCGATTTGGGAGTTCGTTCTGCTCAAGGACCACTTGATTCGTGCGAGTATTGCTGTTCTGCCATACGTGCTTAGCAAAAGTAGTTTTGTGGACGTCCTGTTCTTGGAATCAATGATGATATATAATGGTGATATTGTAGAATATGTGGGGGTTTTGAGTTTGGCGGCAGATAAAATCGGTTTCACAAGCTGAAATGCGAAACATTAATATTGCAGACAATCTTTCTGACGTCGAGTTGTCCTATTGGTTTATCTCAAAGTTTTTTTTCCATATTATATCCAGCATTGCATGAAGTGAAAAGAGTCGTGGACAGTGTTAGATGAATGTAATAATCTTCTGCCAAGAATTTGTGTTATATAATTTACAGAGGAAATTGTGGAATGGTACCCACTACCCATAGTAAGAACTACGAAAATATTGAAAATTTTGGAATTCTTCATTCCTTCCCAACATAAATGAAATAGAAAATACTACTATGATTGTGCCTGACGATGCTAAGAAGTTGGCCAGTTGAATACCCTCTAAATATGATCTGTAATCTTGCTATGATTGTGCCTGACGATGCCAGTGCTAAGGTGGATTTGTGCTGTGTCACTAAATGCACTTTAACTTACAGTTAATCTGTAGAAAGATGCTGATTGAGATATTATCATTCATCAAGAAGTTGCTCACAACCAGAAAATGTTCGTCTCAAGTGCATGGTAATCTGTAACTTAAGGACATTAAAAATTTAAAATATGAAGCAGTGGTTAACATTTATTACTCATTGCAATGCCATGTAAGTTCTATCAGTAAATTAATTGTTTGCTACTATTTTTTGATAGCTAAGGAGTAAGGAGCAGCAGTGACTTTTGAGCCTAATGGAACCTATATGGTTTTATCATTGTTTCCATCTGGAATTCAGTCATGTTTGTACATGTTTCATGCTCTTATGCATTTTTTTGGTTAGGTAAACTAAGTATCATAACATTTATCAAGTATTTATTAGTATTTTCACAGTTTCCCATTTGTATTTTACACTTTTAGTGCTAGATTATTTATCTATATATGATCTGCTCATTTCTGTAATTGATTTATTGCACCATATAACACAACAATTGATCAGCAGTGTCGTAGTTTTTCATATTGAGTGCTTCTGAAGATTTAAGTGCACTTAAGGGTCTGTTTGGCAGGGATTCAGCTTCTCCAGATTCTGGAGAATCGGGTGAAGCTGAAAATTTTAGCTTCACCAGATTCATGAAGTGAAGCTGTGAGTACATTAAGAGTGTTTAGATAGATCATCTTGTTTACATTTTAGACCAAAAATATAAAGTTAATTCACTTTATTTTAGCCTACAAGTTTCAGATTTCAGGAGAAGCTGGAATCTGGAGCTCTACCAAACAGCCCTAAATCTCCTGATCATTTCCCTTAGAAAAAGACTTTTATGAATCATTCCTGATAAAAGTACTTTCAGTTACAGTTGTGGGTATGTCTTGTAGTTCCATAAGTTTACTAGTGGAACTAATTTCATTGGGACAATTCCAGATATAGTTATGATGTATTGTTTCCTTTTCAGGAAAAGGCAGGATCAACCCAGCCAGAATTCTTCTTCCTTGAACTTTGTGGCATGAACTACTCATGAGGTGATTGACCCCAATTGGATGCTATATGAAACCTGTCGAGTAAACTTGGGACAGCTCTTTCAATCCCCAAACATGTTGCTTTCCCATGGCATGCATAGCTATTCTGTCAGTTTTGGTATAGGATGGTTATGTTGGCTGAAGTTTGAGTTTGAATATATCACAAAAGTGACACTGAAACCAACCGGAGGTGTACTAAATAGTGGCTGTTCAAATTATCTCCCTATATATTTGTCTGTTATATTGAGCCACTGTAGTTAGAGATTGACCAAACTATTTACTTTTGAAGTTACTGTTGTTTCGTTTTCTCCCTGTTAAGCATATTAGCGTTTAAATGTTCTGCTTCTAGTAAGACCTGTGTCGTTTGTCTTTGTAGTCTGAAGTCTTCTTGGCTATTGCTTGTTTCCTCTGGATGTCGGGGCTCTAATTTGCATGCTGAAGGACAGTGTCATACTAAAGATCATCATGGTGAGAGTCACATTGGCGTGGAGCTCCTAGGCTGCCTATCCATTCATGAGTGCTGCTGTTAACCCAAGGAGAAAGGCTCTGGCCCTATATCCTGTCTTCCTCGTGTATATTTCAGTTGGGTTCCTCATAATTGCCATAGATTAATGGTGGTGATGAGCTTTGTAGTAATATCTGAAACGTTGATATTTTCCTCATTGAACCACCAAAATACATGCAGGTTTGAATAGACAATGTTCCCCCTATGGAGTCCGCGTATTGTTTCGTTGAGATTTTATGTTGAACTATGCATGTTAATTTATCGGCCTTTATGTATTGAATTATGTATTAATTAGACTTTATATTGGACTATGTGTATTTATTGAACTCCATGTGTTAGATTATATATTAATTAGACTCTATGTTGGAGTACGTGCGTTTATTCAACTCTATGTGTTGTCTCATATCTTAATTTGGTTCTATGTGTTGAATTATGTGTGATAATTAAACCATGTGTGTTAAATTATTTTTATCACATATTTTTATCCTAGGTAGTTTGCATACTATTCGACTAAGTACCTGTTATCCATATTGTACATGTCTATATAATATTTGGTATCCATTTTCTACCCGTTTGTAAATACTCAGTATCAGTATCCTACCCGATTTTTCACTACTTGTATCCGTATCCGAAAAAAATAATTAGGGTAGGATATAGGATGACCTAATATCCAACCCGTTTTCACCCCTAGTTATTGCTCCCTTCATTTATTTTTGATCTAATTCCTTATATGCCATTAGAAATGTCCAATCGATGGGTGTTATGTTGGATCGACACGAAGAAAACGCCATCGAACAAACACATGCGGACACTTGGAAAATCACAAGCACAAACACAATTGGAGCACGAGAGACAAATAAATTATTTTGTGCTGCTCAAAATCACAGCTTTTCTTCTTTGTTTCACTCTTATTTATATGCCAACAAATACACTAATTTATTACCAAGCAGCTAATTAACCAAATACTAACTACGTACATGAAAGACTATGTGGAAGTCTATACCTTTGTGTGATGAGTAATTGACTAGATTAAAGGTTGATCCGATGAGTAGCTGACTAGATTGAAAGGTTGATCTGAGTCAGAATGGTCCTAAAGCATTTTGATAAGTACTCAACCAAGTCGTGTTCCTTTGCTAAGTTCCTCTAGCTTCTCGACTGATTTTCTTTCTTAGCTGAGTGCTAAATGCCAAGTGCTACCAAGTCTTTGCTGAGTTCCTCCAGTTTTTCGACTGGTCTCTTTGCTGAGTACTGTGTTCGGAGTGATTCCTGTCTTTGCTAAGTGCATCTAGCTTTTTGACTGGTTTTCTTCCTTTGGTGAAGACCAAGTGCCGTGTACTTCCAGTCCTTGCTGCATGGTGTTTAGCTTCTAGCTAGACATGTTTCCTTCTGAGTTGAGTACTCTACTGCGATCTAGGGGTTGTTGGGGATTCGGCAAGTGGTTAGCTGAGTGGTTAACCGGGTAGTTAGCTTTGTGAATTAGCCATGTGGCCTGCCAAGCGTGTCAGCCGAGTGGTCTTGAGTTTATGGTTATGCCGACTGGTTTTGGTTAAGTTGTATTTGACTATTTTGAGATAGTCAGCTAATATTGTTGTGGGCTTTGCTATGTGAAAGGTTTCCTTGTCTTTGATGGTTGCAGAACGACGGTGCTGGGTCATGGTGAGGCGGAAGATGACCGGGACTAGGCGAGATGCGTCGGAGGTTCAGAATGGTTGGGAGATCGCCAGAAGATGACTAGAGACAGAGTTCGGGCAAGCCAAGAAGGCAAGGAAAGGAGCAGATACTAGCTAGATGCTACGATGATCAATGAGGACTATTGGTGTACAGTCTAGTTGATAGGAATAGCGGGTCTAGTAGTATGCTTTGAGAGTCGTGCAAGAAAAACCCTGTGTTAGCGGGTTTAGGGTTTCCCCTTGCAGGCTGTGTGAGTGGGCGCTTCCTAGCCCTTAGATGAGTCTCTAGGGTTGAGAGCTGCATCTAAGGGTGGTAGGTGGCCCAAGAGCTATATATATATGGAGGGATGCCTCCCTCAACTGAGGGGATTGGTAGGGATCCCAGAAGGGTTTTAGAGGTTTTGAGTGCTCTGTTAAGGTTTGCCCATGTGTGTGGCTTTGTAACCTCCTTTCCAGGAATACAAGATACATATAAAAGATTTCAATATTTGCATTTTACTTTCTATCATTTACTTTATGCAAGTTACTTTCTACAATTTAAGTTGCGCAAGTTACTTCACGCAAGCTGATTCTTCCATCTGCATTCTTTTATGCGCCTTTTTGCGTTCTTGAGTTGACTGATCTTGTATGTATTTCATTCCTGTACCCCTATAGCTTGCTGTGTTTAAACTTCTCAAATCTTTTCATTTTCGAAATCAAGAGCAAGTTTTACACTAAATTCCCTGTTCTTTCTGCTCTTCTTAAAGTGTTCATTCTTCTCAGATAGAAAGATCGAATCTTTGAGATCAATCTCGATGATCGTTTCGGGAATCAAGTTTCTTGGTGAATCAAGATCACATCTACCAAATTTCAGCGAGTTTTATTGAGGCAATCTAAAGGTCTTGTGATTCTTGTTCTGGTTGAGGCTTCTGTTCATGAGAAACTTTTAGGTCTGGTACTCTCACCTACTCCTGTAGGGTACTACCAGCTTTTCTTCTCAAAGAATCTCCACCCTTTTTGAGTGATCTTTTATGTTAATCTATTGGAATAATATGTGTGGGAAAACTTGATTGCGACCATTCACCCCCCCTCTGTTCGCCATTCCGATCCTTCGGTACATTACACTAGTAACTGCCCATGCAATTTCCAGAGAAGAATATACATGGTCAGGCATGCAAAGGACTAGTAAAAGAGCTAATTAACTTATGCATGAAACTAGTAACTGCCCATGCCATTTCCAAAGAAATAAATACATGGGCATGCATGCAAAGGACTAATAAAAGTGCCAATTAACTTATGCATGAAACGGTCAGGACTTGAAACATGAATTTAATGCATACTAATGCACACGATTAATTCTAGCATTAGGTGCTAATTTGCACATATGCAGCTACAAGAGTTAACATTCTATGAATATGTATTATTCTAATTGGTGTATTCGAACAAGAAATCAGAGTTACCTCTTGTCTTTTAAGTTATTCCTTAGCGTGGGTATGAGCTCCTCCATATCCCACTTTTCTGACCTGTCATAGTCGCTCTTGTTGATTTGAAAGAGCAATTCTCTAAGAGGCTTCTTGATATCAGGAGTTCTAGATACAGAGACCGAAGCCCGACAATCAAATGATTCTTCAATTTTGCGGTACACCTCCATAGCTAGAGTTGTCTTGCCTATCCCTCCGATTCCGAAGATGGACACCACCATCAGATGCTTCTCTTCACCTTTTAGCCACCCAATGATCTCCTCTCGAGGCTCATCGATGCCCACGAGGTTTTTGGCCTCCTCGTAGAGAGAGCTGACTAGTTGATCAATATTGTCTTGATTAGCCGGTCACGCTGCTCAACAACAAGGTCCTTGAGTTCTTGGATCTCTTTTCCGACTGGCGATCCTCCCACAAAGTCTTCACCTTACGCTTCATCTTGCGTACAAAATTAGCTTTGGCATCGCCAAGGCTACGACGATGCATGAAACGGTCGATGCAATCCTCGATATTATAGGATAACTCACGCACCTTGTTCCTCCATTCCTTGGTTTGCTCGTTGATTTGCTCCTCCTCCATGCCCGAGAGCCTCTCGAGTAGCGCATGAATGGTGCTCAACTCAGCTATAAGGAAACGGATCCCATCCTTGACGCCTTTGACCAGCTTATACTCATCACCGAGCAAGCCTGTGAGCTTGCCGATGAGATTCATCAGACTTGAGGAGGCGCAGGCTATCTCTACAGGTACTCGAGGGTCCAAGGGCACAGGCTGTGGTAAGCTGATTAGTTGATCAATATTGTACTGGCGCTGCTCAACAACAAGGGTCTTGAATTTTTTGATCTCTTTTCCGATATACGGAGATCCTCCCACAAAGCCTTCATCATACGCACACTTTTGCATACAAAATTAGCCTTGGCATCGCCAAGGCTACGACGATGCATGAAACGGTCGATGCAATCCTCAATATCATAGGATAACTCACGCACCTTGTTCCTCCATTCCTTGGTTTGCTCGTTGATTTGCTCTTCCTCCATGCCCGAGAGCTTCTCCAGTGGCGCATGAATGGTGCTCAACTCAGCTATAAGGAAACGGATCCTATTCTTGACACCTTTGACCAGCTTATACTCATCACCGAGCAAGCTCGTGAGCTTGCCGACGACGGATTCATCAGACTTGAGGAGGCGCTCACCATCACTCTAGCCATCTCGAGCTCTCCCAAATGATGTTGTGGTACGTGCTGGTGGTGTCTGAGAACCAAACGGCGATTCCAGCTCTTGTATGGAGTATGAGATCTGTGATAATCAAGACTTCGTACGAGACCTCCAATAATTCACATGACTTCACTGGAAAGCCGTCGGTAGTTGAGGCAGCCACTAGTAAAGCTACAGCCCATTATGCCCTTGTTGACTGTTGTTGCCTCATGGCAAATAAAATATACTCTATTCGTTACAAATAGTTGTTGTTTTAGGTATAGTTATAGTTAAACTTGCAAAATTTTGATTATCAATATCCTTTTAAATATTTAAATTGGATATATAGAAATCATACGTGTAGATTTGTATTGAAAAGTATTTTCACAATATTATAATTTTATTGAATTTTAGAAATATATTAAATAGAAATTAGTAGTCAAAACTACGTTTTGAAAGCCTGACAGATGTTCAAAACAAAAACTATTTATACTCGAAGGGAGTAGTTTTTACAATGATGGTAACCATTGGTGGTACCACTGGTGGTAGCTGTCATCATGGATGCTAATGGCATTGCTCCACATACTACAGTACTAGTACACTGTGCTGCTATCAAAGGGGTAATCACCGGGGCCGTTAAGAAACGGGGGGAATAATTTTTCTTACTTCTCATAAAAAATGTACTATTTTATGTAAAATTCATGTGTTCCATGTTTTTGTTCGACATGTTTGATGAAAGTATTAAGAAGGTTATAAATCAAGGAGACCAGAACAGAAAATGGCCATACAATAAATGCTTAAATACATTGAAAATAGGAGGCGGAATAATTTGTGAGAGAATTACTTATGAGTGCGAGGAGAGAAGAAGCGATGAATGTGGTCAAACAGATAAAAACATCAATAAATTTTCATACAGAGACCTTATATTATTGAAGGTTGCTTTCAGATAGAAATTTAGGATCCACACGACCATGCAAAACTGAAATTCTAGGAAGTCACAAAAGCCCTAGTCCTCGAAAAAATACATTGAACAATTTTATATCAAGACCTAACAAAGTTATTGAAGCTAAACAAAAACAATGAACCAAAGCAGATATGATTAAATTTTTCATATGACTCATTCAGTTCCGTTCTTTGCTAAAAAGTATGCTTAATCTTGCAAAACAAAGGATTTCTGGTTGTTTCCATTTCACGCCCAAGTAGTATGCGTTTTTATATATCAAATATCATGCTTCCATTTCACCAAAATTTCAATGAAAAAATTAATGATATATAAGAATTTAGCCCCAACTGACTATTTACATATCTTGGTTGTGTGAATACTAACCTTACTATAGTTGGAAGAATTGCCGGAAGGAGACCGCATCCACCTATCACCTTAGCCACTTTCGCGGAAAACCCCCTCCGTTTCTTCAAATTACGGATAGCTCCCTATAGATTACGAATAGGTCCTTCGTAGTTTTTTGTGAGGGGAAGATTTTTTTTCCCCTTAATCGCGTTTGGATCCCTAGTGCGCTATTTTACGGAAAAAACTCCCGTTAAATTCAAATCGCGAACAAGCCCTTTTCTAATTTTTCAGGATAGTGAACAGGTCCAAATATGTAACAAACAGGCCCTTACTCCTTACGTCTAGGTCCTTTCTCCGTTTTTCCCGGAAAAAAATGTTTTCATCACCAGTGTCGACGATCGGGATCGCCAACCGCAAGAAGTGAGGTAGGGAGTAGAACGTTAAGGGACCCGCGCAAATAAGCTTTCACTCTAACGGAGGAAGCTAGCGGACGTGAGGATGGTCGGAGCTGGCGACAACGAACACGAGACACAAGTTTTATCTTGGTTCGAGCCCTGCGAAGGTAATGACTCTCTCGATCGCCTTGCGCGGTGACTTTCTTGTTATGTGGGTGTATGAGCAGTGTTTACAACTCAAGATAGTAATGAAGATCCTAGCTCGAGCCTGCCGTGTGTTGCTGTCCTCCTTGAGCTCATGCATCCTTGGTCTTTATATCCCTTCTGCACGTAACGGTCGGGAGAAACCTGCGGATCGTGGCTCTTAATGCGCGATCAAGAGCGGTTAAATCGCTCCGGCTTGCCGCCAAGACTCGAGTCATCCCCACGACCCGCTCTTCCAAAGAATCGCAAGTTAAACGCTAGATCCGAGACCCTTGGGTGGACCAGGCCTCAGATGAGACCCGCTTGAGCGAGGTTGCGCGAGTCGAGCTCGGGCACACAGCGCTCGAGGTCGGCGCCCGATCTGGCGTCGGTCGTGGTCGGGGCCTCCCGAGCATGGGGATCCGTTGGCCGTATGCCGATAGGTCGAGGAGCTCCGAGCCTCGTCGGCCAAACCCCGAGGCTCTAGGTGGAAGGAACCCTCGGGGCGACCTCGAGCCTATCTTGGGACGAGAAGACCTTCGTGGTCTAAACTCCTTGGTCGAGGTCGGGCGGAGACCACAAAGCAAATCTTTCGGCCTCGACACCTGGCAACCCTCGGACTTCGATGTTGGTACGGATGTGAACGGTTGGCGTGCACCTGGCGGCGTCTCGACTCCAGGCCTTAATTGCACCCGTCAGATCACGGTTGACACGTCTTTTGAGGCGCCGTGGGCAGGTTTTTGGGTGTGTTTCGGTTCTCTGAGGCCAACGCCACGCCATTAGCCAGAGACCCTTTGCTCTTGCGCCCTTTGTCTTCAAGCTTCCTCGCCGAAGCGCCTTTCTTTTTTCACTCCCTCGACCAAGCGCCCACGACGCCATGACCAAGCTTGGGAGGAGCACTGTCAGACGCGAGAATGAAAGAGCTCGAGACCACAGGGATAGTAGACCGGTCACATGGCGGTTACTGGCGGCGAGACCGAACCTCGCCCTAGGGATGACGAGATCGTGCTGACCAGCATTACGCCCACCTTGGACTGCGGACCCCGGAGAGTGAGTTCGTGGCGGACGTCCTCTCTAGCTGCGAAATAGAGCTCATCAATCTGGTACCAAATTCCATCCTCACGCTCGCCATCTTTTCCCATCTATGCGAGGGATTCCTGGGGATTCTCCCCACCCCCTCGCTGTTCTTTCGCTACTACTCCCTCTTCCGCTCCGGGAAGGACCTCATTGTCGGTGTCTCAGATTCCGACTCGAACCGGGCTCAAATGGTCCTTCAAAGTCGCCGCCCGGATTCGCAGTCCTCGGTCCGGCGGTGGTTTTACTGAAGAAAGGGAGGGGCTCGGCGTCTGAGGGCCCCTCCACCGAGAAGAAGGAGACCCCAGAGCCCGAAGATCTGGAGGTCGACGAGGAGGCCATCGCCGCCATCCACATTTGCGCCACGCGCGGCCTTACCGGGCAGGCAATCGCCGTCGACTTCTTGCGGAACCGGGTGTCCCCTCTGCGGAGGAGGGAGCACCCATTCTTCGAGATTACGCCAGGGCGCAACGACCCCACTCGTGAAGGCACGACTGGCAAGGCCTCTGCCCTTGGAACTTCTGCTCGAAGCCCATCCTTTAGCCTTTCCTGACGGCCCATGTTCTTGCAGCGCCGAAGGAATCTGGGTCTCCGACAGGATGTTCGAAATGTTTGGGAAGCTGGCGCATGGATACACCCTTGACGACCCAGTCCCGAAGAATGTACTTCGCCGGAAGGCCGAGGTAAGCCGTCCCGACCGTGCCCTTGACCCTGTTTTTAGCGTAGGTCTTTCTGACCCACGCAAGATCTCGAGACCATCGAGTTGCTCGACACGGCCAGAGGATGCTCCGCTGCCGGTGGGGCAAGAGCAGAAAAGGAAGAAGAGGCCTCCCCACCGGACCAGACCAATCGGAGGCGAAGAAGCGCCATGTCGAGTGGGGGATCGTGCTACGGTGAGGGCCCTTACGGTCGAGCCCCGAGTCCTGCGTTCTTTCCATGCCTTCTTTGTTTTTAACATTCCTTCTTTCGTGCGGCAAAGAGTCTTGTGCTGCCGCCGCCAGTCTCGGTACCCCGCCCCAAAGCCTCGAAAGACGAGCCCCGCCACGGCCCAGTGATGAGGGGCTCGGACCCGGGTCCCAGTCGTGAGGACACGCAAGCGTGGCGCGCCCTCGACATCGGGCAACAAGACCTCGAGCGGCCCTTGGCGAGGAGTCTGGTGGCCTGTAAGCTCCGAGACCGAACTGCGCCGCCTTTCCGCATCCTTCGGCTTAGCGTACTTTTGATCGCAGAACTTGAGTATCCGAGCTCGAAACACGCTGTTTTTGACGATGGTACATTGTTCAGTGAGTCCAATCCGAGGAGGAGAACGCCGTCTGCCCCTCGCCGCGATCACCGTGGAACACGCACTCCACGGGCCAGCCCTTGGTGGCGAAGTTCTACCAAGGGCTCGACGACTCGTCGGAAGAAAATGAGCCAGCGATCGTCATGGACTTCAAGACGGGCGAGGCCTGGCCTGACAGCGCCGCCGACGAGCTACCCGGCCACCGAGGGGAGGAAGCTCGGGCCGAGGCCACGCCGGCTTACCACGCCAGCCACAGTCGCTCGAGTGTGGAGACCGCGACCCCGCCGGCCACCGGGGCGCCTGGGTCGTGACGCCTTCGTCGACCTCCCCAATGCATGTCGGACACCGAGGTGGTGCCCCGCCATGGGGTCGTGGCCGCCGCATGATCGAGCTAAGGCCCCTCGGCCCTTGGGGCGAATCACGAGCCCGACAGCGGAGATCGGGGACAACACCGCCGCCTGCCCCCCCTCCTTACGGACTCGACCACGGGGAGGCAGGTAACAGGCCGCCCCATGGCGGGATTCAGACCACTGGCCCAAGTCGTCGCGTGTGCGAGGTCGACCACAGCACCGCATCGCGGATCGAGGAGGAGGGGGAAATCCCTCGCGATCGCATTGAAGACCGTGAGGAATTCACCCGCGCAAGCCTGGAGAGGCGCCTCCTCGAGGTAAGGACTTTCCCCGCATACTTCTCACCTTGTAGCTTGTCTCCCTTGTCCTTTCTCACCTTCGGCCACCCTTTTTGACATGAAGGTGACCGATCACGCCATCCGAGGGCTTCAAGGCCTTCGAGAGCATGCGGATGTGCTAAGAGGTCTCCTCGATGTGGTAGAGGCGCGGGAGGTTGAGCGCGACAGGCTCGTCCGAACCATTGAGGTCGACCAGGGGGAGCTCGAGCAGAAGAACCAAGAGCTCGAAGATCTACGCCGGACGATGAGGGCGCTGAGACAGCCCATCTGCGCAGAGCTCGAGCGACTCGGACCTCCGAGCGACTTTTGCTTTAAGGCGGGGGGCAGAGCGCGACGCTCGGCACGGCGCCGAGGTCGCAAGCAGCCAAGATCGAAGCTCGGAGAAGGCTTCATGCGGGCGTCGACTCCCGAGCTCAAGGCCAAGGTGCTCCAGCTCGAGGAGGAACTTGGGAGCGTCAACAAGACGCTTGAGGCCGAGCGGGCCAAGGTCAAGGACTCGGAGAAGGCTGCTATGGAGCAGGCATACTCATGGCAGCAGGCACCTCCCGAGCTCGAGGCCAAAATCCTCGAGCTCGAGGGAAGCTCGACCATGCCACCAAGGCGCCGAGGTCGAGCGCGCTAAGGTCGAGGCGTTGAGAGCGGCTTCATGAGGCCATCTCCGAAGACAAGACCAAGGCTCCCGGACTCGAGAGAAGCTCGGCGCCTCGGTAAGGCAAATAAGAGCTCCTTCAAGAAGAAGAGGCGACGCCGGGCGCGGATGCTTCCAGCAAGCCCTCCCGCTCGGGGAGATCGCAACCCCGAGGGCAAAAGTGGCCCACTCGGCGGAAAAGCTTGCCCGCGAGATGGCCGACAGAGAAAACGTTAAAAGCGGGAATGTACTAACAGAAACAGTTTGCTTTCTAGTGAACAAAGAAACCTCGTCCTGTTATGAATCCGTGGTCTTGGGGATACTTGAAGTCACTATCGCCGTTTGTTCGTCGGCGCGCGTGCTTTTTAGGTCGTGTGCAGTAGCGTAGCCTTACCCAGCCCGTTGGGCCCGAGGTCGAGTGACGCGTGCCTTGGGCACAAGGCGAGATGTGGGCGTGAGGCCACGACACGCAAAGTGGAGGAACAATCCGCAATGGCGTAAGAACACGAGGCGAACATCATTAAGTAGACCCGGCGTTCACATGCCCTTGCGACCATGCGCATTGCTCGATCGTCAAAGCGGCGAGGTTCGTGACTCGAGCCGGCACGCGAGGAGGGCTAGATTGCGAAGAGGTTCGCTACGTTTAGCTTCTCACTGGGGTGAGCGTAAAAACTGCACTAAGACTTTAGGAGCGAGCAGCAGCATGGACGGGGTCATGTTCGGAAGAGGAGCCACCAAAAGAAAACCAAAGAACACAAAAGGAAGCAGATAAAAGAAAAGGAATGGAAGACCACTTTTATTGAAATATGAGGCATAGAGGTTACACATAAAATTTCCGGTCGATCTATGTTCCACGAGTTAGAGAGCTCTCTACCATCGGCAACGCTAGCCAGTAAGCCCGTCGGCGATCTGTTGAAACGACTCTATAGGGGCCCTCCCACCGAGGGATAACTTATTAGTCTTTGGGAGCTCTGAATCCGCCTCGAGCTAGGTCCCCAACAAGGAGCCTCCTAGGTCGTCTGACCGGGGCGCATGTCTGCGAAGAGCTTGCGGGTAGTGCGTTGATCGTGGCGATGCACGCACCTGCTTCTTCTACGCTAGGGTAAGGTCGAGACCGTTCGCCGGTCGACTTGGTCGACCAAGCTGACCCTGGCAGAGCCTAGCGTGACCTCGGGAGGCAGGACGGCTTCAGTACCGAAAACAAGCTGGAAGGGCGTGGACCCTGTGGCTCGGCTTGTCGTGGTACGAATAGACCATAGGACGGTGGGAAGTTCGTCCACCCAGGCCTTGCCGAATCGTTCGAGCTCATCTGCAACTCGCTTCTTGACGCCCTGGACGATTTGCCCGTTGGCGCGTTCCGCCGCTCCGTTGCTCTGGGGGTGAGCCACCGATGCGAAGCATATTTTGATGCCGAGTTCCTCGCAAAACTCCTGGAACAACTCACTGGTAAACTGTGTACCGTTGTCAGTGATTAGTTTGCACGGAACCCCATACCTGGTGACCACGTTCAAGCGGAAAAAACGGACTGCCGCTCGAGCTGTAATGGTCGAGACCGGTTCGGCCTCTATCCACTTGGTGAAGGTGTCGACAGCAACGAACAGAAACTTCTTCCCCCCGGTTGCTTGAGGGAAAGGACCGAGGATGTCCAGTCCCCAGGTCGAGAAGGGCCATGCGAGCGGAATGGTCTGGAGCGCGTAGGCGGGTTGATGCGACCTTCGTGCGTGGAATTGGCATGCTCGGCAGGTGCGGACGATATCCCGAGCATCCTGAAGCGCCGAGGGCCAATAGTATCCCATGCGGAAGGCCTTCCCGACCATTGTCCTGTACGAAGAGTGCGCCCCACAGAGGCCTGAGTGGATGTCATGCAGTAGGTACTTACCCTCCTCCGTGGAGATGCACCGTGTTAGGATGCCAGAAACATTACGTCTGTAGAGCTCCCCCTCGACGAGCGTGTACAAACTCGCCCGGCGCTTGATTCGGCTCCTCTCGGCAGGGTCGGGTGGCGTCGCCCCGGGAGAGGTAATCAGAATGGCCTCGGCCAGAAGGATTCCTCGACTACGGCAATCGGGGCCTCTGGTCGGAGATCGACGGGCCGATAAGCGTTCCAAGATGACGCCGGGTGGGATAAGCGTCGTCGGAGCCGAGCTTGGAGAGGAAATCCACTACCGAGTTGTCCCTCCTAGGGATGTGCTTGAGCTCCAAGTTCCGAACCATTTTTCCATCTTGCGCACCTCGGCGAGTACTTTGCCATCGAATCTCCGAGCATTGGTAGTCCTTGTTGAACCGGTTGATGACGAGCCGAGTCGCCCTTCCACGACCGGCGGCGCACACCCAAAGCCTTGCAAGCTCGTAAGCCGCCAGAGGGCTTCAGACTCGCCACATTGTTGGTCGCTGGAAGCAAAAGCGAATGACGACCTCAATTCGCCGCCAAGTGAGGATAAGTATCCCACCGAGCGCTTGAAGGACCTCGAGCCGTCGAAGAACATGACCGGGGTTTTCTTCCTCGATCCGGGGCTCGTGGCGGTGCGACGTCGCTCGACCACAAAGTCGGCGAGTACTTGCGACTTTATGGTCGTTCGCGCCACGACCTGGACGTCGAACGCCGCGAGTTCCATGGCCCACTTGGCGATTCGTCCGCCACCCTCCGGGTTCCTCAGGATGTCTCCGAGCGGGAAGCTGCTCGGGACGACCACGGAATGTGCCTGGAAGTAGTGCCGAAGCTTGCGCGAGGCCATGAGAAGAGCATATAAAAGCTTTTGTACCTGCGGGTAGCGCTCCTTCGGGCCGTGCAGGACCTCGCTGACGTAATAAATGGGGTGCTGCTGGGACCCCCGTTCCGCCACCATGACGGCACTAACAGCTTGAGGGGTGGCTGCGGTATAGCAAGAACTTCTCACCAAAGTTGCGGCGTTATGGGGAGGGTGGGGACGACAGGTACGCCTTCAGATTGTCGAAGGATCGCTGGGCCTCTGGAGTCCATTCGAAGCCCCCGGGCTTGCGCAAGGTTTGGAAGAATGGGAGCCCGCGCTCGCCGAGCCTCGAGATGAATCTGCTGAGGGCGGCCATGCGGCCAGTGAGGCTTTGCACCTGCTTGATCGAGGTCGGAGGTACCATCTTCTCGATCGCCTCGATCTTCTCCGGGTTTGGACCAACCCCCGAGCCCCCGATCATGTAGCCGAGCACCTTACCGGACGCCGCGCCGAACACGCACTTCTCGGGGTTGAGCTTGATCTTGTGCTGTTCAGTTGGCGAAGGTCTCCTCGGTCGCGAACATGGTCGCCCTCGGAGGGCTTTGACGATGATGTCGTCCACGTAGACTTCAAGGTTCCGCCCGATCTGTGGCTCGAAAGTCTTGGTCATTAGTCGTTGAAAGGTGGCCCCTGCATTGCGCAGACCGAATGACATGGTCGTATAGCAATAGGTGCCAAACGGTGTGATGAAGGAAGTCTTGCTCTCGTCCTCGGCCGCCAGCTTGATCTGGTGGTACCCCGAGTAAGCATCCAAGAAGCTCAGCATCTTGGCATTCGCGGTGGAGTCGACGATCCGTCGATCTTGCGAAGCGGAAGTTGTCCTTCGGGCAAGCCGAGTTCAACCCCGTATGATCGACGCACATTCTCCACTTCCCTCCCTTCTTCTGCACGATGACCGGGTTTGCCAGCCATTCGGAGTAATTGATCTCACGAATGAAGCCGGCCTTTAAGAGCTTGTCAAGGTTCTCCTTGATGACTGCGACCTTCTCCGGGGAGAAACGACGCAGCTTCTGGCGTACAGGTCGGGAACCGGGTCCCACCTGCAACTTGTGCTCGATCACCTTCCTTGGGACGCCAGGCATGTCCGCGGGCTCCCAAGCAAATATGCCCTTGTTGGCGCGAAGGAAGGTGACGAGCTCGAGTTCCTATTTGGAACTCAACTCGGCCGAGACGTGGACGCCCCTTGGCGGGTCATTCTCATCAAGCGGCACGGCCTTCGTTGCCCATTGGTCGGATCGCCGCCTTCTGGCGGGCGTTCTTGGTCGATGCCTCCGGGCCACGCTGGGGCAGCACGCCAGCGAGAGCCAAGGCCTTGGTCTCGCAGCCATGCGCCGCTTGCGTCGCCTCGCCGGTGATGATGGCCGTTGGGCGGGCGACTTTATGCATCGATGGCCATAGTGGTTGGCTGCCATGAACTTGACCAGGCCGCCGCCCGAGGATGGCGTTATAAGGAGGTCGCCTCGACCACCTCAAAGGTGATCAACTCGGTCGAAAGTTGTCGAGCCGCCCGAAGGTGGCGGGTAAACGACCTGCCCCAAGGGGGTGGTCGAGCTCCCGGGGACTATCCCAAAGAATGGTATGGTGATGCTCTTGACCTTCGACCGGGGAATCTGCATTCGGTCGAGCGCTCCAGCCTGTAACAAGTTAAGAGAGCTGCCGCCATCGACCATGACCACGACCGACCGTGGTGTTGCTTATGGTCGGGGTCACGACCAAGGCGGTCTTGTGTCTCGGGCCATACACGGAGCGCGTCTTCTGGAGAGAAGGTGATGGTTGCCCCAGCCCACTTGCAGGGCTGTTCGAGGGCTTCAATGGCGACACAGTAGATGGTCCGCAGGCGCTTTGACTTCAGCGCTGATCCAGTAAGCCGACGAGCCACCGAAGATGACGTCGATCCGGCGCTTGCCTTGCTGGAACTCCAAATCGAGGTCGTCGTGCTCCGCTCCGGCATTCACCCGGTCGGGCTGGTCGTCATCCTCCGGGAGCACGGGCATCTCACCCCGCCCATCGTAGAAGGCGTCCGACAATTCGCCAAGCCTGCAGTTCGCAGGTCGTGGCCGCCGCCCTATGGAATAGACAATTTTGACTCGTCATATCCTGCGCGACCTTCGGTCTCCGCGGCGGCATCGGCCGCCGGAATCGGCTGCGTTAGCCCGCTTCTTTGGGCTGGTTCTTCGCTGGGAGGTCGACCTTGGCGAGGCTTAGAGTCCTCCCGAGCTCGGCCTCGGTCCTCGAGACCTCAGCGGCCATCCGCCGAGACGATCACCGCGGCAGCCCCGCCGCCCTGCGGTCGCGCTTCGCTTCTTGGAGGTGGCGCTTGGTCGGCGCCTCGAGTTGGGCGGCTGCCTCTGTTTGGTTGCACCAAGCTTACCTTGGTCGTGTCGCGTTCAACGGACGGCATCGTCGCGTCCACGTCTTCGCTCCGCCATGCGGAAGAGCTTGTTGACGCTGAGCCTCGATGTGATCTCCAGGTCCTCGGTGAGACGTCGATCGCGGACCCCGAACTTGAAGGCTTTGATAACGGCCTCGTCAGAAATGCTCGGGATCAGGTTCCTCGTGCGGATGAATCGCCGCACAAAGTCGCGTAGTGGCTCGTTCTTCCCCTGGATGACGCGATCCAGGTCTTTCTCCCTGCCCGGCCGCTCATAACAACTCTGGAAGTTGGAGCGAAGAGCGCTCGATCTGGCGCCACGACCAAGGAGCCAACTTCGATTGAAAAGCCGTGTCTAGCGGCCCCATCCAAAGACGGCCGGAGGTAGTTATTATTACGAGCTCGTCCCCTCCGGCCGCTAGGATAGCGGTCGAATAGATGGACAGGAACTCGTCAGGGTTTTTGGTCCCGTCGAAGCGCTCGATCAGCGCGGGCTTGAACCGCGCCGGCCACCGCACGCGACGAAGGCCGTCGGAGTATGCCATGCAACCGTAGGCCGGGACAGGCGCTCGTTGGTCATGGTCACCGCCGACGAGATCCGGCTCCATGCCGGACTGAGTCGAGGTTCCCGGCGTCTGACCTTCGTGGGAACGACCATGGTACCGAAGCGCGGAGTCACGGTTGGTAACGCAGCGTCTGGACCTCCGGCGCCTGGGCGGAACGTCCCGGGAGTGATCCGTAGATCCGCTGCCAGACTCGGAACGGCTCGGCCCAAGCCTGGTCCTGGTTGGCGCGGTGCCCGTGGGACGCCGGCGAGTCTGCGTCAGAGCCTCGTCCCGAGCCTGCTGCTCGGGGGCTAACTCCCGCGCAGGAGAAGTCCGACGCGGGTGGCGGCGTGACGTGTTATCGTCGCTCCTCTGGGAACGGGTCCCAGAGTGCTGACTTCGGAGCTGCGGAGGCTCGGCCTCGGTCGCAGCCCGATCGAGCTCTTCGGCCAGGGCCCGGCCGAAGAGCTCCGACCTTGCCCTATCGGGGTCGGCCATGACCCGGGCGATAGCGCGGAGGCGCTCCCCGGTGGGGAGGAGTCTGGGCGGCCCAGAAGACGTGCCGGCCTTCTCCTGGGCCTCCCGCCGGAGGGCGGTTATGGCTTGGTTGATAGCAACCTGCACCATCCGGCGAAGCGTCTTGAAGGTTCGGATCACGGTCATCCGCGACTTCCTCGGCGCTGGACCGTCGCCACCGACGTGGCCGCCGAGTGGCGGCGCGGCGAAAGGCGTGAACAGAGGACACGGAGTCGGAGTCCGTGCGAGGAATATCCATCAATGAAAGCGCCATGCTCCCGAGATCTGTGTCGTTCTGCGAAGAGCAAAACAATCGGGCCCCACGGTGGGCGCCAGCTGTCGACGATCGGGATCGCCAACCGCAAGAAGTGAGGTAGGGGGTAGAACGTTAAGGGACCCGAGCAGCGTTTCACTCTAACGGAGGAAGCTAGCGGACGTGAGGATGGTCGGAGCTGGGCGACAACGAACACGAGACACAAGTTTTATACTGGTTCGAGCCCCTGCGAAGGTAATGACTCTACTCCAGTCGCCTTGCGGCGGTGACTTTCTTGTTATGTGGGTGTACAGAACAGTGTTTACAACTCAAGATAGTAATGAAGATCCCTAGCTCGAGCTGCTGTGTGTTGCCTGTCCTCCTTGAGCTCATGCATCCTTGGTCTTTATATCCCTTCTGCACGTAACGGTCGGGAGAAACCTGCGGATCGTGGCTCTTAATGCGCATCAAGACAGCCAGAATCGCTTCCCGGCTTGCCACGACTCGAGTCATCCCCACAACCCGCTCTTCCAAGAATCGCAAGTTAAACGCTAGATCCGAGACCCTTGGGTGGACCAGGCCTCGAGATGAGACCCGCCGAGCTGCGAGGTTGCGCTGAGTCGAGCTCGGGCACACCGGCCGAGGTCGAGCGCCTCATCTTGGCGCCTCCAGTCGTGGTCGGGCCTCCGAGCATGGGGATCCGTTGATCAGATGCCGATAGGTCGAGGAGCTCCCAGCCCTCGTCGACCCGAAATATGTGCGCACTCTATCTCTAGACTTTTTCCATCTAGATTTTCCATCTCGATCTCGATATTTTTTAAACATGTATTATTACTCGGTGAACAGCGAGAGTGTTAGGCTCGACAAAAGAAGGTTGTCATCTCTAATAATTTTTCACCCTTTCCTCTAGACTTTTTCCCCATCATGTTTTCCAAATTTCGGCCTCCAATATTTTCCAAATAATTCGCCGAAAGATATATTTCTACAACTCTATCTCTCTATTTTTTTGTAACATCCCAAAAATTTCATTTCAAAAATAGGATAAAAAAATATATATTTTAAATTATTATTTTTATCGATTGTCTCAAGTTTATTTGTCTCCTCTTTATTTTCTAAATTTCTCTAGAGTTCAAAAGAAAAAGACCTTTGCCTATTTTTAGAAAAAAAACTTAAAACTATTTCATTAAAAAAATGAAAACCCTATTTAAGTTGGAATTAATTTTTCAAAAAAATATATCACAATAAACTTCGGAGAATTTTCCCATTATTTGTTAAAATCCAAATTTCAAAACCTTTCCAAAAGTCTCATTAATTAAAAATATAGTTTAGAGACAAAATAAAAGATTTAGTTTTGCTAAAACTATCTTATTTAATATAAGTAAACCTAAGGAAATTTCTGCGAAATTTCCTACATTTGTCAAATTATATATTTTCTAAAGCCTTTCCGAAAGCTTTAACAAAATAAAAATATATGTTGATATAAAAATAAAATATTTGGTGGTACCAAAATATTTTAGTTGATCTCAAAATGTCCTAATTAAACTCCCTGAATTTTCTTAGAATTTTTGGGGTTGTTTTAGTATTTTCCAAATTAAAAGATATTAAAAACAATATAAAAGTATTTACCGGTCGTTTGATATTTATTTCGATTTTATTGGTGATATTTAGTAATTCGGATTAAATAAACAGTAATGCTACAAGAACCGGCGGTTTAGGAGCGCCATTATAACTCCGTAGCGTTTTACGATGATCCGCCAGTCCGATCACCCTATAAATTGAACCATAGATTCCTACGTGCGTTCCCTTTACAACCCAGTTAAAATTTTCCCCATCCAAGTTCTGGATCTCCTTGTGTAAGCCATTCTTTTCAACTCGTGAAAACTTGGCGATGAGCTCTCTTGGTCACTCCGATCTTCTTTTGATCTGAAATTTTACCAGAGCTTCCTCTTGCTGTCCTCTACATCCAGTAAAATCAGATTTTGCAAATGCCTACAAGAGCACCTTCGGCCACCGATTTCTTTTCCAACTCCGGTGAGCTTTTTCCGTTGATCCATTGCTCCTTTCTGCTGAAAATTGAACCCTAGACGCCTCTCCCCATTCCCCACATCATACTCAAAGATCAGCATCAAAATCGCAACGGATCTCCCTTGGCAAGCCTTCTTCCCCAACTCCGGTGAGAACTTCGGCGAGCTCTACCGGACGCTCCCAAACTCCGTTCATCCTCAAATTTCTTGTGGAGTACCCCCATGATGGTTGCAACACCCCTGTGAAACAGTTTTGGGAAATTCCAAATAGAGCATCGCCGGCGTAGCCGCGCCGCCGCATCGCCCCGACCGCCGCCCAACATCGGCCTGTTTTGGCGTCGCGTTCCTTGTCGGCTCGTCGCGATTTTTGGAGATCCACTTATGTGAGACCCGCTTACGTGACAGAACCTCCATGTGATTCTTGTGCTATTCCCTCGGATCAGTAGCTAGCACTCACATGTTTACAACAATTGGAAATCATAACCATACAATATGATAATTAAGCGGAAACGATTAAACAAAAAAATATTACAACCCAGAGATTAAAGCAGCAAAAGAAGCAATATCCTGTAGTTTGCCCAACCGAACCCCGCAGGCAACTGACTAGGCATAAACTCCAGATAGAAATACCGTGGCAAAAGGATCCCGCAACCTGCGATGAACAACTTCGAAGCCGCGCTAACAACCACCTACATAATAATTAAGCAAGGGTGAGTACTTTACGTACTCAGCAAGACTTGAGCAAATCCTACAATACATGCAGGCCATTTCAAAGGAGGCTACTACAGTTAATTTGCATAAAACGAATTTAAATTTGTAAATCAAGTTATTTGTAAACGGAATTTAAAAGAGCAAGATTTAATTGATAACAAATAAGTAAAGCATAATAACACTCACAGTCCTCCACGACGTGAGCGACGAATCATTCACATTCCTGAAATTCCATCAATGTCGGCCCTTTGACATAAATCACATTTTGCAAAACAAATAATACCAACCCATTTGAGAAATAATAAAACATCTAACATTGGAATGACTTCACCGAGTGCTCATGACCGCGAGCGCGGCTAATTAATTAGATTGAAACTCTGCAGAGGTGTACAACTTTACCCACAATGAATGATCAACCTTTTTGCCAGA
This sequence comes from Guadua angustifolia, assembly GCA_036346375.1. NCBI lineage: Eukaryota > Viridiplantae > Streptophyta > Magnoliopsida > Poales > Poaceae > Guadua > Guadua angustifolia. Next base: position 55,285 of record JAYEVE010000445.1, on the reverse strand, counting down.
TCAATTAACACACTTCCTTTGGTGTGTCGGCAAGGAGATCATACAGAGCCGTTACATTATCTAGACATGGCTTTGGTCCAGCCCGGGACGTTAATCCCCCGCCGTAGAACTAGAAACACACACGCCACACGTGGTTCCTTTCACGTGGTGGATCCACTTTCACACACTCAACACAATGTTTCTAGACACGGCAGGGCGTACACCGTTGCGTGGGTGGAAACCCTTCCAAGCAGACCAAACTGGAATGCTTGCGCTAAGCTCCCGCCTACCAATGAACAAAGCCACATCTAAATAACTTAATAGGCTAAGGCTATCCCATAAATAGCCCTCGTGGTTGCACGGAATTCTCGGATCGATAGCGTCCCATTGCTCGGTCCTTAATCCGACACGGGCGACACTCCACCCTATACTACGTGCAATTCCTTTCGCACATTCGGCTATTGCCAATAAACGCCCGCATCAAAGCATAGTTTTGTTTTGGGTTTTTAATCAAAATTATCCGCAACCAACAAAGACATTTTCAATGTTTTTGGAAACAATTCTTGGTTTGATCATGTACATTCTTGACTCTAAGCGGGGGCTAAGCATGAATAATATGAACGTATATACTTGTAATACTGACAAGCTTTGGCTAGGGTTTTGGCCGGTAATGTTTTCATCTTCCTAATTTTTGGATTTATTCCGGTGGGAGATAAGTTGCATTGTCGAGCAATTTTCAGTTTTATTAAAAGTTTTGGATTCCTTCCGTAAGTTTTCGGAAAAGGGTGTTTTCTTGAGCCAGTATATTTTCTCTGACAAGTTTTACTCAAACGAAAATTTCTTTTCGATAAGATTTGGAAGTTTGGTTTGGCCCTTTTTTCTTTAATTCCAAAACCTTAGTCTTTCATGCATTTAATCCTTTTGTTTTGTCTCCTCACCCTATCTTCTAAATGAGTGGCCATAGTTTCCCCAGTCAAGAAAATATCAGCCGAGTCTCCAATGGCCATAGTTCCCCGTGCGCCCTAGCACCCAGCCGTTCTTGCTCCCTCCCCCTGGCCCGTCCCAGTAGCGCCTCGGCCTCCGGCCACCTCCCGAAGTCGCGCCTCCGGCCGCCCGGCCGCCGCGCCTGAGCCCGCCTCAGCTCCTCTGTCATCGGCACCTCTGACCGCTCTTCTCGGCCGGCCGCCTTGCGCCTCATCCCGGCTGGCGCAGCTCCTCCCGGTCTCCCCCAAGCCAACGCCGCCGCCTGCTGCTGTGGCCGCCTCGAGCCTTTGGCTGCTTGCCACACTGTGTGTGCCTCCCGGCCTGTTGCTTGCCCGCCCGGCCCTCCCTGCCGGCGCCGGTGACCCTTCCCCGGAGCCAATGCAGCTCTCCCCCACCTCCCACCTCCCTCCTTCCTCCATGGATGTGCTTTGAGGTATAAATTTTGGGGGAAATTAGTTGCATGTAGGGTGTTTGATGAAATGCCTAGCTAGGCTTTCTTGAGAATGTAATGTTGTTGTGTGTGTGGTTTCTTGATAGAATTGTTTGCATTGTGACAATTTGCTAACCTAGTCAAGGTGATCTAAAAACTTATGAAAGGCAATGAAATTTTGTGATTGTGGGTGTTACTTTTACATCATATATCAATGCTCCACAAGGAGTTATGAACACAGTTTTTTTTACTCGTTTCTGGACTTCTACTTGGGAGATTATCTCATAGATGCATAAATACTTAAAAGGTTCAGATGTTGTACCGTCTTATACTAGTAGTACTAGTTGAATCTGTTTAACCATTCTCTCACCCAACTTGTTGTCACCATGTAAAAAATGTTGAAAATAAAGTTTGGGTATCTTCACACAAAGAGATATGGCGAAGTCAGAGAAGTCAATAGCTGGTAGTAATGTCTTGTGCTTTACAAGTAAGTGTTTAATAGGGCAAATCAATTCGAGGACTGGCCATAGAACTCCAGAATACCAGATTCTAGTCATCCTTGGCATCAATAGGATAAGCTCATGTGTATGGGATCCGTATGCTATCTGACCAACCATGTTTGTTTTATTGGTGTTTCTAAGATGCGTTTAGCCTAGAAAAGGCTGTATACTATATTATTAATGGATTTTTCCCTGGTCTATCCACTCTACTTCTTTGTTTGCATTTAATGTTGAATATTAAACTGTGATCAATAGACTACCAAACACCAAGTAGAGATCCATCAGTTGTGAACCTGGTGGTGTTTCCATGGACCGAGTTTTGTGGAATGTTTTCATCTGATTTCATTGTGATTTTAGCTTGCACTTGACTTCTTGTTTTGTGAATTTTATCGCACTATCGAATCGGCTGTCCCATGTTTTCAAGTTGCATCCTCCTGAGATTAAATGGCACTAGTTCTAGTGATTTTATTTATGTGGTTTGTTGTCTTAAGTTATATTATGTGTATGTGTTCTAAATTCAGGCTTTCTTTAATCTTGGGAAGTCATGCGAGCGCTAAGATTTCAAAGGCCGCTCCATTTTTCCGTCGGTAAAAGGCAAGTGCAACTCCTAGAGCGTTGTTAGGATGTTAAATGCTTTGTTTGCGATAAGATTATGAAAATTCTAATGAAGTGATTATGTTTATTAGCATGTCTAGAAGTTGTTAGTATGGTGATGAGAATGGATGAATGTTAGCAAATTGGTAAGTTATTCAATTCCCCTTTTATTGCATTGCATTACTTAAATTGTACTAACGAGTATGGTTATGTTGATGCAAGTGTAGGGACAAGTTTGCACTATAATCACCTAGTTCATATCTGTAAATTTAATTTACTTTATAGAAATCAGGTGATGCCTTTCCCTGGATTTTATTCATGACATTATTTACTCTCGAATGAATCACATTGGGGAAATAGCAAGTTAATTGGTACTTCCATATTGGTTATGGCTATGTGTGGTGAAAATGAATGAGGGATGAAGTGCATTCATGTCAATTGCATAATTGCATTCATGATGGACGAGGCGTCCCATGTTGATGCGGGCCTCGGTGCTCACCCGTAGTGAGCACAAAAGTCCTACCTCGTAGTTCCATTCATCGAGGTGAATGGGAGCGAGTCAGTAAGAGTAGGCCCCACCACGGATGGGTGGATTGAGGGTGCACACCGACGGGTGTGCACTCAGCTATACCGGTATACGCTATGACAATGTGCATTATGAGCATGCATGGTGCATCCATTGTTTTTATTCATGAGAAAAAGGGATGAGAGCATAAAAGCATTGCATTGTGTGTTGCAATTGGTAAAAGTTAATTGATGAGAAGGGGAAATGCCAAGTTGAGGATTTTAGTCGTGGACTCATCCTCGAACGATTGTTGAGGCGTGAGTATGGTTTAGTTACGCTTCCGAGTTGTATGTGGTAAATGGGGATAGATACTGCTTCTTTTACTGGATGATTTCAATTAAGTATTGGTTATGTCAAAAGATGAAGTAGTTGCACTCTTATGTTTGGTTGTATATGAATTCAAACTGTTTCCTTTATTTACGGATGTCAATTAAAGAAACTTTTACTTGATGTCTTGTAGCATTTATATTCTAGTCGAGTTCATTATTTCCTATGCCTGATTGCGCTTTGCTGAGTCTTGGACTCACGCGTGTTTGTTTTCTTGTTTTAGGTACTTTGAAGCTGGCTCGTTGGGTTGGGAGTAGTAACACGCACACGGTTTTGGCCTCCAGCAATTCGTTTAACCGATTCATTCAGTCTTGTTGTATCTAATAGGATTGTAATGTGTTATGCGTCGTGGTGGAGTTTATTAAATTCTATTGGTTTTGTGTTTGGTTAACTAAGGACCTGCTAGAATATTATCCTCATCGCAATTGTTTTCTGCTCACGAGTGGATGTCTGTTTTTCTAGAAAGGTCATGCGAAATTTTCTAAATTTCGGTGACTTGGTTTTAACTGGTTTGGGGAGTTCCAAGGTTGGTTCAATCTTTTAGTAGAGGTATAAGGTTTAGGGTCTTTTGGTAGCATTCATGCGGCAGATTGCCGGGTGTTACTGATTAGTATCGAGCGGCTTGTGTCCGTGGCGTTTGAGTGAAGTGAGTCATTCTAGAATAAACTAAAATTTTGCTGTGTGAAAGTACAAACATGGTTTAGGTTGAACTTTTAAAATGTGGCCCTAGGGCAATAACCTTAAAACTTGATGTAGAATGGTTAAATAATTTAAAATTTGACACACACTGATGCACAATAGGAAGGGATGGGATATCGTTGCATTGTGTTGCAATGCTTATTTTGTTGTTGATGCTATGTTGATACGTGTAATTATGTTATACGCTAGTCTTGTTAAGGCTCTGGTAGTATTTACGATTATTTTTTTTTGAAGTGGTTGAGCGCTCTGCGGGGTCTGGTGGGACTCCGCATGCCGAAGAGATTTCGGCCCTATCGTGTATCCGTCTTTGGTCGGTCAGCTTGAAAGCGGTTAACTTGACTAAGGAGAGTTCTTGTTATTTTGATATAGATCGGAGGGTTGATGGAGTACGTTATACGGGTGTTGTCTTCTTTGGTCTTCTTGGATTTAAGTCAAGGAAAAGATTATTAGGTTGCGCCTCTTTTGGTTGCTTTGCGGAGAAAGTCATTGGTTTCTTCGTGTTGTCGTTCTCAAGTTAAAGTTTTGGTGAAAAAAGTGTTATTCGGCCGATTCGTTTTTCCTTCGTGGGAAATTAATTGTACTACTCCTTTCCTTCGTGGAATTTTGGAGTTTGATGATGAATCGGAGATCTTGTGCATGACAAGGCTTGAGTCCTGTCATTTTGAAAAATTTGAGGGTCAAGTTTCTTTGGGAAAATCGTTGGTTGGGTTTGTCCAGGAAGAAATTTTGCGGCAATCAAAGTGAGTTTGTGGGTTGGTTAAAGATCTTCCCGTAAAAGATTGATAGAAGGATTGTGTTGTTGGGGTAGTTGACCCTAAGTTGATAATATGTTAAGGATTCTAGTGTGGGTCTTGGTGACCCACAATTATAAGTGGAGGTCCGGAATCGGTGTTGACGTAAGGTTAAAATTGATTATGACGACGCAGGAATAACAAGTTTGGTTGAGAAACTTGTTTAAATTAGGTGATGGGATTAAATTGTTTCAAGGTGTCCTCAGTGATCGGATCGTGTGGATTGATAATAAGCTTATAAGGTGTGGATGGTATAACCTAAGGCGAGGTTGTAGTTAAAGTGCGAAGAATCATGGGATTGAGTATGTTGGAGCCTGGTTTGCTCCTATCACTGGATGGCCTTAGAATTAACTTGGGTGATTTATGTCTCGGGGAGACATTGTCCAATTATTGGAGACTTGAGTAGTTTGATCCAACGGGCTTGTCGTATTGATGGCAAATAGGAAATATGGATGGCAGATGTTAACCTTAATGATAAATTGATTAGGGATGAAGTTAACCTGTTTTCCCTTGATGAGTATTATGGAAGAGAATTGGTTTAATGTTGGTGATACCCTTTCCAAATGCGGTGGTAAGTTGAGCTTAAGTTTGATTGCCCATGAAATCAGGTGGTTGGCGAACTTTCTTGGTCGTATGACTTTGGATTAAGGCATTCGTTTGGGTGTGTATTGTAAATTGTGTATTAGTTGGGTTTCGCCAAGTGGCGAAGTTAGCGGGTGAAAGGTTTTGAGGAAGAAGGAATGTATACTTATGGAATGGTGTGATAATAGTCTTGGGATTTGTTAATTAGAGGAAGTAAGGAGATGTAATGGAAAATGTTGGAGGTTCTGAAATGGGAACTATTGATATCTCTAGTTCGATTGGAGTTGGATTTAAATAAAGGAGAATGATCTTTGTGAACGTGTTTAAAAGGTAAAGCTTATGATTAAGTCATAAATGATTATTGCTAATAAAGGAGGTTTTGTTGAGATATGAGTTCCCCTTTCTTTTGAAAGAAAATTTAGTGTGTTGTGTTGTTTTTTTTTTATTATCGAGTGATTCTTCGTTGTGAAGCTTTCCACCTTAGGGCTTAAGGTGAGGACAATGGTTTATGTTGTTAAGAAGATGGAGTTCTCTTCGATTTTGTGACTGCTTTTGAATAAAGATTGTGTGAAGTCTCTCTTCTCCGTTGAGTCTTCCCTTGTTGTGCATTTATTGCTTTGATTTCAAGTTGAAGAAAGTGGTTAGCCTTGTTAAATGAATCGAGATTTTCTTTGCTCTCTAGTGTGAGACAAGAAAATGTTGGGTCGTGAGTTCTGATGGAGTGTAATTTAAAGATTCTGCTCGTTGATTTAATTCTTTGGGCAAGACCGTCGTAGAGAGAGAACCAAGTATGAATTGGCCTTAATGGAGGGACTAATTTGGATTAGGTGTTGATCGTATTTGGATACAGAGTGGAGAGTATTGAAGGGTGTGGCATGTTTTGATCCAAATCCTTTGTGGGAGGATAAATTGATTTCGTTGTCTCTTGGTCGTGTGTGATTATTTTGTTGGTAAACTGTTTGGAATCGGTCGGCGAATGCCTTGGTCTAAATGTGTTGGAAACCTTGGTTTCCTGGGTTGGAATCAATGTTTCAGTTATGAATTATTTCTTTGAGTGGTTGTCTCATTATACGAGAAAGGTACGAAAGAAGGTAGAGTATGATTTCGGTACTATGATGGGAATGGGATTTGTGCCGTGATGGGCGATTTGTTTCGATAGTAAGGAATGACCTTGACCCATTTTATTCCAGGGGCAACTGTCTGCAAAAGATAAAGATTAGTGTTTTGGTTCCCGGAGGATTCTGGTGTTAAATGATTAGGAATAGTGATATGTTCGGAATTGGTTAGGAGCTTGTTGGAATAAAGAATTCTGTGTGTGACTCTTTGGTTAGAAAGGTTAATTAATGAGGAGAGATGGGAATCAGTGTTTTCTTGGTTCGTAGGGGATCCAAGTTTAAAACCCAGCTGTTTAATCGGATAGCTTAGATGTTTTGATGATAATGGTATGAATTGAGATTTTGGCTGTTTGCCTAGATCTATTGGAGTTTAAGCGTGAGAGCCGTGAATTTCTCAGGTTGGGAATGTGCTTGTGAGATTCCTGGTTCAAAAAAAAAAACATTTGGGATTGAGAACGCAAGGTCGATTTGGTTTAGTGTTGGTTTTTGAGAAAGGCCTGGCTTGTTAAGAAGTTAAAAAGAGTGTTGATTTGAGAAGGGGATGAGCTGTGTTAAGTGGTTTACTCCTTTAAATTGGAAGAGATGTGACTTGAATTTTGGAGCCTCTCTTGCATGAGTTTTACCGGCATCGTATCTCCCGAGTATCTTGGGTATGCAATTCTATTTTATTGCTATTGTGGGTGAGTTCTGTGGTGTTCCGAATTCGAGGGCGAATTCTTTTGAGGGGGGGAGAGTGTAATACGGCAAGCTTTGGCTAGGGTTTTGGCCGGTAATGTTTTCATCTTCCTAATTTTCGGATTTATTCCGGTGGGAGATAAGTTGCATTGTCGAGCAATTTTCAGTTTTATTAAAAGTTTTGGATTCCTTCCGTAAGTTTTCGGAAAAGGGTGTTTTCTTCGAGCCGTATATTTTCTACGGCAAGTTTTACTCAAACGAAAATTTCTTTCGCGATAAGATTTGGAAGTTTGGTTTTGGCCCTTTTTTTCTTTAATTCCAAAACCTTAGTCTTTCATGCATTTAATCCTTTTGTTTTGTCTCCCTCACCCTATCTTCTAAATGAGTGGCCATAGTTTCCCCAGTCAAGAAAATATCAGCCGAGTCTCCAGTGGCCATAGTTCCCGTCGCCTAGCACCCAAATTGCTTTGCTCCCTCCCTGCTACCGGCCGTCCCAGCCAACCTCAGGCCTCCGGCCACCTCCCGACTCACTGCCTCCGGCCGCCGGCCGCCTCGCTCGAGCCCGCCCCAGCTCCTCTGTCACCAGGCACCTCTGTGGCTCTTCTCCGGCCGGCCGCCTTGCACCTCATCCCGGCTGGCGCAGCTCCTCCGGTCTCCCCCAAGCCGAGCAGCCGCCGCTGCTGCTCGTGGCCGCCTCGAGCCGCTTTGCTGCGCTGCGTCGCTGTGTGTGCCTCCCGCCTCACAGCCCTGCCTGCCCCTCCGGGCACGGGCGACCCTTCCCGAGCCAATGCAGCTCTCCCCACCTCCCACCTCCCTCCTTCCTCCATGGATGTGCTTTGAGGTATAAATTTTGGGGGAAATTAGTTGCATGTAGGGTGTTTGATGAAATGCCTAGCTAGGCTTTCTTGAGAATGTAATGTTGTTGTGTGTGTGGTTGCTTGATAGAATTGTTTGCATTGTGACAATTTGCTAACCTAGTCAAGGTGATCTAAAAACTTATGAAAGGCAATGAAATTTTGTGATTGTGGGTGTTACTTTTACATCATATATCAATGCTCCACAAGGAGTTATGAACACAGTTTTTTTTATTCGTTTCTGGACTTCTACTTGGGAGATTATCTCATAGATGCATAAATACTTAAAAGGTTCAGATGTTGTACCGTCTTATACTAGTAGTACTAGTTGAATCTGTTTAACCATTCTCTCACCCAACTTGTTGTCACCATGTAAAAAATGTTGAAAATAAAGTTTGGGTATCTTCACACAAAGAGATATGGCGAAGTCGAGAAGTCAATAGTGGTAGTAATGTCTTGTGCTTTACAAGTAAGTGTTTAATAGGGCAAATCAATTCGAGGATCGGCCATAGAACTCCGTAATACTGATTCTAGTCATCCTTGGCATCAATAGGATAAGCTCATGTGTATGGGATCCGTATGCTATCTGACCAACCATGTTTGTTTTATTGGTGTTTCTAAGATGCGTTTAGCCTAGAAAAGGCTGTATACTATATTATTAATGGATTTTTCCCTGGTCTATCCACTCTACTTCTTTATTTGCATTTAATGTTGAATATTAAACTGTGATCAATAGACTACCAAACACCAAGTAGAGATCCATCAGTTGTGAACCTGGTGGTGTTTCCATGGACCGAGTTTTCTGGAATGTTTTCATCTGATTTCATTGTGATTTTAGCTTGCACTTGACTTCTTGTTTTGTGAATTTTATCGACTATCGAATCGGCTGTCCCATGTTTTCAAGTTGCATCCTCCTCGAGATTAAATGGCACTAGTTCTAGTGATTTTATTTATGTGGTTTGTTGTCTTAAGTTATATTATGTGTATGTGTTCTAAATTCAGGCTTTCTTTAATCTTGGGAAGTCATGCGAGCGCTAAGATTTCAAAGGCCGCTCCATTTTTCCGTCGATGGCGGCAAGTGCAACTCCTAGAGCGTTGTTAGGATGTTAAATGCTTTGTTTGCGATAAGATTATGAAAATTCTAATGAAGTGATTATGTTTATTAGCATGTCTAGAAGTTGTTAGTATGGTGATGAGAATGGATGAATGTTAGCAAATTGGTAAGTTATTCAATTCCCCTTTTATTGCATTGCATTACGAAATTGTACGAACGAGTATGGTTATGTTGATGCAAGTGTAGGGACAAGTTTGCACTATAATCACCTAGTTCATATCTGTAAATTTAATTTACTTTATAGAAATTAGGTGATGCCTTTCCCTGGATTTTATTCATGACATTATTTACTCTCGAATGAATCACATTGGGGAAATAGCAAGTTAATTGGTACTTCCATATTGGTTATGGCTATGTGTGGTGAAAATGAATGAGGGATGAAGTGCATTCATGTCAATTGCATAATTGCATTCATGATGGACGAGGCGTCCCATGTTGATGCGGGCCTCGGTGCTCACCCGTAGTGAGCACAAAAGTCCTACCTCGTAGTTCCATTCATCGAGCTGAATGGGAGCGAGTCAGTAAGAGTAGGCCCCACCACGGGATGGGTGGGATTGAGGGTGCACACCGACGGGTGTGCACTCAGCTATACCGGTATACGCTATGACAATGTGCATTATGAGCATGCATGGTGCATTCATTGTTTTGATTCATGAGAAAAAGGGATGAGAGCATAAAAGCATTGCATTGTGTGTTGCAATTGGTAAAAGTTAATTGATGAGAAGGGGAAATGCCAAGTTGAGGATTTTAGTCGTGGACTCATCCTGGAACGATTGTTGAGGCGTGAGTATGGTTTAGTTACGTTTCCGAGTTGTATGTGGTAAATGGGGATAGATACTGCTTCTTTTACTGGATGATTTCAATTAAGTATTGGTTATGTCAAAAGATGAAGTAGTTGCACTCTTATGTTTGGTTGTATATGAATTCAAACTGTTTCCTTTATTTACGGATGTCAATTAAAGAAACTTTTACTTGATGTCTTGTAGCATTTATATTCTAGTCGAGTTCATTATTTCCTATGCCTGATTGCGCTTTGCTGAGTCTTGGACTCACGCGTGTTTGTTTTCTTGTTTTAGGTACTTTGAAGCTGGCTCGTTGGGTTGGGAGTAGTAACACGCACACGGTTTTGGCCTCCAGCAATTCGTTTAACCGATTCATTCAGTCTTGTTGTATCTAATAGGATTGTAATGTGTTATGCGTCGTGGTGGAGTTTATTAAATTCTATTGGTTTTGTGTTTGGTTAACTAAGGACCTGCTAGAATATTATCCTACTGCAATTGTTTTCTGTCTGCTGAGTGGATGTCCTGTTTTTCTAGAAAGGTCATGCCGAAATTTTCTAAATTTCGGTGACTTGGTTTTAATCTGGTTTGGGGAGTTCCAAGGTTGGTTCAATCTTTTAGTAGAGGTATAAGGTTTAGGGTCTTTTGGTAGCATTCGCGGTGCAGTTGGCGCCGGGGTGTTTCATATACCCAAGATGACATTAAGTAGTGCCTAACCTCAATCTATGGTTATCAAGGTTCACATGTTCATAAACATCAAAGGAGATTCACGTGACAACAGGTATAACTACCAAACCACAATATAGCAATTTACATAAAGTAATCGTATGCATAAAACAATTTGATGCACAAAAGGAATATAAAATACTGGGATCAATGTGGTCAAAGGATGCTTGCCTTGCTTAATTGGCGAATACGACGAGGACGAGGATTGCGGTTGACGACGACGATGACGAAGCTAGAGACGTCGGGTTCTACTCGTCGAACAACGGAAATAAAGCAAAACAACTAACTTCAATAAGAGCGAAAGAAATGGATAGCAAGAACAAATAAACTCAGCACAAGAAACAAGGATTGCTCGTTATGAATTTATTAGTCTTATTTTACGAATTCAAGATGCGAAGATTGTTTGGATTGATCGAATTAATTACTGGTTGCAAGCTTTTATTGATTTACTATTCATGATATGAGTTTTGACCATCTTTAATACTTACAGGTTTTGCTCTATTAGGATTCAGAGACAAAGCACGGTAAATAAGAATGTTTTCTTAGATTACGGTAGATTATAACCTAAAGATCAATTCTAATCTGTTCTTTACATTATTCGGATTTAGATGAGCTGATTTGCGAGCTAACAATAGGCTTAATCGATCACATTATATTATGAATGATTAGCTATTTATCTTTTATTGATTTCGCTTAGCATTAGCTTTACGTTGGTTAGATCTTCTGATTTTTGGCTGCTGATAACATTTCCATGATATTGAGAAGGTTCTGGTGATACAAATAACTTATTTACGGATTCCTTCATTATTACCTAAAGTTCATTCACTCGCATTAAGGCCTAAAGTAATATGATTTCTTAGCGTTGTTCAGCTATTAGGATTAATATGCAAAACATGATGGATTATGGTTATTTCTTCACACCCAGATGATTCATACTTTGTATAACAATCCTAAGCTAATTCCATAAATTTTAGGCTTTGGCTGATACCTTATAATCATTGTTGAAAAGGCTTAAGTGGCATTGCTAAATTGACGTAATCGGAATCGGCAGGAATGCGAAACAAAAGGTTAACACTTAAGGGTTTTGTACTAACAATATTAATATGCAAACCTTAATGGAATAAGATTCTTTTGACAGATCATGGTAGTATGAACTTTGTACAGCGTTTCTAAACTGATTTTACTGATTTTAGTATTTGGATGAGTTATTTTATCTATCGTTGAAATAGACTAAATGACCATGTTGGTAATCTTAATTCGGCCACGATTCAAACTTAGTTTCTAACTACACTAAACATGATCTTTGATTCATTTTTCAGGCATTAGCAGAATACCATCTTGGGAATGTTCTAAAGTTGGTTTGGCATTATTTTAGCTTTAAATTGCAATAGGTAAACTATTTACTTATTGTTATCTTTAACGTTTCCCTTTATTAAAAGAATACCAATTAAATCTTATTTTAAATATATTTGCATACATGGATTTGTATTGTTTTCAAGAGACTAATACAAATTATTTCCTTATTCTATAAGCTTTTATGCTCTTGTTTCCATTAATGGTCATATGAAGTTTTACTAACGACCACAAAGCAAATAAACTAAATTGGGTTGAACATTTAAATATTTTTGTATATTCAAGTTTATTATGATCCCAGAGACACATAAAATTTATTTAATGATCTTAGCATTTATATTTTTCATACGCATAACAATGCTCATAATAGTGAGCTCACATCGCCTTAAATTTAAGTAATTGTTACGTAATATAAAGATTCAATATTTTGTGTACTTGAATTGATATTGATCTCATCATCATATTAATATTTATTGTATCATTTTATGCTTTACTGTGCATAACTTTTTATTAAAGATCATAATGAGATTATAACAAAGTTTAATTCAAATAAATTGTTCAAGCTTCAATAATTAAATATTTTGTATATTTGATCACATTCGATCCTAGCATCACATTAATATTGATTTCATCATTTCATTACCTATCATGCACAATCCTCATTAAAAACTATATTAGCACCATAATCAAAGCTTTATATAAATAATTATTCGACAGATCAGAAATTTAATATTTTTGCATATCTAGGATCTTCCTGGTTTTATATAATCATATAAATTTATTTCACTGGTCTCTAACTAAGAATGCACAAGCTATTAATGGTTAAAGGTATTTCGGTCAGGAATTTGGATGGAAAAATAAAGAAGGCGTTTTACCCAAGAGAAAACGACTTTTGGCTCAGCTCGTCTTCTACCTCAGGTGACTGAATCGCTGGCCCCAAGCGCAGAGACACAGAAGCAGGGCTTCGGCTAGGGCTTCGCGGCGAGGGTCTTCCGGCGACTTTCCGGCGAAGGCGGCGGCACCAGGAGCACCAGCACGGCACGGCAAGTCCGGGAGGGGAGTTGATTCGGCCGGAGGGCTTCCAGGGAGCTGCGCCCACGAGGAGGGGCGGCGGCAATGGTGGGAGCTCATCGGAGAAGAAGAACAGGAGCATTAGAGTTGGAATCGGTGGCACTGTGAGCATCAGGGAGTCACAAGGAGTCCATTTTCGAAGCTCACCTGAAGGGAGAAGGCCAGAGGAGCTCCGCCCACGGACGGCCTGAGCTGAGGAAGATGACCTTCGGTGGCGGCTAGATTCTGCATGGGAGATGATGAGTATTGTTGGGGGCTTTTAATCAGTGGAGCTTGGGGATGCTATGAGTTGAAGGAATTCGGGAATGAATCCTTATTTCATGCGGATTGGTTTCGGATTCGAGTTTGGGAGCTCACTGGAAATGGCGGAATTGGGATGAGACTCTTGCGCCTGGCTTGAGGAGAGGAAGGGAAGTGAGGGGGAATGAAGGAGGAGGTCCTGGCGGTGTGGTTTGTAGCCAGGGAATGCAGCGTGGGAGTGGGATTCGTGGCAGCAATCGCTGGTAGTGCGGCACTCAGCTTTGGTGACTTCGCTAGTGGAAGAAACGGTGTTGGAGGCGATGCATTCGGCAGAGGTGAGACCTGGGTCCATTGTCAGAGGCTGAGAATTCCTCCTTTGTGCCAACGGAACGGAGTAGCAACGATTGGCCCACATGGCAGTGAGTGATCAAAGGAAAACAGGGTGATTGGGGTCAATTTCTCCTTTTCTCTGATTTTATTAGTGGTCAACTAGAGGTAGAGAATGGTGAAGCTTTTCGACCGAGATCTTTGACTATATTTTGAGGTCTGGTAAAAGTTTTGAGATTAAAATGAGTTACCAAAAAATAATTAATATTCTAACAAGAGTGACTGCTCTAATTTCTGGTTTCAGATTTTGATTTTTGATTGAGATCAAATGAAGTCTACTATTTTTGAAACTTTGTTTTTCAAAAGGATTTGATTTCAGAATGCTTATGTAAAATTTCCATCTCCATTTGTGATTCCATTATTTTATGTGAATTCTGACAATACATTATTTGGGTTTAAAAGTTATCTTTTCGTTTTGTCCTTTCATTTCCTTATGCATAGAATTTCAATTGCTGGCTGAAATGATTTAGTTGAATGATCAGGGTTTTCATGGCAATTTTATAAATTCTTACTTTTATATTTTTACCTTTTCTCCTTTTCCATTCTTTAATTCTCTTCATTTGGTTTTTCATGCAATGCAAACTCCAAAGGAAATCCAAATAAAATTCAATAATGCCAAGAAAACTCGTAACAATAATATTCAAATTTAAATTATTCATTTTCACTTTATTGAGTTTTCAGGATGTTACAACTTACATCACGGCGGGCTCTATGGTACACTCGCCTCCCTATCAAATTTTGTGCATTTTGGTTCATGGAATCAAAAGTTATGGCGTTCAATCTCAAATCTTGTTTCGCTTTCGTTCTCCTTTGTTTTTGTGAATTTGATCATGAATCTTTTTCTGTAGACTCATCTTGATGTCCCCTACATGGTGCTCACCCTAACCCACGGTTTTAACCTCGTGATTTTATGCAGAATTGTTTTCTCCGATCGGACTACGTTGCGGACAGCAGAAAACTTCATCGCTCGTTCCCCGTTGATCCAAAAGGTAAAATTCAGATCTATTCACGTCATATTGTGCCAAATGATCCCAGATAGCTCTCTGTAAAATTTAGTTAGGTTTCATCTATTATTTTAATAGTTATGTTCCTACCATTGTACCGATGGTCGTCACCTTGTAATCTCATATGTGTTATGTTAACGCTTCACCTTCATCATTAACGTTTCGCCGTTAACGTTCCGCCGTTAACGTTTTGCCGTTAATGTTCCGTCGTTAACGTTTCGCTGTTAACGTTTCGTCGTTAACGTCCCGCCGTTAACGCTTTGCTCTCATCACATGTGTGCATGCAAGTAAAGGTCCTAGTGCGATGTCATCATCTTTTCTATCGCCTTGATGTGATCTAGCTCTATCACATTGAGTTTAGCCCGTCTTCTTATCATCGCCGTCTTGTTATCATCGAGCCTTTTCATCGATGTATGACTGAATCCCTTATCGAATCACAGTAGATGTTGACCCCACTTGTCCTTGTCTTATCTTTGAAAATCTAATCTGCCATTGATTGGGAAATCATTCATGGACTTGGTTGATACACCATTGGCCATATGTCATATCCTTGTACCCATATCTAAACTATCAGTCTATATTTCTTTTGTTTGACTGTGTATCTACTTAGTCAATACTGTGCCTGAGTCTAGTTCATCGTGAACTAAATCATTCTCGTGGACCCGATCTATAGATCGAGAGCCCATATGTCAATATCTGTCCAATTGAGTTAATTAATCTCGAAGGATATTCCCTAGAATATAATCCGTTCTTCCCTAATTATCAGTCGTAACCTTCTCGATAAATCTTCTGAAAGCCTGTTCTCTTTCATCCGATCTTCGATCAAATCCAAGTTCCTAAATTCAATCCCTTCCGTTCAGTACCAATCTAATATTAAATTGGAGTTTATTTGAATTGCTTTTGAGTTTTGTTGTATTTGAGCTTCTTTGTTGTTAGACGTGTCGCCCAGAAGTTACCCGAAGTAGCTGAAGGACAAGGAAGTCGAAGCATCTGATTGAAGAGCCAAAGGTTGAGGAAACCGAAGATCAATTAAAAAGAGTAAAGAGCAGTTTATAGCAAGTGCTAGGCAAGTCATGCTTTGACCATTTTGCTCCTAAGTTTTGAAAATGTATTTTGTTTCAAACTATGCATGCTAATTTAATTAAAAATAGATTTAATTAATTTGGGTGAATTAGTTAATCAACCTACTTGTTATTGCCCCCTTTCACTAATATTTGTATGCCATGATTCATTGTTGCCCTAAGTTGATAATATTAGTTGGATGTAATGATATGCCAACACGGGAGGCTAGCCCGTGAATAGTTGCGTAGCTTTGCATATACCGTGAATAACCTTTTCAAATACAAAAGCAATATTGACTAAAGGAATATGCAATGTATTTTGAAATGGTGTGATGTGTTGCCACACGATGATGTTGATATGTGGAGGCTTGTGTGGTTCCATATGGATGTTGAGTTGTTGTTGGCATGTGTTGCACAATAATCAACTTGGGGTGGGAAATGATTTAGACTGAGGCAAGTAGACCGAGGCTTTGTGCCAAGTGGGCCTTCGTGGCATTTGGGGGGTTTTGAGTGTTGTGAGGGCTGTGTGCCAATTTTGAGAGAAGGATGTCTTGTCTTGGTCAGTTAAGGACTTCACCTTGCAAGCCTTTAACCTGAGTCTCTCGTACAACCACATGTCTGGTATGGGACATACCTAGTTTAGTAACATTCTGATATCTCACCTTTGATACCTCAGGTGGCGATTACACGGGGTAATCAGACGGGGAGCGCGTGCTGTGCTATGACTTAGTACCCTATCCAACGGTGTTCGTCGGTCCTATACTTCGGCTCTGAGTGAGGGAGGTGATAGTGAAGGCAACCCGGAGAGGTTCCTAGGTTGAGCTACCAGTCTCTGAAAGGCTTTGTTACGGTCAATTACCTGTGTGGTGAGCGACTGTATCTTGTGGATAAAGTGTACAACCTCTGCAGAGTATAAAAACTGTTCGAATAGCCGAGTCCATGGAACTGGACAACGCTCGGGGATTACACTCAAGGGGTAGAGTTTTGAAAATAAAATGGGGTGGAAGGCTGTGTGCTAGTGTTAATGGTGAAATTTGATTAAGGACTGTGTGTCCAAAATTATGTGGAAAATAATTTGAGAAACTTATTATATTTATATGGTTTTGACGCTTTCTATCTAGATAAATAATAATTCAAAAATGTTGATGCAAATGCAAAATAGCCAACTGAGCCATTCCTTTGTAACAAGCCATGCATGTAGTAATAGAACCGCATTCTGTGCATGACTTGTTGAGTACGGTATGTACTCACCCTTGCGGACAAAATTTACCAGAGGAGGAGACTACGCCTGCGTATGAGGAGGAGTTCGTCGAGGAGCCAGAGAACTAGAGAGCAAGCCTATGTCAAGGCGCCTGTGGCGAAGATGGATCACCATGACGTTTAATTTCCATTGTTGAATTATTTACTTTGATTATTGTAAGCCCTGCGTGGCAAACTATTGTAAGGGACCATAAGGTCGTACAACTCGTTTATATACATGATTGATGTACTTTATTAATATTCCGCTGAGTATGATTGTGGTACTATACCCTGTTTAGCCTGTGAGCACTAACGCGATCCTGGACTAGTGCAGAATACACAGAGTGTCCGGATTTGCTAATTCGGGGCACTACATTTTTCCCCATTTCACTCATTATTTCGACGACTTGAAAAATAAAACACCGCCGAAAAAAAAAGAAAATTTTCCTACGAAAAAACGACACGCGCGGCATGTTGCGCCGTGAAAAATTTTGTGTTCTTTCAGCCGTTTCACTCATTATTTTGACGATTTTAAAAATTAAACGCCGCCAAAAAAAAGAAATTTTTTCTACGAAAAAATGACACGCGTGGCGTGTTACGCCGCGAAAAAGTTTCTAGTTTGATTCAATAACTACTTCCATTTGGAGGATCAAACTGGTAACTGAAGGTGATGAATAGATGCTAATTAAAATTTTCCTCTCAAAAACACTAAAATTATGGAGAAAACACTAGGTTTAAGAACACCAAAAAAAAAGATGAATAGAGTAAGAATTTCAGCAACTCGGATGCGAAGAAATATCAAGCTTGAGTGTCAAAAAACATTAATAACACTATATCTACTCATTCAAAATTGATGAAATTTGAAACATAGCAAGATAAAGCCCTTAAGGTTATGATTCCAAAGGGAATTTCAAAACAAAGCCTAAATAAAAAATCTATCTAACTCAACATGCATGCCGCAAAAAATAGAAATTTTATAAACTTGATCATGAAGAAACTACAATAACTCAAGTTTTACCAATCCAAACTTAATGAAACTTGAACCATGACTAAGAAATAGCCTGTCGCTTTAACATTTATGAGTACTAATGGTAACGTTCTGCGTTGATTTTCCTGTCATCACTTCAGCAGTAGGTGGGCACACAGGATGGTGTGGCTGGGCTACCCACAGTTCATCATTGCGTTCGACCACCTTACCGAAAACCACGTATGCTGAACGCCGTACACAGAGGCAAAGGTGCAGCTACGTGAGACGGGTGGGCTGTCCACCCTTTGCACACAAGATGCAGCGTACTAGCGCATATGTCGGTTCCTCCTGTTCGACATCCAGGTCAAGGGCTACGTTGTCCATCAAGTGATGAGGCAGTTCGGTCTACGACAGGAGTTTCCAGTCCAGGTCGGCCGTGTGGTCCCATACGGCGCCCACACATAAGTTCCCTGCATCGATGTTCTATAATTATTATTGTGTAATGCCATCTAATAATGTAATATTTATTTCTTATCTACAGTCAGACTAGGAAGGGCGTGCATGGGGCCACCCCTATCACATACGTATAGCGCCATGGGTCGAGAAGTGGGGAGGAGCCCTAGATGACGTCCATGCTGAGGATGCAGTGTACGACCTGCAGACGTATCACGGCTACTGGCAGTGGTACACTTCCCGTGCCAGTCTACGTTTGGTATGTGTCGACCCCAATTCTCCTAGACACGTTCCCAGGGTGAGGGGCACGTATCCCGCCCATACGGACTCGGCTCTACACAGTGCGGTATGTTGCGTCTTATCTACGATCTCATGTACACTAAGTTGGTAACCGTGCTAACTAATTCGTAATTTATTTTTCAAACTAATGTGTTGGGCGATTACGAGGAGTCGAGGAGCTTCCTTTCTCGTCGACTAGAGGGTTTGACGTGACCGAGAGGTCACCTCTTTCTTTGCAAGGTTTGGGAGAGCTCGAGGCGCGTCCTCGAGTTGGCGGGATGCCACCACCTCCCGACAGACTCACTGGCGTGCCGCTTAGAGGAGGTAGGGGTGTTCTTGGTACATCTTCTAATGCTACAACCTCCGTGCCACCGTCACGCCTGTGGCTAGAGAGGCGAGCTACTAGACACGCCGGGTCTAGTCGCTCACGCCAGAGGTGAGTACTTAATCGCACTTTCTATGTTTTACAATTATTTTTTTGGATGCTCTCAACAATTCTTCATTTGTAACAGGCTCACAGATACGGTGGTTCCCGTTTACATCTTCACTTGCACCTAACGACTATGAGGGGTAGCCTGATGATCCAGCTTACGTGGATTATGACCTCGACAACGGTGGTGTATCGAGGTACTTTGTTGATGTGGATGAGCCTAGACCATCGCAGTTGCAGGGAGCACCACCACCGACGCAGCCTTCTCAGCCGGAGTACGCTACACCTCCAGCTAGACCACAGAGGGCCTACCGCGCGTCGACGTAGTTGACGTACTCGCGGGGGCAGATTCGCAGGAGGCCTACCCAAACGTGAGGAGCCACCCTGAAACGGGACCGACAATAGTTTCTTATGTTTTGGATTGTTCGTACTTTTTTCTTATACATTTAGTTAATCCATTTCAGATATGTTGGATGAACTATTGTATTTCGTTACGGAATACTATTATTTAAAATATTTCGTACTAATGTGTTAAAAATAGTTAAAATATTCTATATGGTGTAGTCACAAACTTACAAAGAACACTGGATCGCAATCGTGTAAATTGCATGGTCACTTAGTATTTTTTGGCAGCCTGTAAAATAACATGTTTAAATGACAAATTATGGAGGAATAGCTCAAAAACGCCCTTTGATATATGTACTACCATAATCTGCAAAAAGATCCTATTTAAAATTGCATTGCATCTGGATCCTGCCAATGCAAACACCCTAAACGATAACTAGATGCGCAGATTCTAAAATTTTTAAGCCTTTTTGGCTGTTCACCAAATACCTGCTGTCGGCGTACTTTACGCTGGGGTACCCTCCCCACCGAGGCCAGGAGGGGACACAAGTACCGAAGCGTGGCGGCCTGGCGAGCAAGCGGGCGACCAGGCCCCGACGCTAGGAGATTGGGCCACGCGCTCGGCCTGGCGAGCAGGTGGGTGATTAGGCCCCGACGCTGGGCGACCGGGCCACGTGGTCGGCCAGGCAATCAGGCCCCGACGCCGAGTGACCGGGCCACGTGGTGGCCTAGCGAGCAGGCGGGCGACCAGGCCCCGATGCCAGGCGATCGGGCCAAGCGCTCAGCCTGGCAAGCAAGTGGGCGATCAGGCCTCGACGCCACACCATGTCAGAACCATTGAATGCGCGTGAAACGATAGCCTATCCCTCTGATGTCCACTACCTAACCCGTCATGGACAAGTCGCCTCCCGAGTAGACCGGGCGAAGTCAGGCGGTGACACAAGGAATGAGGCCAAAGGATGAGGCCATGGCGATCGGTGTAATAAATGAAGTGTAATCAGTATGATGTCATCCTGCCACTTGCCCGAGCCAGCCTGGCCTATATAAGGGAGCTCCGGTGCAAGGCACAGGGGGGATGGATGAGAAAAGAAAGAGATAGCAAGAACAAGAAGAAAAAGCACCCGGTGTAGCCCACTAAAAAGACATCAATTGGAACAAAAGTAGGACGTAGGGTTGTTACCCGCATCGAGGGCCCGAACCTGGGTAAAATTGGCATGTTCTTGAATTTCCCTTCATGTGGATCCCTCGGGAGAGCCTATAGGCAGTCCAATTGCGAAGACCCCCTCTACCGAACCTCGAACTCCATCCAGGGAGATACTTGCCGGCGAAATACGCCGACAGGGGCGCGCCAGGTAGGGGGAGAGCGGTTGGCTCACCCTTTCGTCTCTCCAGTGGATTCTGGTCATCCTTCTGGGAGAACCCTGCTTCTGGTAATGGCGGCTTTGTGTTCTTAGCGAGAAGAGCCGGTGGAGGTTAGCAGCGCCCACAATGCGTCCCGACACTCCCGCCGAGCGGGGGACCGTTTCACGCCGTCCCTGGAGGGGGCGGTGGTGTCCCCCCGGTGGTGGCAAAGCTGTCAGTTCGGCGGCGCCTAACCATGGATGAGGCCACTCCAGCCTAAAATTTGCACGCCGTCCGTCTCCTCTTGGACTACCCTCCGGTAGAACTTGTGGGAGACACCCCGGCCACGCCGTGGCTGCGGGACATCGCTTGTCTCATAGACTCGACACAGCTCCGTGTGGGGGCATCTGATCGGCTGGGTACCGTTGGTACTCCGCGGTCAGGGGTGCTTGCGGACCGCACCCAAGCTTCCAGCCACCCAAGCGGGAAGCGCTCTAGCCAGGAGGGCTAGAGCAAAGGAAAGGGCATACATGGCACAGACCCCGTCTGCGCGGGGGGCCATGCAGACCTAAGGACCCATTTGGAGAAGTGTTGTTGGTAGCGCGGCATGACTTGCGCGATCTGCTGCAACGTCGTCGCGCACAGGGGCAAGGCCGTGATAGGAGGATGGCTCCTGGTGACTATAGCTCCTACCACGACTCCTATCCTCAGGATGGGGAGGAGGCCCTCTCCTCCGAATCCTTAGGGAGCCAAGGTTCGCACTCCTTGGCACGGTCTGCAGACCGGGGTTCAGGTGGACGACGTGGCTCCCCCTACAGCGTTGGGTGCCAAGCATTCTCCTGTCGATTGCGCCACATTGTGTGGCCGGAGAGGTTTCGCCCGACATCCATCGAGAAGTATGAAGGCTCCACCAACCTGGAGGAGTTCCTACAGATATACACGACAGTGGTGTGGGCCGCAGGCGGGTCCGAAAAGGCCATGGACAATTATTTTCCGACGGCCTTGACGGGATCCGCCTGCTCTTGCCTGTTGAACCTCCCGCGAGGGTCGGTGCACTCATGGGAGGAGCTATGTGACCTTTTCGTCACCAACTTCCAGGGCTCATACACACAGCCGGCCGTGGAGGATGATCTCCATGCCCTCAAGCAGGAGAAAGGGGAGTCGTTGGTGACTTCATCTGACGGTTCAGTCACTGTCGCAACACGATCCCCAGGATCTCCGGACAGTCAGTCGTTATCGCCTTTCGGAGAGGCGTCCGAGACCACAAGATGCGGGAGAAGATGGCCACCCGCAACATCACAACCACCTTCGAGCTGTTCTCCCTGGTGCACAAGTGCGTGCGGGCGGTGGAAGCTCGGGGGCAGGTGTCCAGTCCAGCTGGCAGTCACGGCGGACATGAGGCTGGGACCTCGAAGGGTCTTGACTCCACGAGCAAGAAGAAGCTGAAGCGCAGAGCGGCTGAGTATAGGCAGGTCCTAATCGCTGAGCATGAGCGTAGGGACACCAAGTCGCGGTGGCACGACCGCTGTGACCAGCGAGATGATCGCCACAGTCGGAGAGACGACTACCGCGAGGAGAAGGAGGGCAGGCCCTACTGCCCGATCCATAGATCCAATGCGCACGACCTGGCCGATTGCCAGGTTGTGTGCAAGATGGTGGAGTAGTGGCTCAAGAAGCACTGTCCCCACGACGATGACCAGGATGAAGACCCCGTTCCGTTGTCTTTCCAGCGGGCGGAGCACATAGTGGCCTACATACACGGTGGCTCGGCCACCTATCCCTCCAACACGAAGTATAAGCAGTTGATGAGGGAGGTCTGCGTCGCTGTGCCAAGCTCAGGGGTGGGTAGGTCGCTGAAGTGGTCGGAGGAGCTGATCACCTTCAGTCGGCCTGACCACCCTGAAAGCACTGCCAGCCTGGGTCACCTTCCGATCGTCGTTTTGCCCATGGTCTGGAACGTGAAGCTGGGGCGGGTGCTGGTGGACGGAGGAAGCTCCATTAACCTCCTGTCCTCTAAGGTATTTCGGGCGCTCCAGATACTGCAGCAGGAGTTGAGCCCGGCTTTGCCTTCCTACAGAGTCACCCCGAGGGCCGGCTCGATGCCCATGGGTCAGGTATGCCTCCCCGTCACCTTCGGGGATGAGAGCAACTACCGTAGGGAGGTGGTGGACTTTGAAGTCGCCGACTTCGACCTTCCGTACAACGCCTTGCTTGGCCAACCGGCATTGGCCAAGTTCATGGCGGCGACCCACCATGCGTATATGGTGGTGAAGATGCTGGGGCCCGGTGGCCCCATAGTCATTAAGGTGGACAGGCTAGAAGCCCTATGCTACCACAAGCACACATTGGACCTGGCTGGTGCCACCTGTGCAAGGCAAGCCGATGCTGCCTACTCGGAAGCCCCTCCGGCGAAGACCCGTGCCTTGCCTGGTTCGCCCGGTAAGGTTAAGGTGGTCTCTCTGAGCGAGGATGAGCCCGAGAAGACCATCAAGGTGGGCGCTACCTTGGCACCGAATAGGAAGGCGTGCTCGTCACCTTCCTCCAGTCTAACTCCGACGTGTTTGCATGGCAATCGTTTGACATGACTTGAGTCCCTAGGGAAGTGATCGAGCACCGATAGGAGTTCGCTCGGTCCGGCAAAAGGTCCAGGTAGGCACCAGAGCGGCAACATGCCATTCGTGGTGAGGTAGAGAAGCTGCTGCATGCGGGGATCATCAGGGAAGTCTCTCACCCCGAGTGGCTTGCCAACCCTGTGCTTGTTAAGAAGTCCAACGGGAAGTGGTGGATGTGCGTCGACTTCACTGACCTCAACAAGGCCTGCCTGAAGGATCCATACCCTTTGCCGCGCATTGATCTCATCATCGATTCTACTGCGAGCTGCTGTACTTTCTGGACGCGTACTCTGGGTACCACCAGATTAGCATGGCAGTGGAAGATGAAGAAAAGACCGCTTTTGTAACCCCGATGGGGGTTTATTGTTATATCAGAATGGTATTTGGGTTAAAAAATGCTGACTCTACTTATCAACGTGCCATGCATGCTTCTTTCTGTTCGCAGATAGGGCGAAATTTCGAGGTGTACATTGACGACCTGGTGGTGAAAGTCAAGAAGGGCGAAGGACTGATCGAAGACCTAGAAGAAACCTTTGCCAACCTCCGGAAGAATCACCTGAAGCTCAACCCTGAGAAGTGTGTGTTCGGCGTGCCCTCTGGGAAGCTGCTAGGGTTCCTTGTGTCCAGTCGGGGCATTGAGGCCAATCCCGACAAAGTAGCGGCCATCGAGCACATGAAGCTACCGGTTCGGCTCAAGCAAGTGCAGTGTCTCGCTGGCCGTCTGGCATCCCTCGGGCAGCTTATCGCTCGCTTGGGGAAAAGGAGTCTACCCCTATTCAAGCTGCTAAAGAAGACCAACCACTTCGAATGGACTCTGGAGGCCCAACAAGCATTTGAAGACCTAAAGAAGTACCTCTCCTCCCCGCCGGTGCTAGTCGCCCCCGTGCATGGCGAGCCATTGCTCTTGTACATCGCAGCCACACCTGTGGTGGTGAGAGCAGTATTAGTGGTAGAGAGGGAAGGCATCTAGAAGCCGGTCTACTACGTCAGCAAGGTGCTACATGAGGCGGAGACTAGGTACCCACAAGCGCAGAAGATGTTGTACGCCGTCCTAGTGGTATCCAGAAAGCTACGGCACTACTTTCAGGGCAGGAAATTACGGTGGTCACTGCCTATCCCTTGAGTGAGATCCTCCACATTCGGGAAGCTGAGGGTCGTGTCGCCAAATGGTCGGTAGAGCTGGGGGAGTTCTGCCTCAAGTTCACCCCCCGCACCGCTATCAAGAGTCAAAAACTGGTAGAGTTCGTCGCCGAGTGTACTCCCGGCACTCCCGAAGCTGAAGAAATACCCGTGCCCTCTCCCTGGACTTTGTTCTTCAACGTCTCATTCAGGCTTGAGGGCGTGGGGGCTGGGGCCGTCCTGGTCTCCCCGACCGGCGACACCCGCTAGTACGTGGTCATCCTAGACTTCAAGGCCACCAACAACATAGCCAAGTACGAGGGTTTACTGGAAGGGCTGCGTGCCTCCTCCGAGTTAGGCGTCCGGTGTCTCCAAGTTAAACGCGACTCCTGCTGATCATCAACCAGGAACGAAAGGAACTTCAGTGTTCTGACCCTGCGATGGTGGCATACTTGGCGGAGGTCAGGAAGATGGAGTGCTGCTTCGAAGGGCTGGGGTATATCCATATCCCTTAGCCCGACAATTACATGGCAGACGGGCTTTCGCAGCTCGCGTCGTCAAGAACCACTGTCTCGATTGGGGTCTTTGAAGAAAGGCTTACGCGACCATCCGTCGTAGCCCCCGTTTATGGTGGGGATGATGGAGCGCCTATCGCAGCCTCCAACTCAGGGAGGAAAGATGGTACGCCTATCTCAGCCTCCAATTCAGGGAGGGAATATGGTGTAGCTGTCTCAGCCTCCAACTCAGAGAGGGAAGGCGACGCGGCTGTCCCAGCCTTCAGTTCAGGGACGGGAGGCGGCGCGCCAGCCTCAGCCCCCGATTCAGGGAGGGAGGACGGTGGCACTGCCAAGGCGTTGCCGATGGAAAAGCTTGGCCAGGCTGAGTACCCAGACGATCACCACGTGATCGCCACACTTGGCCGGGAAGGTCGGTGGATGGATCCGATCCTAGCCTTCCTGCGCGACCAAGTGATCCCCGACGATGATGCGTCAGCCGAGAAAATTGCACGTAAGGCCAAGTGCTATACTCTAGTAGGTGGGGACCTACATCGCCGGAGTAGAAACGGAGTTCTTCTGAAGTGCATCACTTGGGAGGAGGGGAGCAACCTACTCTCTGATATCCATGGAGGCATGTGCGGGAGCCATATGTCCGGTCGGACACTGGTTGATAAAGCATTCCGCCAAGGATTCTATTGGCCTACTGCCCTCCAGGATGCTTGCGAGCTGGTGAGGAGATGCGAGGCGTGCTAGTTCCATGCCAAGCAAATCCACCGACTAGCCCAAGCGCTACAAACCATCCCGCTCTCTTGACCGTTCGCGGTCTGGGGGCTGGACATCCTGGGCCCATTCCCGCGGGCCATAGGGGGCTTCACCCATCTGTTCTTCGTCGTCGACAAGTTCACCAAGTGGGTTGAAGCCGATGCAGTGCGTGCCATCATGGCCTCCGCTACTATCAGGTTCATGCACGGGATCTTTACCCGCTTTGGAGTTGCCAACCGCATCATCACCGACAACGGCACCCAATTTACCAGCGCGGCATTCCTGGAGTTTTGTGAAGAGATGGGCATCAAGGTATGTTTCGCCCTGGTGACCCACCCGAGGAGCAATGGCCATGCAGAGCGTGCCAATGCGCTGGTATTGAGGAGCCTCAAGACTAGAGCGTTTGACCGACTCCACAGGCGAGGAGCGCGGTGGACAGACGAGCTTCCGACGGTGCTATGGTCGCTTCGAACCACACCCAGCTGGGCGACTGGAGAAACACCTTTCTTCCTGGTCTATTGGGCGGAAACTTTTCTTCCGTTCGAATTGTCACTAGGCTCCCCGCGCGTTTTGGTGTTCAACGAAGAAGACCAGGAAGACCGGCGCCAAGACGACGTCAGTTTCCTGGCGGAAGTACGGGATTGGGTGGCACTGCGTGCTACTCGGTATCAATAGAGCCTTAGGTGGTACCACGCCATCCGGGTCCATAAGAGAACACTGGCAGTGGTGACCTCGTCTTGCATAAAATTCAGGCGCAGGCCAGTCGCAACAAGCTGTCTCTCCTGTGGGAGGGCCCCTTTAAGGTGGTCTCAGTCCTCGACCCGAGGTGGTCCGGTTGGCCACTGAGGATGGCCAAGAGCTGGCGAACTCCCAGAACTTAGAAGTACTGCGGAAGTTCTACCCCTGAGAACTGTAAGTATCCAGTAGTTTGCTCCGATCAGCTAAAGGATGGGCTCTCCCTCCAGTAGCTGATCGGCGATGGCTGATAATCAACTAAGTTGTTTGGCTTGAAGGCTTTCAGTCTATCTTTCTCGTCTTTCCTATTTATGCCCTGGTGGGTCGTGTTTCGCGTGGTTGTCATGGGTACCGGTGGCTTGGCAGTTCCTTGTCGATAAGCGGTAACACCCAGCACTTGCGTCGGAAGGGACGGGCGACTAGGGGGTGAGTTCGGCATGATGTTCAATGCGGCTAGCACACCCCGAGTTGTCACCGCGAGCACCGCTGGCCCAAAACCACTCCTAGGGACCTATTGCCTTGTCGCGCAGCGCCGTGGTCAAGTTCTGAGAAATCACAAGAATATAAGTTCCAAAGGGCGATGAAACAGTGACAACCTTATGCGGGGACGTATGCTCTTTTGATCTATTCCCTGTGTATCTTGCGTAACTTCTGCTTGTGTTTGTAGCGGCTGCGTGCGATTTCAGGGAAAGTGCCGAAGCATTGACCTGATTTGAGCCCCCGAACCTGCGTTATGGCAAGACTGGGGGCTGGTCACTCGGTGGTTGAGTCATGCAAACGCGAGCGAACACACGTACACAAGTAAGCATTCAGGTAAAGGCAAAAGATGGTAATCTCATTAAGTTGCCCAAAAATGTATGTACAAGTGTTATAGAAAAAAGGAAAACAAAAGAGAAAGGGAAAAAACAAGAGTGTCTGCCCTGGCCATCAATCGTCATCGGTGACCTGGATGTGCTCGGTGTCATCCCCCGCTTCCTCCTCCGCCGTCGCAGCGACAAGGGTCGGGTCTTCCACCTTCATCAGCCCGGCCACGTACTTGAGGCTTCGTGCATGCGCGCTTGTGCCTAGGCTTCGTCGCCCTCAATCCCAACCACGGTGGACATGGGGTCGAAGGAACGTCGCGGCTGACGCAGCAGGCCAGCACGTACCCTGTAGTGGCGGCTGCGACTTCC
This sequence comes from Guadua angustifolia, assembly GCA_036346375.1. Lineage (NCBI taxonomy): Eukaryota > Viridiplantae > Streptophyta > Magnoliopsida > Poales > Poaceae > Guadua > Guadua angustifolia. The sequence goes on along the minus strand of JAYEVE010000445.1, from coordinate 27,504 downwards.
CGCCCTTCTTGGGCGGAGCGAGCGGACAAAGCGACAGGCAGGCCGGCGAGAGCCTCGGTGACCCAGGTGACGCAATGGGCGTACTGCATCGTCGAGGGCTCCAGCGGCTCGTTCAGACTCACCCCCAGGGGCCGCAGACTCCTGACCATACGATGATAGGCAGGGCGGAGAATGACGGTGAAGTTGTGCAGGGTGAGGTGCAGTTCATCTTCGGTTCGCCTCTGTGCCACTTTAGCATCCTGCGCCCGAGCAAGCAAGGCTGCCCCACGCGCCCTCTCTTGCACCAGCAGGGCAGCCCCCCTCTCCTTCTCCTGCACCAGCTCCTCACGCAGAGATGCCATCTGTTGAGTCACCTGCATCTCTTGTTAGGTGGCCGCCATGAGGAGGGCGCCCGATGACGCATGCACTCTGCCAAGCTCAGCGAGCAGTGCTACCAGCCGGGAGACGAAGGCGGAGATGGCACTCTGAGTAGATGGCGCTCGAACCACTTCAAGGGCGCTGGGTGGCTCAAGAGCGACGCCCCCCGTTGCCTCGACAGACAGGGCGGGCACCGGACTTTCCGAAACGCCATGCGGTGCTGAAGGAACGAGTTGGCCTAGAGGGGGGGTGAATAGGCAACTTTTACAATTTTCACTTTAAATCACAGATTTAACTTATTTACCTAAACTACAGCGGAACTAACACAAAGAAACAATCAATACAACAAGAATAAATAAAGCAAAGATAGAAAATGAAATAAAAGACAAAGAGACAAGAGAGTTATCCCGAGGTTCAGAGCACTCCTCCTAATCCTCGTTGAAGCACTTCTCTCAAGTATTGCTTCTCCCACGCCTAGTCGCAGAGCTTGGGATCACACTCGGGTAGCTCTTTCACCACTCCAAAGGAGGTGAGCTCCAAACCATTCACAACAAGAGACGCCTTCCACAATCGCCTTTTGGACAGTCTAACTCTTCACTTCCTCCAAGTCGCCTAGGATCGAAATGATCCAAGAGTAATAAACTTCTCACAAGTTCTCGCTCTTGGTTTACACTCAAAAACACACACCTAGACACACTTGGAGCTCAATCACTTAGAAGAAAGATGATTTTTGAATCTCAGGTGAAAACCGACTCCTTTCTGAGAAATGAGAGTTTTTGAATGCTAAAATGTGAAGGAGTTCATAAAAATTCTATGGTAGATAGCACAGCCAATGTTTATATACTCAATTTTGAGAGATATAGCCGTTGTACCTACCATAGTGACCGTTGTAACGGTCGATATAAAATTGAGATAAAACACGCTACAATGACCAAAAATCATTTTTAGCGATATCGATCATGTGTATCACGGACCGAATCGCAAGTTCAGTTCAGGATGTCAGGTGTATATGGCGGATCAAAAATCGGTCCGTCACAAACATGGCCTCGATGGGGATAAAACCTTATGATCAAGGGCTAAGGATGATTTTTGAGTAAAGACTTTAGACATAAGATTTTTTTTTTTTTGAAATATATTTTTGGTCTAAAAGCTTTTGAAATGATATTTAAACACCGAGATAATATAATTTTGAAATAAATATAGCAATTTTAAAAGAATGCATCTCGATAGTGGAATAGCAAAGGCTTATAGAGACATTTATGCCTGACCTAAAGTTAGGTCCGCTATAGATGGGCAATAGATGAGTTTCGAATACTTCTCCAAGGTAGTGTATGCCGGACCTAACTTTAGGTCCGTCATAGATGTAAGATTCTGAAACTTTGTCTTTGCTAAGACCACATGTATGCCGGACCTAACTTTAGGTCCGTCATAGATGGGATAGAGAGAATACGCTGAAACTTATTACAAGTTTTGCAACAGACTTAAGTTATGAAATCATACAATTTGTTCTGTTGAAATGCAAGGTATTTTTGTCAAAATATTAAAGTACTAATTTTGGTTCAAGGTTTAAATTGAAGTAAAGAGTTTTAACTCCAAGCTGCCTAGAGTAATGTTTTCCTAATAAACCATGATACCAACTTGTGCCAAGTCCCTCTTGATAGTACAGCTGAACAGAAAAAATAACTTGTTTGACTTGAATCAACTCCCAAGTCAGAAACTAAAAGATTAATATACCTTAATCTTGTTGATCCAGTATGTTCCGTTCATGATTTCACTATGAGAGTATTATCTAACTTGGTCATCAACACCAAAACAAATAAACAATATATAAAAGCAAGATTGAGGGGGCCTAGATGCTATCAATCTCCCCCTTTTTGGTGATTGATGACAACATACCTTTTAAGTTGATAATACCTCGCTTATTCTCAAAAACAGATTAGCTTGACATAGTGTACACAGTTAAATACATATGAGAATGCTCCCCCTTAATAGATGCATATTTTGAATATGTAAAGTATATGATCTTTAGGACTATATTAGATCCTTAAAGAGTTCATTATCTAGAAATTTCATAAATAGCATTCATCGATCATATAAAGATAAAACACCAAATCATCGAGTAACAAAACAACACAAAGACACAAAACATTCAAAGCATAATACATATGCTTAATGACACACTTCTCAGATCTAGGCTTCTACTTCACACTAACTTCTCCCCCTTTGGCATCAATTACCAAAAAGAAGGATCCTCTATGCGCCTTGAAAAGGTTCCCATGAATTTGACAGAGGAGACATTGCTTTCACTTCTTCTTCTTTTTCTCGGGTCATAGGATCTGTTGATTTGATGCTTGGGCCATTTCTTGATCATGCCACCGATAATTTGGATCTCCGTGTTGAAGGACCAAGTGATGAAAATCATGATGAAGCTGGTCCAAGGAATCACTCACATGACCCATCATCATAGATAGGTCTAGCAGTCCATATGATGTTGGTCACCGATTGTCCAAAGTCATAAAAATTAGTGCCAGATCTTCCGAAAATATTCTAAGTCTTGATCGAGTCCAAATAGCTTGCTTTCTACTGATGTACGAGCAGCAGCAACGTGATTGAACAGGTGCTTGTGATTAGTGTCCATTTTTAGATTCATGTCATATAATCTGCCCCTCGATCAAGTTCTCGATTTGTGCCAAGTCGAGTGACCCAATTCTTTATATCTCCAAATCTAGCAAGTGATATCATTTCTGAATTTTAATCGCTTCTTCATTCTGCTTTTCTCATGAGCTCTTGAGCTTGTTCATGATACTGTTGAAGTGCTTTCATCTGCTCTTCATGCCTCTGAGCTGCTAGTTGTTGATCATTCAGATATGCAGTTTGACAATTCCTTTGATCCGCATAATATTGTTGCTCAAAGGATGTAAACCATGAAGGTTGAGAACCAACAGTATTCCCTGGTGCTGGATTAGATTCTTGCTGCATTTGCTCATGACATGAGTTGACAGACTGATGTGGATAGTCAAACAAACTTTCCCAGCCAGGAAAGGTGTTTCTGACATCATGGTCTTGGTGAGCTCCTTGAGGATAGAAGGCTTCAAATTTTTGTGGCATTCCAGATCCTCCAGCTTCAAAATCATGTGCACCAGCCCCAAAACTCTGATCTTGCAAAACCGAGTCTGCCGCTAGTTCTTGTAGATGATGAACTTGCTGTTCTGCACTCATAGATTGAACAACTGGGTCTGACATGAAGTTAGCACCACTATCAGCCATGTGATCCTTATTTCCCCATTGGCTTTTGCTGACAGGTTGATCGCTAGGTTCTCTCCCATTTTTGCTCATGTGAACATTGTGAGCACTAGACTCCTCTTTATTTCCAACTTGGTTCCTGCTTGAACCTTGCTGACCATGGGCAGATTGTTCTTGCCTATAACCTTGGCTTGCATGAATGGAGGCTTCTGGGTTTTTATGTGAGCTTCCATGACTAATATTTAAACTGCCATGAGACATATAACCTTCATTACCACTGTTATGAGATTGAATATGTTCACTTGAGGCATTTTGGTCATATCTCGTCTTCGATTCTTCATCCGACTCATCATCGCCTCGATGAACCATATTCCAAGACAACTTCATTTCTTGGTTCATTCTCATCATCTTCTTCATCATTATGAGTGATTCTTCTTCTACCATCGGTTGATTTACTTGTAAATTTTGAAGAAAACCAGTGATTCTCGTGTTTTGTCCAGCTTGAGATGCGATAAAGTATTTCCTTGAAAACAGTAAATTCTTTTCTAAGGTCATCTTGAGAAATCAAACCTTGAGCTAAAAGAACTTGAGTGATTATCTGAGCAAAAGGCAAAGGACATCTTAGTTTTCTATATATAGCTTCTTCCATTTCACCAAAGAGATAATCAATTAAATCAAATGGTTGTTTGGACAGTATCAAGTGCAGCAGCCAGGCCAGAGATGGTGTCACATCCTCTTTGTATCCAGATTTTGGGTATATGGTGTGCCTTAGAACCAAAGACAGTACCCTAGCTTCTTCTGAAAGACATGATGCTTTGCTTGGATTGAATTCAACATTGGTTATGTCTTTATAAATATGTGCAGACACTTGAATATCTGGCATGTCACCCACCAATCTCCATCTTTGATTGGGAAACAACCTTTCAAATATTCTTGTTCTATTTATGAGAGGGCTTGATGCACCAATTGCGCACTCAAGTCGAAAGCAATTTTCACTTTTCTAACTTTTCCATTATAAGTGAACATAACAAATCTTCTCGCTTGTCAACTAGCAATGAAGCATAGAACTCTAGGGTTCTAGAAATACTCCAGGGTGTGGAACTGTTTGTTATTATATTAACCAAGCCTGGTGTGGAATTTATGCACTCATAAAGTCTAGTTGATCCAATCACAGAGTTCACTTGATTCCAGTCAAGATACTGATGATTTGACAGAGCTGGAGTTGATTTTCCTCTACCGTCAACCTTATTCAAGTAAACATTGTAAATGTTCTTGTGAAGTATGGAAACAAAAATCTCACCAGGAGCTGATCTAGTCATTGGAAACCAGGTCTTTTCACTGACCAATCTCACAGACCTTAACCTTTTTCCACTTAAAGCAGATAATTCTTTAGTGCCCAAAGTGTCAATTTCAGAGACTAATTTCGTGTTCTCTCAAGATGATTCACTACTTGGTTCATAGGAGCTGTCCTCGATGAATCATTTTCCATCGTGATCTTTATCTAATCTTCTTTTTCCGTGATGAGAAGTGACTTGCTTTCTGTTTCTTTCTTTCAGCCTGGCACATTTTGCATTATAACAGACCTTGAGGTTGTCTAGGCAAAGAGATACTAGGTGATGCATCCGACATTTTCTGCTTTTGCCTTTTACTTTATCAACAATTTTTCCAAGTAACCCTCTTTTGTCGATTGCTAGAACTCATTGTGACACCGCTTAGACCGAACAAAACTCAAAGCGTAACCTTCTCAAGGACACACGATCGCGCCTAGAACACAAACAATAATCTAGAATTTGAGAGCTAGGTCTAGGCTTTTAGCAGATAATCTAAGGGGTTTTAGGGCAACTTACTTAATGGCGGAATGTTCTTGCGTGCGAGAACTGACGAGCACCGCAGTAAATCCGATTAGGAACCCGCCGCCGAAAGAAGAGGAAATTTCTCGGTTTCGTGGGAAGAGCGCAAGAATGCATTTAATAGAGTTTTCTTTGAAGAGAAACTGCAATAATGATGTTGGTCAAAGGTTTTTTTTTTTGGAATCTTGATACCTTGGCGCCATTAAAGTGGGTAGTTGAGGGAGTCAAGACTCATAAAGAAGTGGGGACCCATCAAATGTAGTAGGGTTCAAACTTAGGATCCCGAAAACAAGGGTAGGTTTAGCAACAGATAAGTCCTAAAGCAATAGTTAAGATTTTGAACTTGATTTTCGAAAATCAGATAAGAAGTAAAAGATTTTATAAAACAGACTGAATTTATTTTGAATTTTTAGATAAGTGTTAAGATTTGAAACATATTTATATGTCAGATTATTTTGAGTATATAGGAGCAGAGTAAACTTTCTATTCGCACAGCACGGAGGAGTTTGAGAATTTTCTTTTATGACGGACCAAATAATCAGTCCGTGGCACATTAGAAGTTTTGAAAGTTCTCAAGACCTAGACTTCCTATGTATGACGGACTGAAAATTAGGTCCGTCATGCATAAGCTTTCCGAGAAAGATAGGTCAAATGCAAATAGATTACTTTGCAGCACAGTGATTACACTCTGACATAAGAGTATGTTTCAGAGAATTTGAAATTAAGAGACATAGCTAAGATAAAATAAGATCAATACACAAGAATAAAAACTCAAGTTTGGCAGAGGTGCAAATTTTGGAAATGTTTGAGCAGATTTTCATATAAGTCTTAGTATTAACAATTAAGACTTGGATGAAATACTCCAGTGCTAAAACTAAGATTTTTGAAATTGAAAGCTGACAAGATTTTCACTATTCGTGGAAAAAAAAATTTAGACTTTTTAGCAGCATTTCTATTTATAAGTGTGAGTATTACAAGGAAATCATTTTGACCTAATCAGCACTTTTGAATTTATGTATTCACACAAAGGTATCAAGAAGTTGCATAACAGGCAATCTTGCTCCCCCTTAATGTGACATCATCAAACAATATTTGAATAATCAATTATATTCAATTCATTTCTTAATTTTGAAAATCTTGCCTCATCAAGAGGTTTAGTAAAAATATCAGCCAACTGATCCTCAGTTCTGACATAACTAAGCACAATGTCTCCTTTAGCAACATGATCACGAATGAAGTGATGTCTAATTTCAATGTGCTTAGTTCTAGAATGTTGGACTGGGTTGTTTGCTATTTTTACCGTACTTTCATTATCACATAACAGAGGCACATTGCTAAATTTGATTCCAAAATCCAGAAATGTTTGTTTGATGAATAGAATTTGAGCACAACAACTTCCTGCAGCTATGTATTCAGCTTCGGCAGTTGAAAGTGCTACTGAATTTTGCTTTTTCGAACACCAAGAAACCAAAGATCTACCAAGCAAATGACATCCCCGTAAGTACTTTTTATGGTCGATTTTGCAACCGCATAGTCGAATCTGAGTAGCCGAGAAGCTCAAAAGAAGCACCTTTGGGGTACCAAAGACCAATACTAGAAGTAAATTTAAGATATCTAAATATTCTTTTCACAAAGACTTAAGTGAACTTCTTTAGGAGCAATTTGAAATCTAGCACACATGCATACACTAAACATGATATCGGCCTAGATGTCACAAATATAATAATGAACCAATCATAGACCTAAAAAGCTTTTGGTCAACAGACTTACCTCCCACATCTTGATCAAGATGTGTATTTGTAGCCATGGGAGTTTTTATTGGCTTGCATTCTTCCATTTTGAAGCGCTTGAGAAGATCTTTGATGTACTTTTCTTGAGAAATAAAGGTACCTTCCTTCAATTGCTTGACTTGAAATCCAAGAAAGAATGTCAGCTCTCCTATCATTGACATCTCGAATTCCCTGGCCATCATGTCACCAAATTCTTTGCAGAGAGAATCATTAGTACAACCAAAATGATATCATCTACATAAATTTGGCAAATCATTAATGTTCCATTGATGTCTTTTAGAAATAATGTTGGATCTACCTTCCCAATTTTGAAGTTCTTATTTATCGAAAGTCTCTAAGATCGCTCATACCAAGCTCTAGGAGCTTGTTTTAGGCCATAGAGAGCTTTAGATAATTTGTAAACATGATTAGGCATATTTGAATTTTCAAAACCGGTGGTTGTTCAACATAAACAGTTTCATCAATAAAACCATTAAGAAATGCACTTTTTACATCCATTTGAAAAGAGTGATATTAAAATGAGTAGCAAAGGCAAGAAGAAACCGGATAGCTTCTAGGCGTGCCACAGAGCATAAGTCTCTCCATAATCAAGTCCTTCCACTTGAGTGAAACCCTGAGCTACCAATCTTGCCTTGTTTCTAATTACTACTCCATTTTCATCTTGTTTATTTCTGAACACCCATTTTATGCCAATGACATTTTGATCCTTAGGCCATTCAAGAAGACTCCGCACTTTGTTTCTTTCGGTTGTTGAGTTCTTCTTCCATGGCAATGATCCAATCAGCCTCTTCTAGAGCTTCTTCAACTGCTCTTGGTTCAACACAAGAAACAAACGAGTAATGTTCACAAAAGGAAGCTTGTCTAGAACGAGTTTGGACACCCTTACTTATTTCACCAATGATTAAGTCCGAAGGATGATCTTTAGCTATGGTATGATGACTCTTGATCAAAGTGAGTCTTTCTTGTTCCTTTTCATCATCTTCTTCAAGAGATCCATCTTGTGGTACCATTGATTGAGTAGGTGGTTGTTCTTGATCTTCTTTGGGTTTGATCTCACCGATCTCCATCTTCTTCATGGCTTGTACTAATCCATCTTCACCTACATCATCTAATTCTCATGCTCACCTTGTGAGCCATTAGATTCATCAAATTTTACATCATAGGTTTCTTCTACTAAGCTAGTTGAATTGTTAAACACTCTATAGGCTTTTGACTTAGATGAATAACCTAACATGATACCAGTATCACACCTAGTTTGAAATTTTCCCAAATGAGTTCTCTTCTTATATATATATATTTTACAACCAAAAACTCTAAAGTATGAAATATTAGGTCTTCTACCAACCAACAATTCATAAGGAGTTTTCTTAAGTAATTTATGAAGATAAAGTCTATTAACAAAGATGGCAAGCAAAGGTTAATGGCTTCAGCCAAAAACATCAAGTATTATATTCATCTAGCATTGACCTAGCCATTTCAATTAACGCTCTATTCTTTCTTTCAACTACACCATTTTGTTGAGGAGTATAAGTAGCGCATAATTCATGCTTAATTCCTAGTTCATCACAAGATTCAATAATATTTGTATTAACAAATTCAGATCCATTGTCACTTCTAATCTTCTTGATGGGACAACAAATTCATTTTGAGCCCTTTTGCAAAAGTTTTGAAGATTTTTCCAACTTCACTTTTGTTAGGCAAAAAGAATACCCAAGTAACTGAAAAATCATCAACAATGACTAAACAAGATGAGTTACCACCTATGCCGCATATGAAGTAGGGCCAAAACATCCATATGCAAAGAACTCAAGTGGTCTAGAGGTGGACATGATGCTTTTGGATGGATGAGAATTGGCTACTTGTTTGCCCGCTCGACAAGCAATCGCATAGCCTATTCTTTTCAAATTTCACATCTTTCACCCAACCACTAGCTCATTTTTGAAAAGCTTTTTAAGATTAGACATACCTACATGCCCAAGTCGCCTTCGTGCCAAAGCCATCCAAGAGATACTTTGGCCAATGACAAGTTGAAATGCATGAGGAGTTAGATTTGAAATCAACTAAATAAAGATTTTGAAATCTAAAACCTTTAAAAACAAGCTTTTCACTTTTGTCAAACACTGCTACCCCATCAATAGAGAAGTTACAATGGAATCCAAGATCACATAATTGAGCTACAGATAAAAGATTGAAATTTAATGAATCAACTAGGAGTACATTATCAATGGAGTGATCATTTGAAATAGCAATCTTACCAAGCCCTTTTACCTTTCTTTTTGTCATATCACCAAATGTGATTTTGTGGCTTGGATCACTCTCACCTTCAATTGATGTGAACATTTTGAAGTTCTGTCATGTGTTGGGTGCATCCACTGCCTATCACCCAATGCCGCCACCACTTTTATAATTTACCTGTAAAGTCATTTCTTGATTTTAGGTACCCAAATACTTTTGGGTCCTTTAATGTTAGTCTCAATCATCTTTGGCCTAAAAGGATTCAATAGCATAGTCTTGGGAACCCAAATAGCCTTAAGTTTCTTATCAAGATTAGAAGGACCAACATACTTAACATTCATATTGCCCCTAAAATTCTTAAATAGCATGTAATGAGCATCTACCATACATTTTCTATCAATTTTAGCATAAGGAGTACTAGCAAGAAGGCAATTTTTAGATTCATGATTAGAATTATGGCAGTAATAACAATGAGAGCTTTTCTTGACAAAAATCTGTTTGGTTTTGTTTAAACCATTTTTCTTGAGCAAGTGATTAGGTTGGTAACCTAGACCCTTCTTGCCCAAGTTAGGTTTTTGTTCAACCAGAATTTTGTAAGAATAGCGCTGCCCAGAAAGCATTTTTCCAGACCTTTATCAAATCTGGCTATCTTTGTTTTTAACTCTTCATTTTCAGATTTAAGTTCTTTAGCACAGAAGCGATTTGCAATTTTCATCACAAGTACTAGAAGAACTAGAGACAGAGTTTTTACTTATTAACAAGTCACAAGCAATAGATACATTATTGACAGCAACATGATCAGACTTGTTGGTAATCATCTCAGTTTCAATTTCTAACTCACAATACTTATTCTTCAAATCCTCATGATTTTTAACAAATAAAGCATGACTAGAGACAAGATCATCATATAATTTTATAGTCTTAGCATGCTCATCGCCAGTTTATCATGATTATCTCTTAGCAACTCAAGGTCACTAGTTAAGCCAAAGAATAGTCTTTTTGAGACTTCTAGTTGAAGTTGTTTTAGCATGCAAAGCACTATTCAATTCTTCAACTATTTCGACTAGCTCATCATAAGTGGGTGAGTCACCGACCTTTTCCTCATCTGTGTTCTAGCCATCGACATAGAGGTAACGAGGTGGTGGAGGAGTTGACTCATCCAAAGGCAAGTCCAACTAGACCCTTTGATCTTGAGTTTTCATCATCCCAAGATGATTCTTCACTTGAGCTATCTTCATCGCTGATCCATTCTCCTATGTGAGCTTCACCTTTGCCTTTCTTTGAGAATTTTTTGAAATAACCCTTCTTATAATACCTCTTCTTTGGTTTATCATGGGTTTTCTCATCATCTTCATCTTCATCGTTCTTATACTTATTCTTCTTTTTGCTTTTGTTGGGGCACCGAGCAGCAATGTGTCCTTTTCATTACATTCAAAACAAACAACATTAGCAAAAGGATTTTTCTTAGAGTAAGAGTTTAACCTTCCTTTGTCCTTGAAGTTTACTCTTCTCATGAGTTTGTTTGCTCTTTTCATTAGCAAAGCTAATTTCTTCACATCTTCACCTTCAGCATCACTTGACTCATCATCACTCTCATCTGATGAGTCTTGCTTCACTTCCTTGGCCTTGAGAGCAATGGATTTCTTCTTTGGTGCATCTTCTTCGGCCAAGGTGAGCTCGTGAGCTGAAATCTTCCCTAGCAACTCAGTAGGAGTGAGCCTTCTGAGATCACCACTGTTTGATAAGTAGGTGATCAAGTCGTGATAGGCTCGGGAAGAACTCTTACCATTTTCCCCGCAAACCTCAACATCGGAAATTTTAGTCCCTAGGCCTTTGAGTTCATTGATAATAGGATTAAGCCTAGTAAACATATCATTAGCATTTTCTTGAGGAAGCATTTTAAATTGATCAAATCTTTCTCTGACAACATAATATCTTTCTTCTTTAACATCAGAGGTACCCTCATGGATATCTTGTAGAGTAGCCCATATATCATAAGCAGATGTTAGATTGCTAACTCTATCAAAGACTTCTAAGCTAAGACAAGAAAATATGGCATTTCTAGCTTGAGCATCATACTGCATATTCTGAATCTCACCAGGGGTGGGTTCACCATATGTAGTTTGCCCTTCGGGTATGATACGTGGAGGCAAAGGCTTTTCTGTAACCCTCCAAACATCATACCCAACAAACCTTCTAAATAACATCTCATTCTAATTTTCCAATAAGCATAATTAGTACCATCAAACACAGTACTCTACCTACACTAACAAGAGAGTAAACCATTTCTCGCCATTTACCAAAGCGCTTGCTATCAAAGGCAAACCTGCTCGATACCACTTGAAGGAACGAGTTGGCCTAGAGGGGGGTGAATAGGCAACTTTACAATTTTCACTTTAAATCACAGATTTAACTTATTTACCTAAACTACAATGAACTAACACAAAGAAACAATCAATACAACAAGAATAAATAAAGCAAAGATAGAAAATGAAATAAAAGACAAAGAGACAAGAGAGTTATCTCGAGGTTCAGAGCACTCCTCCTAATCCTCGTTGAAGCACTTCTCTCGAAGTATTGCTTCTCCCACAGCTAGTCGCAGTAGCTTGGGATCACACTCGGGGTAGCTCTTTCACCACTCCAAAGGAGGTGAGCTCCAAACCTTTCACAACAAGAGACGCCTTCCACAATCATCTTTTGGACAGTCTAACTCTTCACTTCCTCCAAGTCGCCTAGGATCGAAATGATCCAAGAGTAATAAACTTCTCACAAGTTCTGTCTCTTGGTTTACACTCGAAAAACACACAGCTAGACACACTTGGAGCTCAATCACTTAGAAGAAAGATGATTTTTGAATCTCAGGTGAAAACCGACTCCTTTCTGAGAAATGAGAGTTTTTGAATGCTAAAATGTGAAGGAGTTCATAAAAATTCTATGGTAGATAGCACAGCCAATGTTTATATACTCAATTTTGAGAGATATAGCCGTTGTACCTACCATAGTGACCGTTGTAACGTGTCAGGATATAAAAATTGAGATAAAACACGCTATAATGACCAAAAATCATTTTTAGCGATATCGATCATGTGTATCACGGACCGAATCGGCAAGTTCAGATGTGTATGGCAGACCAAAAATGTGTATGGCGGATTGGTCTCAAAATATCGTCCGGATCTACAAACATGGCCTCGATGGGGATAAAACCTTATGATCAAGGGCTAAGGATGATTTTTGAGTAAAGACTTTTAGACATAAGATTTGTTTTTCTTTTGAAATATATTTTTGGTCTAAAAGCTTTTTGAAATGATATTTAAACACTGAGATAATATAATTTTGAAATAAAATATAGCAGTCTTAAAAGAATGCATCTCAGATAGTGGAATAGCAAAGGCTTATAGAGACATTTATGCCGGACCTAAAGTTAGGTCCGCTATAGATGGGCAATGGATGAGTTTCGAATACTTCTCAAGGCAGTGTATGCCGGACCTAACTTTAGGTCCGCTATAGATGTAAGATTCTCAAACTTTGTCTTTGCTAAGACCACATGTATGCCGGACCTAACTTTAGGTCCGCTATAGATGGGATAGAGAGAATACGCTGAAACTTATTACAAGTTTTGCAATGACTTAAGTTATGAAATCATACAATTTGTTCTGTTGAAATGCAAGGTATTTTTGTCAAAATATTAAAGTACTAATTTTGGTTCAAGGTTTAAATTGAAGTAAAGAGTTTTAGCTCCAAGTCGCCTAGAGTAATGTTTTCCTAATAAACCATGATACCAACTTGTGCCAAGTCCTCTTGATAGTACAAATTGAACAGAAAAAATAACTTGTTTGACTTGAATCAACTCCCAAGTCGAAACTAAAAGATTAATATACCTTAATCTTGTTGATCCAGTATGTTCCGTTCATGATTTCACTATGAGAGTATTATCTAACTTGGTCATCAACACCAAAACAAATAAACAATATATAAAAGCAAGATTGAGGGGGCCTAGATGCTATCAGGTGCCGCCCGGGGAAGCGCTGGGAAACTGAAGGAAGACGAGGGAAGAGCAAGCCCGACCCGCGAAGTGGTGGCTGGAGCTCTCGGTGCCGGTGGAGTCGGTGCCGGGGCAGGAGCGAAAGAAGTTACCCGCGGTTGATGAAGACCTCACTCATCAGAGTGCTCGGAGGCCTCTTTGGGTCCGCACCCGGGGCGTCCAAAGAGGACGGCCGCTGTTCAAGGCCTCGGCTAAATCAACCGGGCCGGGTCCTCCTTGATCACCAGGGGCTGTGGGGCGGCAACGTCGCGGGCCCGATGGAGTCCATTGCCGGGAACGACTTGATGATCTGGAGGTGCTCCGCAGACTCCAGATCGCAGAGTGGCTGGGCCCCGGCCGAGAAGTTTAAATCACTCAGCATCGATGGTAGCAGCCCGGCTAGCCATTTGGCGATAGTCGGAGCATCCAAATTCCCTGCGCCTGATGAAAGATGGAGAAAAGGTTATAAGTTGAAGACAACCACAAAAAATCAAAAAAATGATTCCGAAAACTTACAGCCCGGATATGTGCGGGTCATGTCATCGTCGCCCATATATTGCCATGCCGATCGGGCATGCCGACGCAGGGGACTGATCCTCCGGGTCACGAAGTCCTGGACCACCAGTGCCGGTCACCCAAAGATCTCGCGATCGATTGATGTTAGCCAAGATCGCGAAGCTCATTGCTGTCTCTCCTCAACGGGTGAGCCCCAGTTCTCGATGGCCTCTACCGGCTAGGGGCATCCTTAGGGCATCGACTCCGCTTATCGCCACCACAGATAGCTAGTCGCTTTGCCACGCCTTCCAGGTGGTCTTCGACTGGAAGGGAATGTAGCGGGAGGACGATCCGTCGCGGAGGCGGAAACTCCCCACGACTCCGCCGTCTGTGGAGCCATGGAGGGTGTAGAAGAAGCGGAAGAGAGGGAGATTGGGCATTACCCCCACGAACATCTCGCAGAGATAAGCGAAGGTGGAGAGAATGAGGACAGAGTTGGCGGTGAGATGAAGATGGTGGATCTCGTAGAAGTGGAGGATGGTGAGGAAGAACTCAGAGAAGGGCGGGACTAGGCTTGCCAGCAGCGCCCAGGAGAAGACGATGATCTCCCCGGCATCACACCGCAGAGCGAGGGTTCCATGGTGGAGGTGAAGGGAACCCTCGGCGACAGTCAGGGAAAGCCTCGTTGCCCTCTCCCGGTCGATGCTCTAGGAGGGAAACGGTTGCGCCATTGGAGCGAAGTGATGTGTTCGAGCAAGGAAGTTGAAGAGGCAAGGAAAAAGACAGAGGAGTCAAAAAGAGCGTGAACCGCCGGGCACAGGCGCGTGTATTAATAGGTTTCTCGTGATGGTGGTTCGCGAAAAGGCAAAAGTGTGCAATGTTTCAGGTCCCGAGAGAAGGCGGCGGAAGTGGAAAAGACTAGAGTGGTTGCATGCGCAGAAGTGATGGACCCGTCCGGGAGCACGCCAACTTTAAAGAAATATGAAAGACCTGGCGCGTGCTCCAGGACGGGCCCAGGGACTATTGTCGGTGTACTTTACACCGAGGTACCCTCCCCGCCGCGGCTAGGAGGGGATACGA
Organism: Guadua angustifolia; assembly: GCA_036346375.1. Taxonomy (NCBI): domain Eukaryota; kingdom Viridiplantae; phylum Streptophyta; class Magnoliopsida; order Poales; family Poaceae; genus Guadua; species Guadua angustifolia. The sequence continues at coordinate 12,433 of JAYEVE010000445.1, read as the reverse complement.
GTACCGAAACGTGGTGGCTCGGTGAGCAAGCGGGCGACCAACCTCGACGCCAGCGCATCGAAAGACGTGGTCACCGGGCGAAAGCAAGCGGGCGACAGCCCCGACGCCGAGCGATCGCCTGTGGTCGCCTGGCGAAAGCGACGGGTGAGCAGCCCCGACGCCGGGCGACCAAAGCCACGTGGTCGGCTGGCGAAAGCAAAGTGGCGATCAGGCCCGACGCCGGGCGACCGCCACGTGGTCACTGGTGAGTAGGCGGGCGATCGACTCGACGCCGAGCGACCGCCACGTGGTCGGCCGACGTGTCGAAGATACCAAGGATCGCATCTTGTCAAAGCGTGGAGGCGTACACAAGCGAGCGGAGAGTTTCGTCAAGTCTTTTCCTGTAACATCCCGAAAATTCTAAAACAGTAAAAGTGTAATATTTAAATTTGATTGCGAATATTTTTGGTATTTCTGAATATTGTTTGCTTTATTTGGATTTTCTTGGATTTTGTGTTGCAAGTAAAATCAAGTAAAGGAGAAAAGGCCATGAAACAAAAAGTAAAAATCTGTAAAATTTGTCATGAGAACCCTAATCATTCCATTAGATCATTTCAGCCAGCAACTGAGATTTTATGCATAAAGAAAAGAAGAGACAAAATGAAAAGGCAACTTTCAAATCAAAATAATACATTGTCAGAATTTACAAAACATTTATAAATCTTATCTGGAGCTGCAAAAATTTATCATAAAACCCTCAATGCAAAATATACCTTTGGTAAAAATATTATAAATTAATAATGTGGATTAATACTTTTCTAAATTCAAAACAGAAACCCTAAAAATCTGGAAATTGCAATATCAGAATTTTTATAAAATAATGGAGCAACATTTTGATTTGAAAATTTTAAAGAAGCATTATGAGATCAAATACTTTAGAAAAACAAAGTTTCAAAAATAAATAATATCATTTAGACCCTTAATTAAATTAAAAACCGAATTAAGGAAATTGAGCAATCATCAATGTCAGAATTTTAATTAATTCTCTGTAGATCTTTTTGACCCAAAACTTTTATAGGAGGTAGAACATTAACCAGAGACCTTGGTGAAAAAGTTTGGATATTTTCTACCCTCATTTGAAAGCTTAATAAAATCTGGTTCTAGAAGCCTCTGAACTGGGACCATTCCTTTTGGCGCTCCCCCTCACTGACTGCTGGACCCAGGCCCACTCGTCATCTTCTTCCCCTGTTCTTGCGACCGAACGAAGCTCTCCCGTAGAGCAGTGTCGGCTAATGCGATTCAGTGAGCCGCTCCCTCTTGGTCGCCTCATTGCGCCATCCTCATCTCATCACAACCCACGACGACCTCTCGCGAAGCTTCACCGCCCCCACTTCCGCCGATGGCCGCCACGAAGCCTTCCCGCCATTGCTCATCTTTGTTGCACTGGTAAAGCTCCTAACCGAGACTCACCAACCAAACCAAGCCATTTGCTTAGTACCTCAGCCATACCTTGCTCCCTTGTGATCACCAAGTAGTACTCACTTTCCCTTCATTCCTTCTTCCTCTCCCACTGCATACATGAAACCCCTGATTTTTTCTGCCATGGCCGAACCTTCCAGAGCTCAAAGCCGAATCAAATTGGCCAAAGCAAAGTGAATCATTTCCCAATTGCTTCAAGCCATAGTATCCGATAAGCTACTCATCAAAAGCCCCAAAAATCTTCATCCTCCTCATGCGAAATGTTGTTTGCGCCACGGCGCCTTTCTTCCCCAAGTCCGGCATGTGGTGGAGCCCCTCGAGTTTCTCCTTCCGTAAGCCCCAAGAATGGACTCCTGTGATCCCGTGATGCTTACAAAGCCATCGATTCAATCCCTAATCTTGTTGCTTGTCTCCTCCAGCGCCATTTCCGTCCGCCGGAGCTCGGCTACATGATCGCCTGCTATCCTTCCAATAATCGACGCCTCCCGAGCTCCCCTTGCCGAGGTGATGCTCTCCATGCCCTCGCATTCGCCGGAGATCCACCGGAGACCCCTCGCCGCCGAGCCCTAGCCATGCTCTGTTTTGCTGTCACTGCGCAAAGGGGGGGCCTGCGAGCCAGTCGCCAGGAGGAAGAAGGCTGAGTCCAGAAAGTTGTTTTCTCTGTGGTAAAGCGTATTTTCATATTTCAAGGATTTTCCAAACCAAGCTACTGTTGATCTTTAATACCTCATGAAATGTTAATCAAATTCCAGTGAAATAAATTTATATATTCATTTAAAATCCATAAGAATCCAAATATGCAAAAGTATTTAACTTCTGAGCTGCAGAATCATTAGTTGGATTAAGATTTGATTAGTGTCCCATTATGGTCTTAAATCCAAATATGTGAGCAATAGGTCAAGAAATAATAATATAAATGTGTATATGATGCTAAGACCAAGATGAACTCAAATATACAAAAATATTCAATCTTAAAGTAACAGGATAATTAGTTAAATTTAAAATGAGAAGAGCACACTATTATGATCATTATTGCTCATGTGAAAAATATAACTTATAAAATCATATAGGAAATGATTATGTGCTTCTGGGATTGTAATAAACCTAATCATGCAAAAATATTTAATCTTAGAACCAAGATTAAATTAATTGCTTTTTAATCATTAATGAACCTTGTTATGACCATTAGTAAGAATAATAGCATAATGGCTCACAAAATGATAATGTAATTTGTATGAAGTCCCTAAAAACAGTAAGGAACCATTTATGTAAAAATATTTAAAGTAAAAACTTATCTTGCATTCTTTGATGCAAGAAAGTGCAAACAACAACAGCAAATAAATATATAATCCATTGCAATTAAGGCCAAATAATGTAAAAATAGTTTTAAAACACTCCTAGGATTGCTTCCTGCTAATACCTGAAAAATGAATCAAGAATCATGTATCGTGTAGTTGGAAATCTAGATTTAAGCTTGGCCGATTTAAGATTTGCAATGGGATCATTTATGCTATTTCAACGATAGATAAAATAACTCGTTTAAATACTAAAATCAAGAAAGTCTGCTCGTAAACACTGCATTTAAGTTCATACTATCATATTCTATAAAAGAATCATACTGTTAAGGATTGCATGTTATTCTTATTAGTTCAAAACCCTTAATCGTTAATATGTCATTTCCCTTTCTTGCTGATTTTGAATAGTGAAGTCTTTAAGTATAGCATGAACCGTTTTAGCAACAAGATTATAGTCTCGCCCAAAATCCTAAAACTTGTGGAACTAGTTTAGTAGTGTTCTTCAAAGTATATACTACCCAAATAGGAAAAGATAATCTCATTTCATCGTAATTTACATATTAATCTTAATAGCTTAATGACCCTAAATAATCACATTTCTTTAGGCCGTATTATGAATAACGAATTGTAGTTGCAATGAGGAAACTTGTAGTTAAGTTATTTTTATCACCAGAACCTTCTTAAATATCACATAAATTAAGCCAATAGCCTAAATCAAAAGATTTAACTTGCGTAAAACTAATCCTGAGCGAAATCAATTAAAGATAAAGAACTAATCACTCATAATATAATATGATCGTTTAAGTCTTTTCATTTACTCACAAAGCAGCTCATCTAAATCTGAATTTAGTAAAGAATAGTCTAGAAGTGATCTTTAAGATATGATCTGCAGTAATCTAAGAAAATATTCTTATTTCATCTTGCTTCGAATTTGAATCCTAATAAAGCAAAACCTATGAGTAATGAGGTTACCAGAAATGTATTATGAATAGTAAATCTATGAAACTTTGCAACTAATGATTAATTCTATTAATCTAATCAATCTTTGCATCTTGAATTCGTAAAATAAGACTAATAAATTCATAAAGAGCAATCCCTGTTTCTTGTAAAGAGTTTATTTGTCTTTCTATCAATTTTCTTTCGCCTTATTGAAGTTAGTTTATTGCTTTGTCAGATTTTCCGTTGTTCCACGAGTAGATCCCGACGTCTCTAGCTCAAAATGCTGCCGCCGCCAACCGCAATCCTCGCCTTCGTCAGTGATTCGCCAATTAAGCAAGGCAAGCATCCTTTGACCATATTGTTCCCAAGATGTAATATACTTTGTTTTACTAAACTATTTTGTGCATGCGATTACTTTATGTAAATTGCTATTTTGTGGATCTGGTAGTTATACCTGTTGTCTCATAACCTTCTTTGATAATTATGGACATGTGAACCTTGATAACCATAGATTGAGGTTAGGCATTACTTAATGTCATCATGGGTATATGCGTTCATATTATTCATGCTTAGCCATGCTTTAGAATCAATAAAGCAGATGATCAGATCAAAACTTGTTTCCTGAAAACTTTGGGTATGGCACTGCTACTTGCTGGTAATTTTGATTAAAAACCCAAAATAAAACTATGGTTTTGATGCGGGCGATTATTGGCAATAGCCGGGTGTGCTTAAGGGACTGCACGTAGTGTAGGGTGAAGTATCGCCCGTGTCGGATTAAGGACCGAACGTCGTGTTGTATGATCCAAGAAAATCCGTACAAACCACAAGTGCTGGGATGGGGTAGCCTTAAACCGATTAAGTTATCTAGTTTAACTTTGCATTTTGGAAGGCCGAAGTAGTGCGGGCATTCCTTTTTAAGGTTTGTTCGACGGGGTGCCCACACCGAGGTGTTGGGAGCCACACTTGCTAATACAACGGTGTACGCCATACTTGGGAAGTTCCAACATTTCTATGCTCTGAGTTCTTCTATAATAGTATGGGTCCAACGTCCCGTCGCTGGTGCAAAGTTAAATTAGGTAATGTAAAGGTTTTCGTCATGAACATTCTGGCCACCGCGCTTACGCTTGGATGTGAAGCGTGTGGCAAAAAGAAAAGGTCATGTCTTGTGGGTCCAGTTGTACACCTCTGCAGAGTTAAATCTAATTGATTAGCCGTACCCGCGGTCATGGGTGTCTTGGCGAACTGATGCGAGTTAGCTGTTTTATTATTTTCAAAAGGGTTGATTCCATTTGTTTTGCAACTGTGCTTTATGTCAAAGGGCCGACAGTTATGGATTTCAGGATACGGAATGTTCGTCGCTCACGTCATGGAGGACTGTGAGTGTTATTATGCTTTACTTATTTGTTATCAATTAAATGCTCTTACAAATTCCGTTTGCAAATAACCTGCTTTTACAATTAAATTTCGCATTATGCAAATTAACTGTAGTAGCCTCCTTTGAAATGGCTTTGCATATATTGTAGGATTTGCTCAAGTCTTCTTGAGTACGTAAAGTACTCACCCTTGCTTAATTATATTGTAGGTAGATGAGTTATCGAAGCTTGGTTGTTCATCGCAGTTGCGGGTTCTTCTTCGCGTTCTATTTGAGATTTATGCCTCGTCAGTTGCCTGCGGGTTCGGTTGGGCACACTACGAGATATTGCTTCCTTGCTGCTATATCTCTCTGAGTTGTATTATTTATTTGTAATTATTCGTTTCCGCTTAATTAATATGTTGTATGGTTGTGATCCCAATCGTTGAAATGTGCGTGCTAGCTACTGATCCAGGGACTAGTACTGCAAGCACATTAGATTTCCGTTTTGGTATTCGTGCTAAAACGGGGGTCGTCACATTTCCTCTGACACACCATGTCAGAACCATTGAATGCGCGTGACACGATAGCCTGTCCCTTTGACGTCCACCACCTAACACGTCGCGGACAAGTCGCCTCCCGGGCGGACCGGGCGAAGTCAGGAGGTGGCACAAGGAATGAGGCCAGAAGATGAGGCCACGGTGATCGGTGTAATAAATGTAGTGTAATTAGTATGATGTCATCTTGTCACTTGCCCGAGCCAGCTTGGCCTATATAAGGGAGCTCTGGTGCATGGGGCAGGGGGGATGGATGAGAAAAGAAAGAGATAGCAAGAATAAGAAGAAAAAGCACCCGATGTAGCCCACTAAAAAGATATCAATTGGAACAGAAGTAGGACGTAAGGCTGTTACCCGCATCGGGGGCCCGAACCTAGGTAAAATTGGCGTGTTCTTGAATTTCCCTTCGTGTGGATCCCTCAGGAGAGCCTGTAGGCGGTTCAATCGCGAAGACCCCCTCTATCGAACCTCGAACTCCGTCCAAAGAGATACTTGCCAGTGAAATACGTCGACACCTGCCTATACACAAATTTTGGAGGATCAGTCTAGGACTACACTTTAGTATATGGACAATCATATTGTAGAAAAATATCTTGTTTACAAATTGCTTAGTATATAAATTATGTTGACCTAATACCCTAAATGATAAGGTTGCCAGAGCCATGTTGTATGAATAATTGATTTTAAAAGCCTTTAACCAAAATATCCGCAATGCAAGAATCACCATATAACCATGTAGTTTTAGCAATTTGCATTTTTTATTTTTGAAAATAGCCTCAATGAAGATGAAATTGCACATTTTACCCCCACGCAGCAGCTTTTTCAAGGCAATTAGACAACTCACGGGCTTGTAGCTTTATCAGGCCGATTACATAAGTCACAAGTAGCAGCTTTTGTCTGGATGAGTTATCAAAGAAGAAAGTATCCATCACCTTTTGTAGTGACAAGTTGTAACACTCTGCCCAATGCTTTAAACTTTTTTCAAGCGATTTGACAACACTCTACCGTCACCTTTGTTAGGCCGATTTGACTACACACTCTTCCCGCGACGCAAGACCTTGCATGCATGACTGCCTTTTCTGTCCGACTTGACTACACACTCCAACTTTTTGCAGTCTCTCTTCACATTTGAATGTCACCTTCCAATATTTAATCCATACACCACCCATTGGAGACTATAAAAGGCCAAACCACACGCACACATACATAGCTCTCACTCACACTTCACCATGGCTAGATTCTTTAGCAGAGCATTATCGTGAACACTAGATATGAGCACCGTAACCCTTCATTACACATTGAAGGTTACACGTAATGGGAAGGATGGTCCGTTCAAGGAAGAGAACCTAAGTACAGTGGTGTCCAAATTGCAAGAGAGGCGTCCGACATTATCAAGACATAAGGTGACAACCTCTGGCCTGAACCTTGTGACCTCCGATGGCCTCAAGACGCATTTGCAATGATGGTGTCAAAGGTATTTAAGGGTGTGCGAACTAGCTGACCACCCTTCTACTACAGGTTTCTCTACAATATCTTGTAGGGTACCGATCTTTGCCTCGATCAAGATGCGTATATATTAAGGTTATTTATTTCATATTTGTTCCCCGTACTAATCTTTTTACCATCATCCATAAGTTCACTACTTCGTATGCTCGTCTTGTGTGTTAGCCATTTCCAGAGGATGAAGAATTGGTGAACAAAGATATCTCAGAATTCGTAGCGATGTTTGTGCTCTTTGGCAGGGGTGTGATGTCTGGTTCACGCAGAAGACGCAGAAGAGGATCTAACTGGAGGGGTAGACGTCCACCCATCACTATTGTAGCCGAAAGTTCAAGAGGACGTTCAACCACTACGAAAGGAGGGTTTGCTACTAACTATGGCAATGATGATGATGATTTCACGTTACCTAGACCTCGACATTCAAGCACTATCACAACTGACCGTTCAAGCACTACAACAGGCCGTTCCAACAACAATGCAAGAGGATGTCCAACCAACACTGAAGGAGGGGTACCTCCTAACTGTACAAATGATGATGATGATTTCATGCCACCTAGGCTACGAACCTTGTGTCCTTGGAGTCCTCTGAATCCTGATGATGAGATTACGTTAAGCCCTATCAAGCATCCAAATGTAGTACCCCGTCATGAACCAACAGATAACTACCATCCATTTGACCATGCCCTATTCCGACAACCATGTCCATAGAATGTATGGTTTTGTGACTTAGTCCTTCGCCAGAGGCATGATGTTGTATCCCAGTTCTATGAATTCATTCTGTATATTTAGCGTTGTACATAGAATGTATACTACTGTAGTTGTAAAATTCAACATGAATTATCACATATAAATATGAATTTTTCTTAATTTATTGAACCCTGGCTTGAACTCTAAAATTATAGCAACTATCGAATTAACACAGACTTTTAATAATTAATGCTCATAAGTTACAATGAATTTTTGAATGAAATTGGTGCAAAAATGTTCCTTATAAATTTAATTTTCTCCCCAAAAAAATTTAATAATTTTTACAATTTAGATTTGCATAGTTATCGTTCATTTACATTACCATCTAAATGATTACATAATATAAAACCTTTATGAAATGAAAGTTTTCACATTTTTGTTTGATTTGAGAACCCCATGAACGCCTTCTCAAAGGGTTCTCAAAAATTCGAGATAGATCTAATTAGACTTACATTTTTTTTTACTTTTTTTCGTAATTATTTGGTTTTTCCAATGGAAGAGTATACATTTTTTTTCCAAAATTTATGTTAGTGTCGCATGAATCTTGTACCACTCGGATGCACTATTCTCAATGTCTCTCAATCCATATACCCGATCCCGACAACCCCTCTTATTTCCCATTCCCAATTAGAGTCACTCATTGAATGGATCATTGTGTGTGGTGTGTGCGCCGTGATCACGGGTGCATCAAGTAGCACGATTTGGAATCTTTCTAGCGGTCAAGAACAACGACATTTGTAGGCGGAGCGGGTGCGACAAGAAATTTGCTCACATGAAATTTGTCCCCGCTATATTTTCTTTCCCTCTTTTGTCCATCGCCTCGCTTTGAACCTCAGCAAAAGAGGTCCAAAAGACAGACCTGAATAAAGAAAAGAAGAAATGGGAATTGGGGTCTCTGTCGTCTACCAAGTTAGGCGGACAGAGATCAGTCACCATATCAATTTTATTTGGTGATAGAGGGTCACGTCGTACCACTTAGATTATTCTGCGGTTTGCCACCTTGTTGCCCAACCATATAGCAACAGAGATATATTTTTGAAATGTTTTTTTCGATGCATATTTTTGTAATTTGAATAAAAAATGTATTATTAAAAAATTATTGACTAGCTTATACTCATCACCGAAAGCAAGCTCTGTGAGCTTGCCGATGAAGGGATTCATCGACTTGACTTGGCGCCCACGTCGCTCCAGCCATCTTTCTTTAGCTATCTCAAATGTGGTGGTGGTGGTGGTGTTGTGTAACAGCTTGAAAGTCGAATGGCGATTCCAGCTCCTCCTATAGAGTGTGAGATCCGCAATAATTCACATCAAGACTTCGCTGTAAAGTTGTCGGCAATCGAGTCACCACCAGTGAACCTACAGGATACACCATTGTCTACTTGGGTGCTAGTGGAGTAAAGCCATGGTGTCCTGTCGGCTTTATTGAAAGGCGGGCACCATCAGGCCCCACCGGCCCAGCCTCTGTTCTTATTTTTGTCGGAATGCATTTGGTTGCTTGCTTGCTGCGTATTTTAGAAAATTAATCCATTACGTTGTATCGTAGGGGAAAAATGCAAAAAGCGCTTGAAAAAAACCCCTAGCGAGTTATTTTGTATTGTTCATCCCACTACAAGTTCACTAATTTGTTTGCAAGAAGCCCTAATAGGTAATTCTTTCCGTCAACTTTAGTACCAGCAAACACAAAACTTTGGGAACAATTAAACTGCTAAAAATCCGTAAGGACTGTAGTGTGAGTTGTCTTCGATTCAAAAGGTCCGGTACCAAAAGTTTCTAACTTCACTGCCACTAAGTTTCATACTATAAAGAAAAATAGACAATTTACTCATATTTTGATACTCAGCACAATTTTTAATGAAAAAGTGTATGGGGTGTGCTAACAAAAAATAAAATGTACTTCAAAGAAACGAAACTGAGCATGCGAGAACGAAGGATGTGCCGGTTGGTGTGGACATTGAGCCAAATCCTTATCCAGTTTTTTTTTCTCATAGCTTGATTTAATATCACTTTATTTATAGTTTAGAAGTATTTTTAGAATTGAGCTACGAATCGAGGTAAAGCAAAATCTAGTTTCATTTAAAATTAATTTATTTCTATATTTAACTAATAGACGAGTGTAATTTAAATAATTTTGAAGCGAGGTAAGAGTCTACCAGCAAGCTTTTTTTCCCTCACCTTTATATGCCGGGAACAATGGGTGTGCTCACATGTCAAAAGAAAGAAAGCTATATGTGGTGCGCTCACATGGCCAGCACCTACGGACCTATCACTTTAATTGCTTCGGTGCCTTGTGTCGTTTGTTTAAGGCCCACATGATACACGAGCAGATGGACTACTGGACTATTCTATTATACCTTTTAAATTTTATTAAATATGTTACGAGGTAAGAGATTTCGTAACAGTATTTGGTTGGACTCTATCTCTATATGTGTGGGCGAATTCGAATATATCTCTTGCTGTTTCTTCTATACATTGGGTGACGGATACCCAGGGCATAGGTATCCCAAAGACCCACCTAAAAGCACATGGGCCACATCAGTATTTAAACCCGGAGGCCCATGGCCTCAAACCAAGCCGACTCAAGGATAGCCCGACCAACGCTTGTAGTCGCACCCACCGAGCAAAGATTTGAAGCGGTGAAAGGTCAACCGACCAATCCATGAGGGCGCTTGCCCGACCAAGCCAACTTCATGAAGCGGTCCGGCCAAACAGGTCGGGCCCCCTACAAGCCACGGCGGTGGCGGCTCGAGGATACCCCGACCGACAGGTCGGACTGACCGAAAATCCCGAACAAACTCAGATCATCTTCACCAAAAAGCAGACATCAAATCATCAGAAGCCGGCTACCGATCCGCCACCTACCCCATCGATGCAATACCTCGGATGACTAAACAGAGATGAAGGCGCCGCCTTTCCCGTAGCGATTCGATGGCGCGACGCCGACGTCAAGACACGACTACCGCAGAGAGCAGGTGCGCCGTTTCCCGGAGGAATGGACCGCGCCGTCGCTCAGCGGCTTCATCGACTCGATACAAGGCATACAACCACCCGTCAGAAGTCAAGTCCAGCGACCAGACACCGAAGCAGTGAGACCAGACGCCGAGGCGAAGGACCGGACTCCCAGGCATAGGGACCCCCATCCGTTTTTTCCCTTTGCATGCTCCCATGTAACCAGCCTCCTCGGGCTATATAAGGGGAGGCTTGGCCCTCCGGAGGAGGGGGACAAAAAACGAAGCACATACGATCGAACATAGCGCACACAAAAACAGAGTACTCACCATCAAGAGCTCGGACGTGCCTGTCGCTCTGAGTCCCACACACCCGCTGCTACCTTAGCCGACCCCTGCACATGAGGCGCTTAGAGCCCGAGCTCAGCCCGAGCTTGTAACTAGTGAATCCCCCGGTAACAGCAATAAAACATGACCACCTCACGAACTGGAGTAGGGACGTTCAGCCCGAACCAGTATACATCTTGGACCCTCCTTTCTCTCTTTGGGTCTAACCATTCAGGGAACGGGAACGCGCGGCCCCTCAAGACTTACAAATTTACTTGCCGGTCCTCGAAACACCGACAGTTGGCGCGCCAGGTAGGGGCCTCGCGCGTCATCGACATCTCCGGATTCCCATTTGCTTCCCTGATGGCTTCCTTCATCGACGACGGCGCGCTCGCGCCCGGGAGCCGAATCCGTTTCGGTTCCTTCGACTTTGTCGTCACCACGGCGGGGGAGCTCGATCTTGCTCCCGCCGCACCCCAAGTCCAAGCCCCCACTGGGCACCTGGACCTCCTCACTTGCGCCATCGACGACCTCGGCTCAAGCCCGGCTGCGACGGCCGACACGACACCACGCTTGGCGCCCCACCGGAAGTGCACGCTTGCCCAGTCTGGCGACGCCCTCGCCTCCCATCGGCTTACATTTCGTGGCAATGGCTGACGCTACGCTGCCTCGATCCACGAAAATATTGGGCGATCCCTCGGCGGCGACTCCGGCTCCGACGCGGAGCAAACCTCGGGAGGACTATAGTCCCGCGAATGCGACGTGGCCGGCGTGAGCAATCAGCCGGCCAATACTTCCCCGAGTCAAGAGGCCGCCACGCCTCCAGCTGCCGGCGGCGGCCCATCGGCGAATAGGCCCATAGCGAGCTTCGCCCGGCGTGAGGCTTCGAGAATGCAGCGGCGAACTAAACAAGGCGAGGTTGACCAACGAGGGGGCAAGCCGGCTTCGCGCCCGCGAGTGCTACGCGGCAGCGTCTTGTCGCATCCGGTCTGATAGCTTGCTGGCGGAAAAACGCTCGTTGCCCGTGCTTCCTTCCTAGCAAAACCGCGCGGCGGCGGTAATCTTTCCGTGGCATCCCAAACTTGAGCAGGCGGAGGCGGGGCTACTACAGCACCTCCGGGGCTGATGGTAGAGCATCGGCCGTACTCTTTATCTGAAGCCTCGGGCATCCTTCACGGGGGTCTCACTCAGACCCGCCGGCCGGACTAAATCACGAGCAGCCAAGAGTCGCACGCGGCCGGAAGCGACCCCGGGCCTCCTATACCCCGCGCGCCCGACATCTCGGGCATCTCCATGACTACTGCGATACCCTCG